>JAQPZY010001261.1:600000-852500 GCA_029931535.1 Margaritifera margaritifera
TTCTATATTTCACACTTAAGTATATAATAAATATAGGGATAATGATGTACTAATATTACAACAGAACACCACACTTTAAGTAACAAAACATAAACTAGCCTAAATTGACAAAATACATTGAAAAAAATAACTCTATCATGTATCATATATCATCTGAAACTAAAAAACACACATGGATTGAGTACATCAATCATCATGAATCTTTCTATGACTGTTTTATTCCTTTAATTTTGGAAAAAAGACTTTTAAGAAACAAGAGGTTCATAGGGGGTTGATATTACCCACTTTGCTTATATAACTTAACAGTTGGCCATTTCATTAAACTGGCTTATGTAGCATTGTAAGAACACAACTTGTGTAAACTATCTCTCAAAATGTATATCGTATTGATTTTGTATATTTTACCATATCCTGAACAAAATTCTTTCAAAAGATGAAGCCATAATTAATATGTGCTAGTCTCTTGCTCATAAATGAAGTCATTCAAGATCAGATGCAAAATCACCTCATTAATATGCATGGCTCTTGCTCATTATCAAACTCATTAAGATCTTGATCAGAAATATAGTCATCAGTTAATCGAAATATAGCCATCAGTTAATTGAATGCAAGATCACCTCAATAATATATGTGGATCTCTCTCATTATCAAACTCATTCAAGATACTGATGATATAAAACCATATGCCAAGTATGATTGAACTTGAATCAGAAACATGAAATCCAAAGTGGTAACAAGCAATTGTTGACAGACTGACAATGCACAACGGACAATGCTAGATGGATGCAGGGCCACACCATAAGCTGACTTGGCCTGATGGCCAGGTAAGTTTATAAATGGCATGTGGTTCTCCCATCAAAATATAGTGGTCACAACTCGGATTTTGGAACAATTATAGGAATAAAATAAACATATAGGGATTTTAAAGGGATCTGTATAAAATACTGAGATGGCTGGAAGGCCTGTATTTTTTAAAGTTATACAGACAATTTTCACACTCAAACTCAGATTCTGATTGGTCACTGATCTGACTTTAGCCAATCAGTCCTCAGGTTTTTCAGTTGAGTTGGAGTGTTCACTTGTTTTTATTTTGAGGGCTGGTGAAATGGCCAGCTGAATGAAATGTTTCTGCATGTAATTTAAGTGTACCTCCCCTTGAAAAAAAACCTCTATGATTTTGCGATGCCTCCTTATTCAGCTTTTCATAAATTTTGAGATTGCTACTCATCAAGATGTGTCAGAAACTGTACTACTATCATTTCTTGCTGCATTGTTAGGAAAAAGTCACTTGTTTGTCATTGTCCAACATAAGAGCCACGGTGCTAGATTCACAACCAGAAGGGTGTGGGTCCAAATCCTGCCCAGACCTAGCCAGGTTTGCCACCATGGTATGTCTCTGGTCAAGACACTCTACTCTAATTGCCTCAGCAAGATATAACCATTCTTGTGTTGATGTGCCATTAAAATACCTATCAACCTTAACCTTTACTTGTCAGGACGAGTGGTATTTTCAGAGCCCTGTTATTCTTTGATTTCATGGGAAAGATTTTCTGGCTAGCAGCTGCTCAGAGATATACAGTACTGCCAATCATTAACAGGGTTGTATACATACAAAGGACTCGGACTACAGTAATTTGTTGAAAACCCAAATAGTACTTTCACTGTTATTTCAAAATGCTGTTACAGGGGTAGGGTGATTTTGGTCAAATGGAGGGGAAGGGGGGGGGGGGCTTATTTCTGCACAGCCTAAGTCAATGAAAATTTACATTGAGTTCATTTGATTTAATAGCCTCTTAATTTTGCAGAAATTTTAAATTGAAGGGGAAAATAGTGATAGATAATAACTTTATTAAAATATCTAAATACAACTTCAGACCTTTACACAATAACAAAATTGTCACAAAAAACCCCAGCTATTTTAGCATCTGGTTGAAATCCAACAATCCTTGGTAAAGTTATGTTGTGGAAACCAAAGTCAGGAGGACAGGCAATCATGGGGCATAACTCCTGTAAATGATGTCATGGAATGCTTGAGATCGAATGCATCAAAGGTTTCATCAATATAAAGCTGCATACCCAATATTACTGAATCCAGCAATCCCTGGTATAGTCAAGCTGCAGGACATATGACGGACATGCAATCTGGAATCACAACTCCGTTCAATGATGAAACTGATAGCTGGAAATCAAACACTTTTGAGGTGGCATAATTATACAGCTGCATACCAATTTTGGAAATTTGGTTAAAATCCAGCAGTTCTCAGTAAAGTTATCTTACAGAAACCAAACTGGTGATCATCCATCAAAGAATTACAGACAGACATTTGCATGGACCATGTGATTACTACAGGACTCCACTGACTATACATGCCATAACATGATGTGTCAAGTGAAAAACACAATTTTGGAATTCCAACCCCCCACCACGGTCGTGTTTAGAAAAACACAATTTTCAGCGATCTTAGAGAAAAAAAAATTTCCTGCAAAAAAAACCCTGTATATTTCTTGACACCATGATATATGCCCATAATCTGTGTATGTATAAACAGTAAACAGTCCTGCTCAGAGCTCATGTAAAACAATCATGGGGGCAGTTTATACAGCTGTTTTTAGAGGCAATAAAAACGTAAGGTGGTCAGAGATAAACAGCCACCTTTCAGAGTTTTACTTAATTGGCTCACAATAGCTAGGGTGATGTGTCATGTCAAATCCTTTGAGCACTGATGTGGGAGAGCCCATTAGGCTAATTTGTATAGGTAAAGTACACTAAGTGGAACGACCCAATCAGTCTGAAGTTAAGTACATCAAAGTAATGCATGTCAAACAGCAAATGTTATTACACATCACTGACTGCACTGAATGAGAATGTTGAAGCCATCTTTATTAAAGTTTGTGATCAGTGGCAACGTTTCTTTGAAGTTGGATTTTTACAGCATATATAAAATGCAAAACATGATTATTTCGGTAGCACGGACATACATGGCCAGATGGCCGTACACGTCATTAATCCCAAAATCAATCAATCAATTTCAGTAGTTGGAAAAATTATAATCTGACTCAAGTGGTCATTGCATGTTTGACACTCCCTCACAGCAATGCAGATGCAGAAAGATCATTTTCTATGCTTAGAAAAATTGAACAAGACCTTCAGTGAAGGTTGAATGACAGCACCATTCAATCTCTAATGACTGCAAAGATGAACACAAATGGCACTTGCATTACCTTCAAACTAACTACTGAACTACTGAAAGCAGCAAAGACTGCATGTAATTAAAACTACATTCCACTGTTAAATGGATTTTAAAGACAGTAACTTGGTGTATTTTTGTATTTAATGTCTATGAGGTTGTGATCATGTGTACATATGTGTGTGGTGATGTCATTTGACAATGCTAAGTCTACCATTTTTTTGTTTGTAAGTATATTAAATGCCTCAGAGAAAACAGATTGTATTTTCTTGTATTCAGATTTGAATTTCCAGTCATTTGCTATAGGCTGATTTGAAAAGATAGCTTATTCTCATTTGGATGATGTCGCTTTTGGGGGGTCACGCACACTGACCCCCCTTGGGATCTCAAAACACACTTTTTGAGTCTCAAAAAAACCCCAACACTGTCTGGGAATATGGCAAGAATGACTGACTTCATGAAGCAGTGCCAAAATAATAATCTCAGATACATTAATTGTGTCTTGGTTAAATAAGCAGTACCTAGGTACTTAGTAATCTGTGTACCTGTGAATATACAAACCTGACTTTAGATGGGGAATCAGGAAGTAATCTCAACTTCTCTAAGAACTCTTTTGGTATACTTGGAGTCACTGACTCATCAGTAGGGCTTGGCGGTTGGACGATGTCACTTTTAATGGTAATTATAGGCATCCCATGGTTAATGTCTCCATTTTCCTCCATATTGGCATTTTCTGCTTCAGCAAGTTCAGACAGCTGTGGCATTTCCATTTGTTTCCTGTGCTCTCTTCTCCGAGCCAAATTGTTCTGAAAACACAACAACAAAATGTTAGTGAATCTCCTGAGGGTTTCTTATAGGTACTTCAAATCATTGGTTGTTTGGTATTTAATACTTGTGTTTTGTAGAAACCAGGGATCTACAAACATTGGTCCCACAAATAAAAGTGAATTCACAGTAAGGGACTGACCATTAAATTTTCGGAATGTGGAGGAGGGTGTGTGTGTGGACGGGCCTGGGATTTTTTTAAATAAAAGATGTTGACTACAAAATGGCTTGAAAAAATGCTCCTGCTCTGATTTGGAGAAGATATTTTTGGGGGTGGGTGGGTGGTAAAAACTAATTTTTAATTTTAATGATTTAATACTTATCTGTTGCTATTGCATAGCTGGTACTTTTCTGGGTTGTAAATACCCCGACTGTATGATGAAAATTAGTCCTCTCATTAGGGTGAACCAGAAGATTCAAGAACACTGGATCACCCCTGGGACAACCCACACATGCTGCCCATATGTACTGCCCATCATTCTTTTCTTACGGAGCAGCCTAACTTAGTGGGACATTAGTGAGGGGTGTGAGGATGGAATCTGGCAATACCAACAGGTAAGTATTACATCATTAAAATTTGTTTCCCTCTCTCCCCAAAAAACTACATTTTAATATCAGTAATACCATACCTGTTGCTGTTCACTATAGCTGAATTTGTCAGTTTGGTGGGAGGATGATGATCCCACAACTGGCAAATAAAAACAAACACAAGGAATACTAACTCTCATTGCAGAGTAGGAGACTACTGTGGGATGGAATCCGCATAAGCCACTTTCTGAGCGACGACAATTGGGCTCAAGGAGAAAATGCCTTTTCTTTTGTGGGTTAACGAGCAAAGGTAAAGGAGGAGTAAGTAGTGTGAAAGTGCCAAAACGTGGATTTCATCACATCCTCCAAAGACAAATGAGTTAGATAGGCTCATGAGGCAGCAATGGCTTGAACCTCGCGGGTGGTAAGGGACTGGTAAGCCTTCTGATAGTATGCAATCCACCTAGAAATGGTGGAAGCTGAAATATCAGTTGAACCTTTAATGGGGGAGGAAAAGACGCTATCTACCCTTCCTTCTCCCTTTAGAGGCTGCCAAATGGAAACATAAAGCCCTAACTGGACACAAAAGTCTATCTTGATCATCCCCAGCACAGATACGGCTACGACTGGTGATTTAAATTGGGAGTGGAACAACCGATGGAAGCTGATTTTTTCCTAAAAAAATCTGCTTGACAAAGGAGAGAAACAGATTCAATATTCCCACTGAGCATGTAACAGCCCTACTCCATAGATAGCATACCTGCCATAAAACTATGTGTCACGTAAAAAACACGACTTTTCACTCCTAATCTCCCTGACACAGTTGTATTTTGAAAAACACGATTTTCAATAATCTTAGGAAAAAAGGAAAAAAAAGACATTTTCTGACCACCACTATACATGTCTGAAGCATGTAGTCTGTATAAACAGTAAACAATCCTGCTTAAAGCCCATGTAAAACTATCCTCGGGCAGTTTATACAGCTGATTATCTGAGAGTCAATTAAAAGGTAAGGTGGTCAGAGATAACCAACCACCATTTTACTGATTACTTAACTGGCTAGGATGATTCTGTGTCAAGTCCTTTGAACATTGCTGTAGGAGAGCCCATTAGGCTAATTTGCATAAGTAAGGTACACTAAGTAGAACAACCCAATTTGTTTGTTAGGTATAGTCATAGCGATGCGTGTTGAACAACAAAAGTTATTACACGTTATTGCCTTGAATGAGAATGTTTCAGCCATCATTATTAAAGATTACTGTCAAGTAAGATTTTACTCCATATATAAAATGCAAAACACAATTATTTCAGTAGTCAGGATAGTGGTAATGTGTGGTTAATTTTTGTAGGCAAAATGTCGAAATCCAGGTGTGATTTAGGAAACTATGAGCCATCTGCAGAACAAGCAAAGTTTGACTTTGTGAAGCGCAGCAGCAAGGGGGAGCATTTTATTTTTTGCACACACTGCAAACAACATTAGTCATTCTGGAGAGTATGACATCTGTCAACATAGCAACACCACTCAGCATGTTTGCCACTCCCTCACAGCAATGCAGATGCAGAAAGATCATTTTCTATGCTGAGAAAAATCAACAAGATCTTCAGGGAAAGTTTGAACATCCAGTCTCAAATGAGTGCCAAAACATATTTTGAGTCCCCAAAACCCTTCAACACTGTCTGGGAATATGGCAGGCATGGGATAGGGCATGAAGCTCGTTCCTTCATCTTGCAGACACTAAGGTGAGCAAGAAAACCATCTTGAGGATAAGATTCTCGAAGGAAGCTTCATCCAAAGGTTCATAGGGGAGTTTATTAAGAGACCACGAGACACAAGAAAGATACCATTTAGGCATTAGAGAGTGAAACACTGGTTTTTGCAGCTCAATATACCTGATCAAGTCTGCTAAGTGAGAATCTGACCTGATGGCCAGGCCTTTCAAAATTTTTAGAGTGTTGGAAAGGGCTGTTCGATAGCCTTAATAGTAGAAACTGAGCATTGTTTCTCTTTGAAAAGGAAGAGAAGAAAATCAGCCACTGCGCTCATAGAGGGACAGGTAGAAAGGATGCATTTTCTACTACACCAATAACAAAAGATTCTCCATTTGGCATCATCCACCTTAGACACTGATCTTCTCCTGGACTGAATGATGCGCTTGGCAATTTTGATTGAAAAGTTTTCTTTGTGGTGAGATCGTTTGAGATGAGCCAAGCGTGAAGGTGGAGAATCTGTGGGCTGTTGTGTAGGAGAGAGCCCCTGTGCTGTGAAAGGAGGTCCTTCCTCTGAGGTAAGATCGAGAAGATCATTGAACCATGATCGCTGGTGCCACAGAGGGGCGATCAGAATAAGCTGAGCAGTGGAGTGCCTGACTTTGTGTAGAACCTGTGGGATCATCTTGAAAGGAGGGAAGGTGCAAGCAAACAGATGATCCCACTTCAGGCTGAAAGCGTCCACTGCCCAAGCCCTCTGGTAGGGGACTGGGGAAACGTAAAAGGGTAGATTGTTGTTTAGCTTGGTGGCAAACAAGTCCATCAAAGGAGTCCCCCAATGTTGGAACAGGGAGTCGGCTACGGGCAGGTGGAATGACCATTCTGTGAGGACTATCTTCCCTTTCCTTGATAGACTGTCCGCCAAAATATTCTTTTTGCCGGGAATGTGGCAAACTTGGAGGGCAATTCCCTCTGAAGTTGTCCAGTCAAGGTGGTTCCAAACCTCTATGCAGAGAGAAGGTGCACATATGCCTCCTTATCTATTGAGGTACGACACCACCGACGTGTTGTCAGAGGATTCCATCATGCCGTGACTTATCATTTGTTGGATGCACCTCTGACGGGATAAGAACACTGTCCTCATTTCCAAATTGTTGATGTGGATGGTATACTCTTCCTGGGACCATGAACCCTGAAGAATCAGTCCTTCTGGCTCTAGATGAGCTCCCACCCTGAATCTGATACTTCTGTGAACAGGTATTATTGGGGTTCAGGGTGTGCATGGGAACTCTGGCCAGAAACCGGTCCCGATTTGTCCACGAAACCAGGTGGTGGAAATCCTGACCCAGAGAAATCAGAGCATTCCAAGGGTCCCTGTGTGGTTTCCACACTGCCTAAAGGAGAAACTGGATGGGATGCAACTGCAGTCTGCCTAGGGGAACCAGGTCCTCTGTGGAGTTCAAGGTCCCCAGCTGAGAGAGAAAAAGACAAGCTGACAATATGGTCTTTACTCTCAGCACCTCCAACAAGGACAGGATCTTGTCTATTCTGTACTGGGGAACATGGACTAATCCTCTGTTTGTGAGGAAATTCATCCCCACGTAGACAAAATCTTGAGTGGAGTGAGTTTTGATTTCTCTAGGTTTGGCAGAAGGCCCAGTCTGGTCACTATGGACCAACAGAGAGATAGATCTAGTCTGAGGGACTCTAGCCAGCCATTGTGGATCAACAAATTGTTGAAATATTGGAGAATTAGGATACCTAGTGTCCTTAAATGGGCTGCAACTACTCCCATGACTCTGATAAACGCTCAGGGTGCGGAGGCTCGGCTGAACTGCAGAGCTCGAAATTGGTAGTCATCCCCATCCAAGCAAAACCGGAGGTACTTCCTGGAGGAAAGATGGGGATGTGAAGGTACACAGCATCAAGATCGATGGAGACTGCCCAATCGCCAGCTCTTATGGCATTCCTGACTGAGGCTGTGGTCGCAATCTTGAATGGTTCCTCCAGCAGAAATCTTTTTTGGGAGGAAAGGTCCAGGAAAATCCGGGAGAAGGCCAGAGAGTGGTCATTTAACACCCTCTCTACTGCACCCTTCTGAAGAAGGGAGTGAAGATCTTCCTTTAAGTGCACCAGATTTAACTGGTGGAAAAAAATGAGGGACCTTACTAGAGAAGGAAGATCCCAAAACCTAACTGGTAGCCATCTTTTATGATAGAAAGGATCCAGCCATTAACCATTACGCCAGACGAAGCTTCTGAAAAGAGGTTTAGTCTGGTGCCAACGGGAACCATTGAAAGAGGTATACTCTGCAGGAGAGGGAGCGAGTCCCTACGGCTGTCCACCCTTGTCCTTAGGAAAGGGGGAAGGGTTGCAGACTTCCTTACTGGTCCTTTGTGGCATGCACTTTTATGGCCCGCGTATCGAGGGGGAGCTCTGAAATGGGGTTGTTGCTTTGGTTGTGGCTGCTTAGCTTTAAAGAATTTAGCTAATGGACCCTATGGACAGTCAGGATGATTTTGCTTCTTGGCTGGTTTCAAAGAGCCAGGAGACGATGCATGGGACCAGTGTTGTTGGCCTCTCAGATCCTGAGTAGCCATGGAGGGGATAAGCCCTCCAAAGAGAGTCTCCACCTCTGGATGGCAGCACTCAGAAGGTTCTACTGTGATCTAGTAAGTCCTTGGAAGTGATCAGAGCAACATCCCTGAGAAGGAGGAGAAGCTCCAGTGACAAGGCCACGGACAAGGCCAGAAGTTTTTGCCACTGCTTCCAACAAATGATGGAAAGCCATTGGCAACAGAGATTTCTCTTGGCTGAACAAGGCTGCTGAAGAGAGGTCGGCATGCGAGGCTACGGTTACTAGTGACCTAGCCTTTTGCTCTAAGGATTCCAGTGTTTTCACTAGAAGGCAAGCCAAGGTCCCCATAGAAAAACCCACTTGAGCCGCTTCAGCATCCAAAGGGGGCTTTATAGTGGGCCAGGAAGGGTTATAAACCTTATAACTATAAGCAGCTACCAAGAGTCACAATGTAGAGGAGGGGGGGGGGGACAGACCACTCCTTACGTTGTCTAGCAAAGTCATGACCCTTGCAAAACCTTTGAGAGAGCTCTCTGATCGTAGCTGAGTGAGGAAGTAACAAGAGAGTTTGCCCCAGAAAGTTTCTCCATACAGGAAATAATTTTAGAGTCACCAGAACCTGAAGGTTTGGGACACAGGTCACAGCTTTATCGAAAGACCAGCTGACCCCTTACCATTGGGTGAGAGGGCGCAGGGGACACGAAGGGAGGTGGTACCCACATTGGCCTGTTCTGTGTTAAACTCATGCACATCGATGAGGACAGAAAGGATGTCTTCGTCCTGCTCTCTCCTGGGTGGCAGGACTATATGACTCAATGTCTCTCTGTTGCAGGAGAACTTGGGGAGAAGAGGAACTTGAACCGGTAACTCCTCCCATGGAGCTAATGGACTGTTCTTAGCAGTGGATGCAGCAGGTGGGTTAAGGTGACTCTCCACCTGCCTTGAGTGTTTGGGGGAAGAAGGTCTATCCCCCTCCCTCTTTTCTGACCCAACTTCGCAAGATGATGTAGGTCCACAGCCTGCAGCCATAACTTCTACCATGCAGCCAAGGTCCAGAAGTCCATGGCTGCATGCAAGGGAAAGGGCCAATTGCTTCTCTGCAGCAGAAGGCTCCATATCCCATAGGGATTTAGAGGAATAAAAGGGAAGGGGGGGATATGATCCGATTCTCAGTCCCCTGTAGGATGAAATGGCTGTCTGGAGGGAAGGGGGACTCAGCCTGATCCCTATCCCCGTACCATATGGGCTCCAATGACCAGTTCCCAGAGCCCGGGTCCTGGCACTCACATCTGTAGGAAGACCCTACACCAGATTTGACAAACTTCGATCTGAGCTCTCCCCTTACTGGGGGGGAGGGGGGAAGGAATGACACAATTCATTTTCAGTCCGCACCAAGCTGTGGGTGAGTTGAGGGTGCTGCTCCCCCCTCGAGTAGGGGGACTTGACTCACTCTCTGCCCTTCTGGAAAAGAGGGTGCTGCTCTTCCCCAAGGGGAGGGTGTGACTTGCTTCTTCCTCGCTAAATTATAGGTACGTCTACACTCTGCAAGATCCATGTTGCAAAATAAATCAGTATTTTCTTACAAACAAATGACCAACATCAACACTAATCAAGAATTTGATCAAACACTCATGTCATACTGTGCTAATAAAGATAACTGATAAATGGCTTGAATACATTGATAAGGGTAACATAATACGATCTATCTTTTTAGATCTAAAGAAGGCATTTGACTTTGTTGACCATAACATACTTATTGGAAAACTAATTTATTACAATTTCAGTGCAAAAAAAAAAAAACATTTTCTGGATACAATATTATCTTAGTGACAGAACCCAGCAAGTGCA
The DNA here is from genome assembly GCA_029931535.1 of Margaritifera margaritifera. NCBI lineage: Eukaryota > Metazoa > Mollusca > Bivalvia > Unionida > Margaritiferidae > Margaritifera > Margaritifera margaritifera. The sequence continues at coordinate 610,675 of JAQPZY010001261.1, forward strand.
ACTAAACAGTACTCTATCAAGCCCTGGTTGAATAAAATATGGTGTGCCTCATGGCTCAATCGTAGGACCAATCTTATTTCTCTTATACATTAATGACCTGCCATTGTATACAGAAAACACTGAAACTGATACGTATGCAGATGATGCAACATTTCACACATTGGGTCAAAACAGCAACACAATCCAAGAACAGCTGCAGCACGATCTTAATCATATCAGTAAATGGTGTCAAGACAATGGAATGTATAGAAATACCCAAAAGACCACTGGAATGCTAGTAGGAACATCAAATGGATTATCCATGCAAAATCCCATTCAATTGTCTGTAAATGATGAATATATATCTAATGTAGAATAGCATAAGCTCCTAGGAGTATTATGTTGATGATAAACAAAATTGGAATCATCACATGTATCATGTCTGTAACATAATAGCCTCCAAACTAACACTACTGCAAAGACTGAAGAAGCATCTACCAATGCATGCAAGGAAACTGTTCTATTCAACTTGCATATTACCTATTATGGACTACTGTTGCACAGTATGTGGTTCATGCACACAAATAATATTAATTGTATAATCAAACTTCAAAAGCATGCAGCTAGAATTATACTAGATGTCGATCCAATTACACCATCTGCATACATGTTCAAGTCTTTAAACTGGCTCCCTTTTGACGAAAGAATTTCATATCATAGATGTCATATGGTTTATAAAACCCTTCATAATTTGACACCTCTTTACCTGAATGATATGCTTGTCAAAGCCAGCAATATTGGCTAGATCAGCATCAAACCTGTGTTTAAAACTACCAAGACCAAGAACTAATGCATTGATAAAGAATTTTACATACACAGGATCTTCAGAACGGAATCAGCAACCAATTGAACTAAAGCAGGCCGACAGTGTTGCCGTGTTCAAATCAGGTTATTTCAGCTATCTAAACATATAATGTCTCTCACCAAATATTCCAAAAGTTCCTTCTTTGTTCTTATGAGTATGCATAAATCAGCTACAAACATGTTACATTGATGCAGATGTATAAACATTGCAAGTCTTAAGTGAACTATTTGTGTAACATTAACCTGTAATTAATACATTCATTCTTTCTTTCTTTTACAAATATTATGTACATGTATAGAATGTTGTATGCTCCTGAGGGCCTCATGTGAGATTAGCTACAAATTTGGCTAAATGAGTTGTACCCTCTGAAAATAAAGTATTATTATTATTATTATTATTATTATTATTATAAGGCAATTGGAGTGAAGTACCATGCCCAGGAGCACATCATGGTAGCCAAACCTGCACCCTTTTGGTGGCGAGTTCAGCACGATTACTAAGCCATAGTGGACTCACCAGGACAGATAAGGATATAAATAAGAAATAGAAAAATAGATGTAATATTACATGAACAGTTTATAGTTCCTCATTCACCTTGCTATGTAAGAAAGTCTTATGTACAAAATATATTAATGATAAATGTGTCTCATTATTCATGTATGTGTGTCTGTCTGTGTGTGTGTTTGTGTGTTCTACAATAAGTGAGCTTGTAGGTGGAGATACTCAGAATCATTGGAATCAATCATGACAACATATTAATTGTGTGTGTGTGTGTGTGTGTGTGTGTGCATGCATGTGTATGTGTGTTCTGCAATAAGTGAACTTGTAGGTGGAGATACTAAGAATCATGGTGATCAATCATGATTACATACTAACTGTGTTTGTGTGTGTGTGTTTGTTCTACAATAAATGAACTTGTAGTTGTAGGTGGAGATACTCAGAATTATGGTAATCAATCATGATAACATATTAACTGTATGTGTGTGTGACCTTATTTGTTATACAATAAGTGAACTTGTAGGTGAAGATACTCAAAATCATGTGCATCAATTATGATGACATTAACTATATGCCTGTGTGTGTGTGTTTTCTACAATATGTGAACTTGTAGGTGGAGATACTCAGAATCATGAGAATTAATCATGACAATAACTGTCTTTTTTATTACCAATTACTCAATATATAGTTTGCATCTCATGACAAAATAGATGAGTCTTTAGCTGTTATTATTAGCTTATTCAACATCTTGACAGGTGTCAACTAACATACAGTGTTGAAATTTCTGACAACAGAAGTTGAGAAAATGAGAATAACCTAGGATCACACCAAACAGTTGCATCCGTTGAGAATTAATCCATTTTATTCAATGGGGACTTTTTTGAGATCTGGACTGTATCCACTTTCCTAGCAAATATACAATTACCATATATACTCCTCTATAAGTCTTATAAGTTGAGTCCAACTGCAAACAACATAGACCCTGATCTGCCATCGCATAATGCGCTGGCATATCAGGGTCTATTTTGTTTGTTCTAGTGATTATTCATAACAAACTGCATAGATCCAGATCTGCTGGTGCATTATGTGACAGCAGATCTGGGTCTGTGCATTTTGCAGTTGGACTTAACTTATTTGCTAGTATATATGGTATTTCATTTCATGAAAGCAACATATTTCTTTAGTCTTTGGTTATTACTATAATTTTTTCATGCTAAACCCATGTTTGATGATAAACCCATTCCTCAGGTTTAAAAAGTTTTGGGCAAAGTTTCATATATTAAAACTTTATCAATGATGATCCCACCCTTGACATTACAGACAATTTACTGTATTACTCACATATAAGTCGGATCAAACTGTAAACAACACAAACCCTGATCTGCCATTGCAACATGCACCAGCAGATCAAGATCTATGCTGTTTGTTCTACAGATTACTCCTAACAAACTGCATCAACTCAGATCTGCTGGCACATTATGTAATGACAGATCTGGGTCTATGCAGTTGGATCCAACTTATATACAAGTACATATGGTACAAGGTACATGTAGGTTCCTTTGGGCTCCTAATAGGACAAGTAATGTATATGATCACAATTCATGCTGATGTAAACAGATGAATTTATTACATTTTTGTCTTTCTGTTACATTTTCAACAGAGTAGATTTACTGCTGTGTAAATTTGTTTCTCAGGACAGTTGCTACACATATTGTAATCAATGGGGATTTACATATTAAATATCATGAAAGAATTTTTGATGTTTTCAGTCTAGTCATAACAAAGACTGTTTTGCAAGTATTGATCATATCTCAGTGAAGTCCGTATGCTTAGAAAGTGAAACAATTTATTGTTCAGCATGCAACAAAATGCTTTAGATAATTCAATTGTATTTCAGTCACCAATCCAAACATATATAAACCAGAAATCTGTAAAGAGGACATGGATGCCCCTGCTTACATGGTGTAATTGATGAAACCTTGTTTCAAAATGCAATGTTAAATCTGCAATCAAAAAGGGCCACTAAATTTGTCATTTTATTTTTACAGCAAAATTGTGAAAATCAAGCTTGGCTTTGATTTTTCAAACATAGCAATACCAGATTTGCTTTCAATGCATGAAGTCCTTCAGAATTCATGATGTAAGGACAAACTTTTAAGGTAAACAGGGGCCATAACAGTAACATTTTGACAGAATACGTGAAAACTGAACCTGACCTATATAATCTAAGTATAAGGCACATACTGAATTTGGTTTCAATGCATGATCTCCTTCACAAGTTAACAGCAGAAACAAAATTCATTATGCAAAGGCAAACTTTGAAGCCAAACGAGGCATGTACATCAGTCAAATTTTTAAAGAAAAAGGTGAACACACTGAACTTGACCCAGACCTTCTGAACATAAAGTCCAAATCAGATTTGTTTTCAATAATCCATTACCTCCCTCAAAAGTTATTGTATGGAAACAGAATTCATGATGCAAGGTAAACTTCCAAGTCTAACAAGGACGGTAACTCTAATTTTGATGGAAATGGTTGAAATTTGAACTTTAGATTTTCTAATACAAAGCCCCACACCAAATTTGGTTTTAATCCATGAAGTCCTTCTGAAGTTATGCTGAGCTGAAATTTGTGACATACAGAATAGGGCAGACAGACATGGTTAACACTATATTTGTCTTCCCAAAAATATGGTGGGTAACTATAATACTAAGGAATATTTAAATTGTAGGTGCATGGAATAAAAGACGCACACAAAATACTGGCAATAATAATTATATATCGACAAAATCTCATTTCATTCAATGAGACCTTTGTAATCTGGGGAAGACTCCACCCTGAACACAAGTTGTAAGAAATAGACTGTAGTTTTAACCCTTTACTGTGGCTTTTGATCACAATCTGACAGGGATGAAAGTATTATCATTCAATGGGTATTGATGTTCTGGAACAGATGTTGGATAGTTACTCCATTATCCCCTCCCTCATCCAACCCTGTGAAGCTGTCACAGAAAACATGCCTACCAAGTAAGGTGAATGGTATGTTATATGCCTGCCACATGTGTAATAGTCCCCTGTGTAGGAATTAATTCGGCATGGTTGAGTCTCGAGATTATTCACCAACAGGTCTCAATAACCTTGACCTTGTCTTGAACTAAACTTAATCTGCAGAAACCATTATTTGCTTATAAGACTTATCATAATTGTGATCTCTGACCTTTAAACTCCAGAACTATATTTTTCTTTATTACCCCAAGTGCAAGCTATCCACAAAGCAAGGTCAAGTGCAAAATCCATTTTTTTAAGAGGCACAAAGACTTGACTTTTGATCTTTTGACCTCAAAATGAATAGGCTTCTTCCCTTCCTTGAGAGCAAGCCCTCCCCAAACTCTGATCATGGTACTAAAGCTGCAACATTTAATAAAATTTGTAAATGTACACAACCAAAATGTTGCTGTTTAGTCGAAATGATTCCAGACTCTACCTTTCCTCCATCTATTAGTGAGGCTTAATGTACATCTGACAACTATTTATATGTAAAACACTAACAATGTGCATCCATACCTTGCTCAACCTGTGATTATTTTATTTGTTAATAGTCTTGTACTTCTTATTATGACTAATTGGTGAATTGCAGTACATCTGACAAATTAAGTAAAACATCCTTAGGATCGTTGTGATACTGTATCCCACTGTTACATATATGAATGTAATGAAAAAATGGATAATACAATGTACTTCCTGGACATGTGCAAATGATGCTTTTGTAGGATCATTAACGACTATGGAACTGTGCAGTGGCATATAAACTTGAAATAATGTTTCTTTAAAATAAAAATGTTATACATGAAAGGTCCTGCTAACAAAAATGATTTTCAAGGTACATAATGTAGTTCAAGGAATTTTTTGTCAGCATTATCAGTAAACCAACCTGATGTGGAACATGTGGAATAACATCAACTTCGGTTAATTCCTAGCGATGCCACATTCTATGTGGAAATCATACATACTTTAAGAAAACAATTAAGAAAAAAATCCTACCACACAGTCCAATGAAGCAGAGATGTGGAAATATGTCAATTAATTGGAACTGGTAGTTATTACTTGACTGACAGCCACGTGCATGTTCATTTACACGATTATCGATTTGTAAACACTTACAGGCAGTAAACTAAACTAAGCCATTTACATGTGCAAATGTTGCATCCTTTCATGGTACAAGGTACAGAACATACAAAACAAAAGTTATTATGAAATAACATTTTTCTTCTTTCAACCACAGTCACCTTGACCTTTGACCCCCAAATCAAAAGGCCACTTTCTTACACACAGTGTAAGCCATCCACAAACTTTGGTGAAGGTATGTGGTTGAGAACGAAAATTATTTGTGTGCAGAAACCATCATTCATTTTTTGGCAATGGTGACCTTTAGGCCTCCAAATCAATACACTTCTTCCTTACTTATGTGCAAACCATTCACAAAGTTTAGACAGGTCTGTGATGTAGAAGTAAAGTTGTTGTGCAGAAACCATTTTTCTTCTTTCAGTCACAATGACCTTGACCATTGACCTTTTGACATGAAAATTGATCGACTTCTTCTTTACCTCCATTGCGAACCATTAACAAAGTTTGGTCCAGGTCTTTCATGTAGAACTAATGTTATTTTGCAGAAGCCATTTTTCTTCTTTCAGTCAGTGACCTTGACCTTAAGCTTTTTCCTTACCCAAGTGCAGATCCACAAACTTTGGTAAAGGCAGATGGAGCAAAACTAAAGTTATTGTGCGAAAACAAAAAAGAAAACAGACAGATGGATGGACAACAGCATAACAATATACATGCTGCTTTTTGGCAGACATATAATAATTGCTCCAAACATTCCTGCATCCTCAAAAGATGAGACATGGCCTAGACAAGATCACAGATGCTTACCATGTTAGACAGATTTTGGAAATGTTCCAAGTACCTGCCAATTCTCTCCTCCCCCCCCCCCCCAAATATATTAAGATTACAATCTTCATGCTGGGTTGGAAACACACTCTAGCTGTTGTGATATCTAATTCTTAGTACCTCAGGCAATGTCATCAGTAAGTATTAAAATGTAAACAAACTACCTCCACCTCATATTCTATGTATTAGACTCATAATATTATCTTAATCCTTTATCACAACCAATAAACCCAGAATGAGCACCAAGTATTAGGAATTTATAGTAAAAATAAAATGACCTCTCTTTGTTTCTCAAAGACCTGATTGAATGAGGGGAATTCTTAAATATATTGATAAATAAAAAATTACTGGGAATTAGGATATATAGATATATATATATATATATATATATATATATATATATATATATATATATATATATATATATATATATATATATATATATATATATATACACACCAATAATGTACACATAAACTAAAATAGCTAAATTATACCAAGACACAAAGCTTGCACCAGTATTAGCAGTTCCATGCACTAAGGAATACTCCCAGTAACTGATACTAAGATTAAAGGGTCTAACAATCTTATAGCATGGCACTGCATGGAAAGAGGCTGGTGCATCAATCATGCTGTGGGTTGAGCCATAAAGATTTGACCTTGTACTCGTGTTTTCTTTGATATGGGAATGGCATATTATCCCCCTGGAAATAAAAGTAAAGGAAAAGGATACAACCTTCCTCTAGAGAAAATGAATGAACTGAAAACATGCTATCATACAGAATTGTAAGCCACATGGTAATACATTAAACCCTCTTTACGGCTATACATCGATCTTCACCAGACATAGATAATGGGGGGGGGGAGGGGGAGAAAGTCCGAGATGGTGATTGCAGCTTTGGCGGTTTAATAAAACACCTGCCAATGTTGGCTCCCTTTTAACAATAACAAACAAAAAATGTCTGATGCTGGGTGGGAAGCACAGTTCATTTGAATTATTTAAAGAGCTGCAGACAAGTCAGCTTAATTGTATCAAGTGGCATGCAATGCAATGAAACTACATCTATTTATGAATCCTCGTAACTGAACTTAATAACTAACTACAAATGCTAGATTTCTATTGTCAATTGCAGATGAATTATAGTAATGTCAGACTGACCTGAGAAATGTTCAAAGAATTACACTTAGAGGAATGGTGAGCATATGTATACCTCTGACACTCCTTCATCTGACCACAACCTGACGATGGAGATGAATCTATAGTACCATTTTGAACCAACTAGATGCCATAAGAAGTCTTTTAGTTAAACCCATGGTGATATGACCATCCATTCCAAAGCAGTGATAACAAAATTATTAAGATGGCTGCTATGGCGGCCATACTGGGTGTCCGAGCAGCACCATTTTCATTTAAAGCCAACCAGAAATCACAAGAAGACTTCTGGTGAAAACCCCATGTCAATGTGTCTTTCCTTTCAGGAGGTGTAGTGATAACAAGATTTTCAAGATGGTTTCTGTTGTGACCATTGACCTCAAAAATCATGAGGCTTCTTTCTTATTCTAACTGTAAAGCATCCACAAAATTTGGTCCAAGTCTGTGATGTGGAACTAAAGTTATTGTGCAGAAACCATTTTTCTTTCACTCACACTGGCCTTGACCTTTGACCTCTTGATCCCAAAATAAATAGACTATTTCCTTAACCCAAGTGCAAGCCATCCACAAAGTCTGGTTGACATACGTGATATAGAACTGATGTCATTGTGAGGAAACCATTTTTCTTCTGTCAGCTAGTGACCTTGACTTTTGACTTTTTTTAAACTCCAAAATGAATAGATTTTTTTTTTGCCTACCTCAAGTGCAAGTCATCCACAAAGTTTGGTAACCGCTGATGGTGGAGAACTCAAGTTATTGTGCAGAAACCATTATTCTTCTTTCAGAGTGACACTGACATTTGAACTTTCAAGCCTGAACTTGATAAGATTGTTCCTTACTCATAGTGCAAGCCATTGGCAAAGTTTTAATAACTGTACATGGTGGAGAACTTGAGTTACTGTTTGGAAACCATTTTTCTTCTTTCAGTCAGTGACCTTGACCTTTGACCTTTTGACTCTGAAATCGATAGGCTTCTCCCTTACTCCAAGTGCAAGTTATCCACACAGGTTGGTAGCAGTAGATTGAAAGAATTGAAGTTATTGTGCAGAAACCATTATTCGTCCTTCAGTGGCAGTAATCTAGTAGTTGTACTAACAAGACTGTGTCATACACTGTTACAAGATAAAAAGAACAAAGAATTTTAACAAAATTTGCAGGAGCAAAGTGATTTGTCGTACATCTTTAAGTTTTGATCAAAATATTTACCAAGTTTCATGGCAATCCATAAAAACTAGTTGTGCTACATGTGCCACACAGAAAGATGGACAGACGGCCATGAGGATTACCCCCACCCTATAGAAGTGGAGGTATAACCAAACACTGACTCACTGAGAGATGAAGATTTTGTCTGGTTATTGGACAATTATTACATGTGGTTCTACCAGCAGTAGGACAAAAATACTGTTTAAAAGGCTGTCTACCTCACATACTGTTTTATAGTTGAAATCTACCACTTTTAAAAATTAGAAGAGAACAAAAAAATTTAAAAAAATACATAAAGAAATGGTATTTTTACTTGTTCTATCCATATATTACAGAAACCAGTCGGAATCAGTCTACTTGGGACCGGAACTGTTCGAAAAGTGCAATAACCGGTGCAATGGTGCTGAGTAATTTGGATTAAGAATTGTTAAACAATGGCTAACATGTGTACACAACAAGCTGTAAATTGATTACCCTATTGTTGTAATTTGGAGAGTATAAATCCAAAGGCAGAATGTTTTTTGAGGTGTTATAAGTAATAAAGGGATCAAACGTGGTCCATGATGGTTTTTGAGTCTTTGATTAAAAATCGACTGATCTTTGGTGGAGATGAGATAAAAAGGAGACCATCCAAAAAATGATTTTGGCAGAAACACTTGAGTAAATATTTTGACGTTTTTAAGAGGAATATTTAAGGGTAGCTCTTATCTTTTTTTGTCAATTCATGTTAAAATGCCAAAATGTGCATTTTCTCCCAATGCTAAGAAATCTGAATTTAAGTGTGTACAGTTGAGTGGCAAAGGTCCTGAGTTTGCATTGTGTGTTTCATGCAAAGTGGATTTTAAAATAGTATATGGAGGGAGAAATTATATCACTAGGCATATGCAGACACCATCACATAGGATGAATGATTCTTCTGTAACAAACACACCAACTTTTAAGGCTTTGTTTGAGACTGAATCAAAAAGTGGATAAAGTGGCAAAAGAACCCACTTTGAAGACCTTGTTTGCAAATTTCGTGGTAGAGCACAATTTACCATTCCTCAATGCAGATCACTTTACTAAACTGGTTAAAGTTATGTTTCCTGACTTGGAGCTTGCACAGAAATGTTCATGTGAGGGTGCAAAGACAACATATATTGTCATTCAGGTCCGAGCACCCCCACTGGGACAGAAAAGTTGAAAATATGTGTAGGAGTCAGAAGTTCAGTCTCATGATTGAGAATACATATTATGGCAAAATATGCACTTGTTTTATTTTCAATCCCCTTAAAACACATAAAATTTATCTCAATAAACAAATCTACTGGTTTAGAAGCCAATCTACTGATTTGATGTCCTGGTTTTGTCACATGTATGTTAATGACACTTTTAAAATACTACTGGCAATATCATGAAGAGGAAATGGGAGCTGAATGCTTTCCCAATGAACCACAGAGACAGGCCTATACAGGTATCAAACCCATGATCCTTAGGTTATGAATCTGATGCTCTGCCAGCTGAGCAACTATAGCTCCTGGCTAATAAGAGAGGATAATTAATAAAGCTATGGTGAAAACTTTGTCTTTATCCTAACAATGCTTGCTAAGTTTAGGACCTTAATTAGTAGTATACAAAATGTATCATTATCAGATTAATCTGTAAAAAATATAACAACATGCATTTTCTGAAAAAAATTAATATGTACAAATTAAGGAAGGAAAAAACTTGACTCACATGTTCAAGACTGGCAGCTGTGACAGAAAATACTTTTTTTCCACCACATTTAATATGACGAACTCTTAAAAAGGAAACAACAAATAAGACTGCTTTTATATTTTTTTAAATTCTTAATAATGATGCATTGCATTGCTGGAAAAATAATCATGATATAGTGAAATAAAAAAACATTTTGGAGGAGTGAGCATAAAATTTTAGTGAATTTAGCAAGATGCAATTTTTGCTAAATTATTATTCACACTAAAATTATGTGATAAAAAAAATCATAATGCATATAATGTAAATGCTGATGACTACTTAGGAAGGGCAATTTTGGAAGTTTTTAACCAGGGTTTGTATTAGTATCCATCATTTCATAAGTGCCATGTTTTCTCATGTATGTGCAGATGGACCTTAGAATGCTGCTGTAGAGAAATGCTATTATGTTTTGTCACTAATTTTATTGAAACCGCTTGTCGCTCTCTGAAGCAATTTATTTATTTGTCATTTGATAATCACTTGTGTTGGAATAAATCAGACTTCAGTTTGTCTCTGTTTACAAAGCATAATATTCTATTAATATTGCATAAAAATACATGTACAATTTTGTTTGCCCATCTGTAATTCGCTAAAATTGGACGTTGATCATGTGTCAATATAAAAGATTTACTCAAATTTAATAATGTTATAATATATTGTGATTCACAGAATATACCTGAAAGACACGATGAATGAAAAGGTAATTTAGCTGCATCTAAGTATATAACTGTTTTACTGGCATTATTATCTACCATTAGTGTTCTTGGGATATGGTAACAACCAATTATAATATTGCATCTTATGTGGTAAACAGATATAATTACCACATTTGTCCAGGCAAACAGCAGATCATACAAGTCTTGAGCCTGAGTCTAAGCTTGATATTTTGTTTTGACCAATCAAAAATGATATTACACCTGAAAGGTTGTATCTGATTGGCTGATAGTGGAAAATGAAGATCAACTCAAGCTCAGAGGTTTATGATCTCCAGGCCTGAGATGCTGTTTTATCAGGGTCAATTTTGCTAACTGTATTTATGACTTCAAGCCAACTCCATAAACCCTGACCTATCTAAACCTTATGTGATAGCATATCTGGGTCTATGGTTGTTCACAGTTCAACATGTGTTATGTATGGGTTAATATGGTATCAACCCGGTAGCCCTATATTAGTAAGCAACAATAATGTAAACAAACCACCTAGTACTTCCACATGGGTCCTTTAACTTGACAAGGGTTATCATAAATTGTGTGTTCCTATCTTTTATCTGTCAAATCTAGTGTATTATACTGTAAACATAAGAGAAATGACCAACCAAAATAATTTGCTCATGAACAAAAGCAAATGCATTCTGCTTTGGGCTAGAATACATTAAAAAAAACAAAAAAACAACTGCTAAGCCTTTTCACACAAATGATACATTTACATATCATTAGCATATCAGTTCCCAGAGGCAGAATACTATTTCCCTGACTCCCCCATTCCCACTGTTTTTTGGCATACATCAATTGATACCAACACTAACAATATCAATGTTTTATTATGTACAAAAATAATACAAATATCTACATATTACATTCCCTTTTTACAATGTTTCATTATTGTATGTAAAAATGAAATACAAAATGTAAGCATTGCAAAATGTTGAACATGCTGTTGTGTAGAACAAAGGTTCAGCTGAAACATACTGTTTTTCCTATGAACTGTCCTATTGATGAATCAGAAACACATCCACCACAAAAATATTATTGTTGATGATGATAATGATGATGATTGACATATTCCATTGCTGCTAGAAATTTGATACCTGTATATTGCTTACGATTTGCTGGCCATATAAAACCAGTGTTGTACCTTGTCTTGAGTTGTGAAGGGGACATATTATGTACCTCTGTCCCCCTATAAAGATCAAGATATGGGATTTGTTAAATTTTGGGAGACATTGGCAGACTGAGGTGGGAAAATGTCCCTTGGGCTCACTCAAGATGCAACACTGCAAAAATTCAAGATGACAATCCTGACCCATACAAAGGGCTTTACCAAAGGTAATAGCATAGTAGCACTTTTTCACACAAATACTTTGGCATCACTTATGCAAACATAGTAAGACATAATTATCTGTAATGTTCTGTGCTAAAGGTTTTTGAAGTCAAATATGGGGGTGGAGGTGGGAGTGGGGATACAGTAACACAGATGCAAGCAAGACACCCGGTTCCACAGAACACTTGTTTTAATTAAAAAAAATATTCATGACTGACAGACCAAACAGTAGTACCATCTACTGATAGGAATTGTTTTTTGCCTGCATCATCAGGGAATCAAACAGACTGGCACAAGTCATTGCGTCAAAAGATCACTTGAAACTTTCAAGGCTCAAGTGACCACCCTCCACATAGAATCAACACTAGCAACAAGAATCAGCTTTGTATAAGCTGGTACTTCACCATTCAATCAAATTTTAATAACATGTACTCCAGGGTTAATTCCATGATGCTTGATTGCAGAATTCATGCTAATTTCTAAACAAGAGTTCCTTGAAGGGACTGATGCTCTACTTGGCAAAAAGAATTTCCAGGAATTCAAGATAAGACCATTTCTTCCTTTTAACTTCTGAGTGTTGTAACCATCTCTGATACTCTTCAGTTATAAAAAGATTTTCAAATTAGCTCCTGTGGTGAACATATTTGGATGTTTGATTGGCAACATTTTCATTTAGCACAAAGTAGGCATAATTAGATTTTGGTGAAAACCCCATGTCAATATGACCATCCATTCAGGGGGAGTAGCAACGGGTCTAGGACTTTACCCCCTGTCAATTACCCCCCTGCCGTTACCCCCCAGTCATTTACCCCCCCCCCCCCGGTCTATTACTATATAACATATAATTGTTATACCACAGAATAAACAATAAAATTAAAAAATTTCAAAAGAATTTATTGTAAATTTTTATTTTAGTTAATTAATCTCAGCTTTGAAAACATATACTTGTCCTGGAATATTCAATATTAAATTCATCATATCATAATGTTATAGTACCATAGTACCATAAAATATGTTATATTGATATGATTACAGCTGAATGTTATGTGCGATCCCTCGCAAGTATTCATAGTGCTCTCTATTAGCAAAGTCATTAACAATGTTCATAATCCGAGCATTGCAGTCACGATATTTCTTTCGAGTTGGATCCGCTGGATGTCCTCCAAGTCGCTGAGAAATTATCACGTTCAGGATATATAGGGTTTAGTTATATTCAATGAGGTGAAGCCAACACAATAGTATAGATTGAGCACCGATTAAACTGCTAAAATCATTTTTATTGATGTGTAGCCAATACTAGTTTTCAGATTGTGTTTGTGAACACTTAATTAGAAACCATTTCTGCTCGAATTATATTCAATGAGGTGAAGGCAACACAGTAGTATAGAATGAGCACAGATTAAAATGACGGGATAGAATCTTATTGCGGTAAAGCAACACACAATATGTTTTTGCTTTAGTTACATTGCTTGAGCACAGGATATAATCATTTTGAGGTGAAACCAAGGCAGCTCTTCATCGTCGCAGGGGGGTAATTAACCGGGGGGTAATATCCAGGGGGGGTAAATTACTGGGGGGTAATGGCAGGGGGGTATTGGGAGGGGGGTAATTGACAGGGGGGTAAAGTCCTGGTTCCGTAGCAACAGCAAGATTTTCAAAACAGCCATCATGGCACCCATACTGGATGTATGATTGGCACCATTTTCATTTAGGACCAACTAGGCATCATAAGAAGTCTTTTGGTGAAAACCCCATACTGATATTGCCATCCATCTGGGAGGAGTAGAGATAACAATATTTTCAAGATGGCAACCATGGTGGTTATATTGAGGGTCAATTTGCATACTTTTCATTTAAAACCACCTACACACCGTGAGAAGTCTTCTGATGAAAACCCTGTATCAAAATGACTTTCCATTTAAGAGTAGCGACAAGATTTTCAAGATGGCCACCATGGTGGCCATATTGGACATCAGATCAGCACCATTTTAATTTAGGACCAACGAGACATTATAAGAAGTCTTTTGGTGAAAACCCCCTGTTGATAAGAATTTCTGTTTTGGTGGAGTAACAATAAAAAAAAGTAAAGATGGCTGCCATAGTGGCCATAATGAGTATCAGATACACACCATTTCCATTTAGAACCAACTAGATATCATAAGAAGTCTTCTGGTGAAAGCACAATGTCAATGACCAGTCATCTAGGAGAAGTAGCAATAACTAGATTTTCCAGAAGGCTATTGTGGCGGCCATAGTGGAGGTCAGATTAGCACCATTTTCATTTACGACCAGCTAAACATCATAAGAAGTCTTTACGTGAAAACCCCATGCTAATATGATCATTCATTCAGGAGAAGTAGTGATAACAAGATGTTCAAGATGGTTGCCATGGTAGTCATATTAGAAATCTAATTGGCAGCATTTTCATTAAGACCAACCAGACATCATAAAAAGTCTTTGGTGAAAACCCAATGTCAATATGATTTTCCATTCAAGAGAAGTAGCAATAACTTGGACATCAGATTGGCACCAATTTTATTTATGACCAACTAGACATCATAAGAAGTCTTTTAGCGAAAACTCCATGCTGATATGACCATGACACATACTAGCAGGATCCATACTAGCCTGCATACAGTTGTCAATATATGTTTGCTTTGCCAATGTATTCTTTTCTTTTTATTCCCCCGCTGATAATCCGTCAAAAACAGATTATCATTAATTAATGGCACCCTACTGAGACTGTGGAGATATCGACGCCTGGGGACATGCAATGTGTTTTCTGAGATGATTAATCCTATTACTAGCCAATTTACACATGACATTGACCTTATTCAAAACGAGGCAATGATGTGGTCTATTTTAGGACAACTGGATCAGAATTATCGAATATGAAAATAGCCCATTGAATCCAAGGGGTAAAGCAAAGGCCGGTGCTGCGCTCAAGTTTCGCAGGTCCACATGAAGCTGTAATTCTTGAGAACTAAAATGGACTGTAACACAGGCTAGATCCATACCACAATATACCAATATACCAGTAAAACTGCACACTCCTAACTATGATGTACCCCACTTGCAAAAATCGGAACATAGAATCTTAACACTGAACTGCTACCAAATGAACAGTGATACAGTGCACCTATTTCTTATCATGTTTATAAAGGCAAGGCAACAAAATCTATGATGACAAGGGTTCTCCAGAATGTTAAGTCTCACTTTAACATAATACCACGATACAAACTCCCTGATAGTGACTTAAAAAACTTTAAAAAAAAAAAAAATAATAATTTCAATATTCATACCACCCCTACCATCAACTGGAAGAGTGATATTTATGTCTCACCATCTGCTAAAGGCAGGCTCAGTAAAAATGAATTATCACAGGTGGAAGATCCAGAAGGTGATCAGATGACCACCCCTCCCCAATGCTTTCCGCTTAAAATATTGTACTTTTAAGTGAATATCAGAAACTACAAAACAATTACCCTCCACCTCCTTCCTACTCACTCAACATCAAACCTTTATAAAGAAAAATCTGGATCTGCCCCTGCTCTTATTTACTTACATTTCATATTTTCATACAAGAAAGCTCTGTATCCAAAAGTGATAATAACCATCACAGTCCTTCAAAAACTGGTGAGGAGAAAGAAATTCCAAACATACACATCATTTATGTTCTGATAAAGCAACTGTGAAGGTCTGTCTGGGTTTATTATCTGTTGCATAATGTGAAGACAGGCACACACCAAGAGCCTAAGTTCCCACTCAGTGTAAAAATCTGTTTCCATTTTGACATGCAGTGGGAGCAATTAACTATGACAAAGAGATATAAATATGGTGAATGCAGCACACTAGTAATCATTAATCTCTTTTTATTGTAATAAATATGAAGAAAAAAATATAGCTTTAGATTTTTTCTGCTATTAAATTTAGCTTCCCCTCTAGAGTTTCATATGATTTTCCATACTGCTAAATATCTAAAGAAAAAGTGAGTCTCAACATTTGACCTATGGGATCATATGTTATTTAAAGAAGAATTTGGGAGTGCTTGTGTTGGTATCAGTTTTATTTATGTATTCAAGATGTACCAGATGATGTATTAAGCTCAGTATGATTATAACAGTGTTTGAATATGAAACTGTTACATGTAATAACAATCAATATTTTTGGGTGAGTAATGCAGCTTTGTGGTGCCATTATTTATTTCCTCTGATCTCTCTTTTTTGTCCTTCATTTATGCAAGTTCTCATCACATGTAATTTAATTTACTCTGGTACAAATGCGATAAGTGAAACACAGGTTTACCAAAAAAATCGACATTCAAAGACACATTTAGAATGGTAACTATTTGAATCATTATCAAGGTCTGACAAATCTTATGCCTGGGGCCTAAGGGCTACTAGAATGCTGGGTCTGGGCTACCATATAATGAACTTTGGTGGCCCAGTGAGTTAATGATAATGATTATTTTTTCAAAACATAAGGATACAGATATTTCACCCCCAAAAAATCATAAACCCCTATTTTGCCATAATAGTCTAGAAAAATATGTACTGATGGACTTAAAAAAAAGCACAACAGATGCTCAAGACATGTCAAGACAGATCATGCAGAGTAAATGAGATTCATGCTGTGTTTCTTTTTGTGGGTTTTAATGGTACTTTTAACACATTATTGGCTATATCATGTTGAGGATATACGGGCTAAGTGCCTTTCCCAAGTTAAAGGACACTGAGACTGCTAGCCTGGGCTGGCCTGGGCGGGTATTGAACCAGCGACCCTGAGATTATGAGTCTGATACTCTACTGACTGAGCTACAGCAGCTTTCGATTCATGCTGTAATAAATATTATTGACAGTTTATTGCAAAGACACTAGTCCAAATATCAGTTGACATTCAAGCATCTTCAGAAAAGTTTGACGTAATTAAATCTTCAGAATGTTTAGTTTTTCAAATATGATTAGAGAGATCTATACCTGATGATTTAGATATACAAAAAGGCCAAATTTCTTCAAGTCATTTCAAAATGAATATTCTAGTGAAAATAGCTAAATTAGGGAAGAATGGAAAAGATTATAAATTAACATCTTAATTTCTGCTGTTTTCGCACAATATATATATATATATATATATATATATATATATATATATATATATATATATATATATATATATATATATATATATATATATATATATATTAATTCTCCAACACATTGATATTCTGATTTTAGATTTAACTTGTATAAATAAATTAGAATTGTTCAACAATAAAATAAATTTATATGTACTAAACATTTTTAAAAAAAAAACCACAATGATGATTTTAATGGTTTAACTTCTACACAAAATCATTGGGTAAGAAAACTTACATGAATTATGGTAGGTTCACTGGTAAATACTAAAATTTGAGCTACAGTTCAATATGTAGGCTGTTGAAAAGCTGGTATTGATGGAGGTCAATAATAGTGTACTCCTGAGAAGGAATAAATATTATTTATATTACTGACAGGAATGGAAAATTCAATTTAGTTTTTAAAAAATTAAATGAGGTTTCTGGAGAAATTAATGGGAAAAATCTCTCCAATTTCAATATATTCTTCGCTAGCATAACATTTCAAACATGTCTAGTGACATATGAATAAGGTCTGTCAGATATACTGCTGCGACTGGAAGAAACTTAAATTATATTTAAATCATTTAAATTTAAATTTTCAGTGCTGCTAAATTTATAAAATAACTGATTGTGTAGCACTGTCTTTCTGCTTAAAAGTTGCATCAAAATTATCTTTAATTTGTATTATAAAAGATCATTTTAATAAATTTAATTTTTGTTTAACTCTTCTATGGCATCATTAAAACTCGTGAATTAATGAGACTGACCATAGTTACCTCCCCTGACATTATTTTACACTTAAATATCTCGAACAGATCTTAACTGATTTTGATTGAATTTTTACTGTTCTTTATGTTAAGCTGTCCTCTTTAGTTTTATTATATTTATTTCTAAACTTCAGTGTTAATATGACTCTGTTCAGGAGTAGTAGAAATAAGATTTTCATGATGGCTGCCATATCAGACATATTGCTGGATGTCTGAAGGTCACCATTTTCATTTTAGACCAACTAGACCTTGGGTTGAACACATCTGTAAAGTTTTGTGGCAATCGTCCTGGTACTTTAGAAGTAGTAGTGACAATGGATGCCAGACGAAATGCTTTTCTAGTCTATAACCAGTAGAGCTAATAATACTAATATCTGATTTTTTGGGGTTCTGACCCTGGAGCTTGATTTTTATGTTCCAACAGTTTCAAGAATACTTGGTCTAGTCTTAAATACAGCAGTATTTTTATTCTAGGTGGTGTAGTTAATTAAAAAACAAAAGAACCAAAAAACTTATAATTATTGGAACCATTGAAGGTAAGAAAAGTCAATGTGGCCTTCTTTTGAGCTGCATTAGGCTTATACATTATGAGAATTATGGCACCGTGGTAATGTACTTAGCATTGCACCTCTGTGGTTCTGGGTTTGGTCTTCAGCTCCAAGATGTGCAAGGGTGTAATGGTGCAAATTTCTGTCGATTTCTGTAGAGCACATTTTAGTTTAACAGAGAACAATTAATTAGATTTGTGAGGGAAGATACCGTATTAAATCGCTAGACTGCGATGGTTTTAATGTTCCTGCCGTGGGAGAAATTGATTCTTTATTAAGCATTCGTTTATTTAACGGTCAGACAGATTGGAAGGAGAAGGTTATTTGGAGGGCTACATATAAAAAATGTCAACGTTGAGAGGATGCAGGGATTGTTTGTAAAATTGTATCATCTTTTGAGATTCTCAAGAATCAGTTATTTGAAAATCTAGAGGGTTACGGTGACCGAATTGTCGCATATTTATAAAAGGCAGTAGATCCGTTTAATCTGATTGGCTACGCTAAATAAGGGGCGTGTTTCCCACACGAAATTTCATGGTTTTAATATGCGCCATTGCAAAATTTAGTCAGGCTAAATTCTTGCAAGAGGAAGACATTTTCAACTCCGAGATTGAATTTAGAAGAAGTTCTCTCGTAAAAACAATTATTAAAGGGACAGATGTCTGGAAAGTTGACGGACACAATTCTGGTGGTAGAAGCAAGTGAGGCTTGAAAGCACAAGGTATTTGCATCAATCTCATGTAATTCGTTGATACCAATATAATGATTTGCTTGAATTTGTTTGTTTATATTTGCATGAATTTATTTGTTTAATTTCATAGATCAATTTTCTTGATATGAGTATAACTATTTGTTTGAGTTCATTTGTCTGAATTCGTACAATAATCTTCTTTGAGTTTGACGAATTGTTTGAATTTATCGTCTTGATTGTTATAGGAATCGTGTATTCTAAGAATTTCATGCATTACTTTATTTGATACAAGTTGTCTTAGATGATTTATGTATGATAAAGACTTGAGTATTCACTGGAATTAATGTAGTTAAGCCATGAAGTGAATTTCATTGATTTTTTTGTACAATTAAGACGTGAACTGAAACTGTTATGCCTCGTGTGTTGTTAGATTGAGTCAGTGATGAAATAGCCATTAGAAAATACATTAATCTTCTGAAACTAGGTTTGTTTATGGTCTGTCCAATTTGGCCTGACCAGATAGCCTTTGGTATCTGTTTGAATTCCGATAGGATTATATCTGACGTAACGAGAGTGGAGTAAGGTTCTATTCCCAGTAGGATATTTGACGGAAGATTTAGGTTGCTTCTCTGTTTATTTTGAAAGGGGAAATAGCTCCATCCACCCACCTACGTATCCACACACCTATGTATCCATGTACCTGCGTATCCATATATCCACCTACCCACACAAAGTTGAGGGCCGACAAAGGCGAGATAAAGAGAGTGAGGAGGGGAAAAAGCGAAAGAACAAAGTAAACAGCAACGGTGAATTTGGAGGGTCCAGCGTTAACCAGGTTATGCTGTTATGCAGGGGCAATGACTTAGATTGTTCACTCGATTCTATGATGAACATTTAATTCTATCATTTTAAAACAGATTGGCTATTTGCACAAGTATATTTGTGCTGAAATTCAGTAAATGATTTATTTAAAAAAGAGGTGTATCTTCCTAATGTAATGTATTATCCCAGTTTTTTTATGTAATTGATTAAATTGTTATATTTCATGTACGGGAGCTCATGTTATTCTGTTCTATATATCTGCTCAGATCTCTATTTATTCCATCTATAAATTTCATAATTTATATTATTATTTACTCGATCCGGGCAATAACACAGAGGTCGATCATCCTCTAGATAACGATAACCAACCAAATAAAGCGGACACCTTGTAATGAGGGTAGACCCCCACAAAGGGTCATGGGGCTTTTCTCCTGGCTTTCCAGTTTCCCCAACCATAAACACCAGCCTATGCCACTCTGCTAAGAGTACTCATTCTATGTTGCAATATTGTCTTGTACAACTGATGAAGCAAAAATTAAGTGGGAATGTACAAAATCATATGGAACAATATTACCAATATTGCATAATAACAGTCTGAGAGAAACAAAAATACCATACTTAAAAGACATTAAAATAAAATGAATCATATGAAAAGCCATGCCTCATATTGAGGTTGCAATAATTACTGTCAGCAAGTAGTTATTCGGAATTTTGATCGACATCTATTAGGTCTGTAACTAACAAGGTGCCATAGGGGTCTGTTTTAAGGCTCCTCCTATTTATGCCATTTATCAATGACCTACCTTTGTTTGTAAAGATTCTAACACAGATTTATATGCGGATGATACTACTTTGCTTAAGTCAGCATCAATTATGTGTACTTTAAACAATGATCTTGGTGATGATTTACTACATGCTGAAAACCAATGATCTTGGTGATGATTTACTGCATGCTGAAAACGTGATGATTTAAAACTGGTGTTCAAAGAATAACAGATCTGTCAATCCACAAAAGCTAAAACGATGTTGTCAGGAAGTAAGCAAAGACCATTAACAAACAGTAATCTGAAACTTGAGCTGTATGGTACTGGTATATCACTCCCTCGTTTTAGAGCACGCAAATAACTCGTGAACTTGCTATAATGTGGAGGCAGGTGTGAATCCCATTTGTTTTATTCTTATAGAAAAGGCAAAAAGACAGGCTCCTATTTGCTTAACCCCTTCCCTCATAGCGCCAACCACTGAATTACATACAACACAGTATACCGGTACATGTCTCTTGCTAAATTGTACAATGTACTATCAACTGAACAGCATACCACCAGCTGAAAGTATCCCAAGACTGCTGGCTGGGAAACTGCACATGAGAAATGCATATTTAAAGCTTTCAAATTCAATATTTAGTGCTTACTGTTTCTTTTTAAAATATAAAATGATAAACAGCAACATTCTTGCTTACTTGTACATTAAGCAGTGAGTCCCAAGTCAGTGTGCTAAAAACAGATTCCACTCAATGTCGAGCTTCAAAATCGGTGATCATTGTCATTACTGTGTAGGTTATTTGGGTTTGTTCTGGGTTTCTTTGTTTTTTATAAAACAGTTTTTCATGATTAATGACAAGGTCTTGAGATAAATTTCATCTTTAAAACTGATCAGATAGTCTCATTTCTGTGATTCTATCTGACAAAAATAGTGGCATCCGTTTGCATTTTGGAGGAATTTCCAATGTCTTCTTATGTCTGATTAGATATTTAGGATTCATCTAATTAAATTAATATGTGCTATGACATCAAGTAACTTTCAGAAAACCTGTATTAATGGCTGTAATATTCTGATCAGGTGGTGCTATTAACTGATCATGCAAATAGCAGTTGTTTGCAAGGGGTTTCTGGAAGCACTTGTATGGAGATAAAGCAGGGGTGTCCAAATTAGCTAACATTGAAATGCACTAGGAGGCATCAAAACACGCTTACAGTAAAACGAGGTAGGGGGATTCAGATGGGTTTGTATGTGGGTAAGGGTTAATATAAAAACATTATGATCGAAAATGGTGAATGAATGCTCAATATATCACTCATTTTATCATTGAAAACAATGGTTAGTGTGCAGAAATTTAGAACTGACATTATGAAACTTGAAAATTTCAATAAGAAATCATATATTTTTAGAGATTTTCTTTAACAAAAATATTTTCTCAATAAATAACACAATATATAATAAAACAGCAATCAATGAAAATGCTGTCAAATGCTAAAGGTGGCAACACCAATATTCCCTCTTCTATTCAATCATGCATGGAAAGAGTCAATCGATTGTCACAATGATGCCTGTCAGTGCCTCTGTAAGAACCTAATTAAGTGTTTACTCAGCTAAACTGGATTTATTTTGACAACTGTTAAGAACTTAATGGTCCTTCACCATGGTGCCATCAGCTAATTAACAGATTAAATGTCTCCAGCCAATTACAATGTATGAAAGGTGCTCACATCAAAGTAACTTAAGGGTTATAGGGTCAGCCTAATTTCTTGTTAAAATCACACAACACAGACAACTTGTAAGTTTTTGCCTTTGACTAATATGTGGATTGTTCTTCATAATATGCATTGATACATCTTTTCTCTTTCTTTTTGGTCAATTTTGTTTATCGGGATGTAGTATTCCAGGACCATGCAACTGCTGTGTGTGGACTGTTTTTATTAGTACAAACAATATGGTCTTGTGCTTCAAAAAGTCACTGTGATGTATTATCAAAAAAGAAATTTCTATGGTGACATTTAAAATCATTATTTTGAGGAATTGCAACCGGTGCAAACATATTGATGGGTTTGGCTCCAGCAGTTTATAAGGGTAGTTCTAGCTATGAAGATTTAGTTCATATGTGTTTACTTATGATGGATACATGAGCTCCAAATACTGAGAGGGAGGCAACTCCAACTTTACTGATGCACAAATTTGTGAGTACTGCATGTCAACTTGATTAATATTTGTAAAAAGTCTGTTATCAATTTATTTACTTTAATTGGTTTCTTAACATCTATTATCCATTAATATTAAAATCTATTACACACCTATCCCTTGATAACTCGTGCACATTGGGGTCCAAAAATAAGGTCAGCGGCATAAACAAGGGCAAAAGTTACAGAGGGACATCTGAAAAATTAAGAAAGGGATGGACATCAACAGTTAGTGTGTGTGTGTGTGTTAAGTGGCTGAATACTTATTTAATAATCGCATTGGGAAAATGTTTCAATAAATAGCTTTTTTCTAATGAAGTTCTTCATTGTTCTGTATAAATTACCATTATTTTCAATATATCTAATCTCTGAAAGATTGTTTAAAACATTATTCCAAGTGGTTTCAACACAAATCACATGTGTACCAGCAAAAACATTGTGTATTATGTTACTGCTTTTGCATGTGAATGTTTATACATTCTAGTGTTACTGTAGATTCAGAATAAAACAAAATTCTTTATTTCAAAAGAGAGTGACATTTATTTAGAGAAACAACAAAGTAGAAACTCAATTTTTTTAAAAAAAATTGTTAAATTAGTAAAATACTGATGCTGTGATTTCATTGCAAGTTATAGCAAATTTTCTGCTCATCCATAAGCAAACCTCTGAGTGCCAATTAGGGAATTTTATGTTCACTATAAACTTTGCAACTTCTCCATAATGAACCCTATCTGTGAAAACAAAGCTTTTCATGCACCTAGTACAGCTTTCGCTTGGCTCCTTTGCTATCAATGATCACATCTGCAAATGAGTATGATAAACCACTGATTAATGTTAGATACTTTAATTACATTACATCCACTTACAGTGTTCTCAGTGTCTGATTAGTCAACTGAAATGAGTTGACTTAAACACAACTGTGACCACTAGCTCTTACACAGGTAGGATTTGCATGCCTTTGAACTCTTTTTTATTCTATTCCCTTAACTTGATTTGATACAAAAGACTAATTAACCTGATAATACAATCAGGTCAACTTTAAATTGAAAATAACAACACTTCCACAAGTCCCAGATCAAAAGACAGTCAGTACTTAATTAAGTTCTCACAGAAATGCTTGTGGGCATTGATAATTGACACTTTTTACATTTGAATACAAGAGGGCATATCACATTTATGATGATTACACTGAAACCAAATTAAAAGATAAAACTGAAACATGAATTTCACAAGACTTATTTAATTGGTATTAATTTCTTAAAGTATTGCCACCAGTAGGCATTACTGACATTTTAATTGATCAATATATTTATTATAGATTGTTATTTAGAGTGTCCTAAGTATTTTTTTTTTATAAAGAAAATATACGAAAATTTTATGATTATGAATAAATTTTTTGGGCACTACTTGCTGTTTTTGATGATAAAATGGACGATATATCAAGGTTTAATTTACAAATTTTGATCACGCTTTATTCACATTCAGCAAATAGGGGCCTATTTTGGGGGTATGTTTTTATAAGAAAAAATGGGATCCACACCTACCCCTGTGTTATACATATATTTGTGTAGGGCAATGGATATTATCACTCTCATGTACATACAAAAGTTGCTAGCACTGCCACCCTCCCACCAACAACATTTTAGTCTCCCTAACTTTCTCACACTCTTGCTTATGCTGCAGTCCATGTTTATTGACCCCATTGCTCACAATTTATCAAGGGAGAGGTGTAATTTGATTGAAGTTGTTGACATTGAAAAACTTCTTGTAGTTGACATCGATAAGTTTCTAGACTGGACTAAGCAAGTTGATCACATATATTCAGTAATAAGCTCAAGAATTTATCTTGTACAAAGAATAAAAAGTTACCAAACTAGTACAATGAATTATTCTATAATGCATATGTTGTATCCCTTTTTGATTACTGGTGCACAATTTGGAGAAATACAACATAAACTAACATGATAGGTTATGCAAACTGCAAAAAAAAAGCAGCAAAATTAATATTGGAGTCACCATTTAACACACCTAACACTCTATTCTCAAAATGGTGATGGTTGACATTTGAGTATCAATTGACCTATCGCAAATTAATAATGATGTACAAAGTACAAAAGTGGACCAAGTGGGCCTGAGATTACTCATCTAGTGACATCTGCTTAATAACCAAATGCAAGGGCAGCTGGCCAAGAAATCTGGGTTACATGTGGAGTAGGATACTTTCTGAAGAATTTTTTTTCCAAATCTGTTGATTGCATGTGCTATGAAAACAATTCTTTACAGGTCTTTAATTTTTGTATCTTTAGCATAGCTGAAGGCACATCAGCACCATCTATCCAATACTGAAAGGCCTTTAGGTCAGGATGATTTCTCTCAAAATTGGTAAAATTCATTCGAGTAGCTTTCTGACATAAAGTTTAAATTTTTATATACTATTTGTAACTGCTGATAATTTGAAGGTGGATCAGCATCACTTGTATAAATATGAAAGCCTTTAAGCCTGGATACTTTAATAAATTTTCTAAAATTCTGTCAAGTACTTTTTAAAAGAAGTTGTTTAAAGGTTTTTATATTTTTTTTAATGGTGGCCATATTTTATGGCAGACCAGCATCATTTGCACAGATCTGAAAGCCCTTTGTGCAAGGATGCTTTTTGTCAAATTGGGTAGAATTCTGTTGAATGATTTTAGAAAAAAACTGTTTAAAGGTTTTTCTATTTTTAGTAATGGCAACCATATTTGATGGCAGAGGGGCATCAGTTGTTCAAACTGAAAGCCCTTCATGCCACAGTGTTTTCTATCAAATTTGGTCTAATTCTGTTGACCTGTTTTTGGAGGAACAAAAAGTTAATTAATGGTGTTCTGTTTTTGGTAATGGTGGCCATATTTTATGGCAGTCCAGCATTATTTTAATAAACTGAAAGACCTTCATGCCATGATTCTTCATCTCAAATGTGGTCAAATTCTGTTAAGCTGTTTTCAAGAAGTTTTTTTGAGGTTTTCTATTTTTTAGTAACAGTGGCGATATTCGATGATGGATCAGCATCATTTAACAAATCTGAAAGGCCTTGATGTCAAAATGCTCCCTGTAAAATCATGTACCAATTAGTCAAGCAATTTTTAACAAGAAGTTGTAAGTAACAACTGTAAATGAATGACAGTTCATACATGATGAAGGACCATGCCAACAGCTCACTTGTCCTTGCAAACAGCGAGATAAAATTACCAAAGTCCTCAGTATTTGCAAGATATGTTTTGCTTTGAAGCAGAAAGACAATATGAAGGACTTAAGTGCAATCAGTCTTAAATGATAATTAAACTGTGTATTATCTCAGCCAAAAAGTGACTATGTAATGTATTAGGAATGTCAAGTTTTAACCTTTTATTGGAACATATTGCTTTAGCCACCATTTCAGTACATGTTAATCATGTTGAAAGAATTGTCATATTAATCTTTGCATATTGATTTTATTTTTTGAAGGCCTTAAGGGAGATTTATTGTTATTTTATAACTGAGTTAACTTCTTTACATAAAGTTCTTTATTATTATAATTATTATTATTATTTCTCGTCGAGTTAGAATAGCTTGTCTGTCCAAGCTGGAAATAAATGCATGATGATTTCTGTGGATTAAATGAAGAAAACCATGAAGTTTGATGATACTTTCTACAATCATGCAAAAACTTAAGTAGGCAAAACAGGCAAGATGGAAACTCCTCACATATCAGCATATAAGACCTATAGTAATATTATCCTAACTTTCCAGTTAAATACAGACACTGGCAATGAAGACATGTGATTTTCAAAAATTTCAGCACAAAACTTTGACACTATTTAAAATGAAACACGCTTTTTGCTTAAGCAGGCAAGACAGAATTTTAACTTTAGACCTATAATATTATACCAAAGTTGCAGTTTAAAGCAGCAATAAATGTAGGAGACATGTAACATTCAAAATTTTTTAACACAAAACTTTAACATTGTCGACACTGATAAAGCTTTCTGTTTAAGCAGGGACACAAGCAAACTGGAACTCTAGCATATCTGTGTATAAACTTTAGACCCAGTGTAATATTATCCTGAAGTTCAGTTGAATGCAGCCATGATATAGAAGTTATGTGATTTTCAAACACTTTAATGCAAAACATTAACATTGTTGACCATGATAATAAAGCAGGCAAGACAGAAACTCCTAGCTTATCACAGCATAAACTTGAGACCTAAAATAATATTATCAAAGAGTTTCACTTGAATGCAGCAGTTGATGTGACTTTCAAAAACTTAAATGTAAAACTTTAACGTTGCTGATGTCTATGATGATGCCATTGCAGGGAAAAGTGACTGCATATACTATATCTTAATCATGCTTATGCAGGTGAGACAAAAAGCAAAACGTTTACAAACCTGGTTCCCTGTCTTGCTGATCCCAAGTGGATGTACATGTGTTGTGGACTGCATATTCACTTCAAGTTCAAGTTCATTGCAATTTAGTCCATTGCTCAAAAACAGCACTTGGGTATTTCTTTCCCCATCATGAATGCGAAACAACATTCAAATTACCCAATCACTTTGTTCAATGTACTTTTTCCTAGAAATAACACCTACATAAGAGGATGTGACCTGACACAAAAAATATCACAAGCATTAACTCCAGGACTTGAACTTAATTTGTATGAAAAAGGGTAAATTGGTGCAATGGACAACCTTATATCCACAAACAATATTCCAAATCTTTGACAATTATCATTTTATCCCAAATGTGTGAATAATTTCATGTGTGGGATTATCTGAACTACCATCCTCTTCATTTGTGACCTGGCAGAAACTAATTTACAATTCAGAAAGCACCAATGCCCAAAAGAGAATCATATCCTTGGGTTTTTTAAAAAAAACCAGAACACTGGAAGTTACAAGTATAAAATAAGATAACAACCAGGAAATGTTATCCAATCCATAAAAAATATAAATGAGTTATGATAGCAACTATGAAGAAAAAAAAAAAGGCCCAATAAATACACATCAGAACAAAAGAATTGTACTTTAACCAAACCTATACCTTCTGCATATATCTGAACCTGAGTCGGCAATAATTTTTCACTCAATTAGTGCCTAAAGGCTGTTGTGAAAATTGCTTTCAGCCATAGAGTGAGGCATGGATGGTAACAGACTTAAGATACATTATCTACTGAAATAGTGGTAACCACTTTCAATGAAATGCCAATATAAATTAATGTTGTCATCCTCTCTTTAAAATAAATGTCTTCAAAGACCAAATTACACCAATATCTGAGCCATCAAAAATGCATCATACAAGTTGCTAAAACCTGCTGTACAATCAAAGCTGATTAAATGAAGTTTAAAAGACTGCCTTACATAATAGTTGACAATTTCAGTAAGAACAGAACCTATGCAAACTATCTCTCAGACTTTAGATAATGTCAATTTTACCTATTTTACAACAGTTGGAAAAAAACTTCTTTCCAAAAGGAAAGTTACAATTAATATGCATTGTCTCTTGCTCATAACTTAAGTCATCAAAAATCTTGATGATATGAACCTATTTATCAAACTGGAACAAAATCAGATTAAGTCCAGTCTCCAGAGTGCTAAAAAGCTCAGCCAATCAGACTCAAGATTACCTCATTAACATGCAAAGATCTTGCTCATACATAATTAAACTCATTCAACATCTTGATATATAAGGCTAGTTAACAAGTCTGATCAAAATCTGATCAGAAATATAGTTGTTATAGTCTTGAAAAGCTCAGCCAATCAGATGCAGGATCATATCACTAATATCCGTAATCTTGCTCATCATAATACTCAACAGAGATCTTAATGATATAAACTTATTTATTGATACAATTTCTATCAAATATACAGTCCCTAGAGGGGTAAATACTCAGCCAATCAGATGCAAGATCACCTCATAAATATGCATAGGTCACAGCCATAATAAAAATCATCCAAGATCTTGATGATATTAGCCCATTTACCATTATTAAAAACAGGTTAAAAATACTGTCAAACAATCAGTTGCAAGATCACCTCATTAATATAAATGTATTTTGCTCATAATTTGATTAATCTGAGATCTTGATGATTTAAGCCTATTTACCAAGTTTGATAAAAATCAGATCAGAACAAGTTCTGCCAATCACATGCAAGATCACCTCATTAATGTGTGGATCTTGCTCATAAATTTACTTATCCAAGATCTTGATGATTTAAGCCCATTCAATCAGCTCAGCAAATCAGATGCAAGATCACATCATCAATATGCATGAATCTTGCATGTTATCTAATTAATCTGAGATCTCGATGATATAAGCCCATACTCGAAGTTAGATCAAAATTGGATCAGAAATATGGCCTCCAGAGTGGTACCAAGCAAGTGTTGACTGACACACAATGGATGCAGGGCCATACCATAAGCTCTCTTGGCATTATGGTCAGGTGAGCTAAAAAATAAACAGAAATGTATTCTTGGAACAATGAAACCCCACCAGTGCCTAAAAATGCACTTAAATGCAAAATTTAATCATGGTGTGATGGATGGACAGATATTGGACAATTAAGAGTAATACTATACGTCTACTCGGTTTAGTAGCCATTCATCTGAATCTTGATGACTGAATGAGAAGATTCATATGAACATCTAATAAACTGAGCATATAAACACATCGTATTTAAATCAACTGGTAAAGCAGGAAAAAGAAAATATTTACAAAACAATAGACTCAGGTGGACCTGATACTGCTCCCTTGATTACATAACAAAACAGTTGACCATTTCACTAAGCAGGCTTATTGTAGTGTTGTAAGAACACAACCTATGTAAACTATCTCCCAAACTTTACGTCATGTTGATTTTATCTATTTTAATATAGTGTGATAAAATTCTTTCCAAAGATAAAGGCATAATTAATATGCATAGTATCTTGCCCATAATCAAAGTAATCCAAAATCATTAAAAGTCAGGTTTACAGATGAATTTGTAGTCTACTGAAAAACATTTCTTTCACACTAGTTGAAATTATAATTCATACCTGTCCTTATCAGGCAATGGGTTTCTTTACTCTTGGTAATTACAGTGGGAATGTTTCAGGAGAAAAGATTATTGAGATATATTTTTGTTATTAAAGCTAAAAATACAAAATATAAATTCCAAATAATCTGTGAGTAATGGCACAATACATGTAATAACATGTAAATAAAAATGTTTCAGGCAATTTAACATGGTACTGCCAGTAACTCTCAAGCTCTGTTTCACCAAATATATTAAACTTGCTTTGAAATATTTAGGAACTTTCAAATGTGGCAAAGTTTTTAAAAATAATAAATAAAACTTAGACATGGTTTTTACAAGAAATATGTTTTTCAGGGTTCCCCCACTTTTTGAAACAAATATTACCAGGTCTTTTCCAGGTTTTTTTATGGATGAAATTGATTTTTTCAAAGTTCACTTATGACCCTTACTGAATGGAATCAACGATAAGCCAACTACAGTATTTGCTAACAGTGAATAATCTCGCCCAGCATGTATCAGGTGTGTGTTTTACTTAATGCATGACCACAGGCTATTTCTGCACCATAAATATCAACATTTTATGGAATTTAGCAGCTACAATACACATCCACGTTTAATGTCCAAGTTTAAAGTGAAAAATCAAATTTGTGGCTGAACTTTTTATTTTTATTTTTAAAATTGAGGGTCTCAATTTACTGGGAAATAAATGATGATATTAAAGATAGAAAAATTCTTGACCAAATAAGAATTTCGATCTCATGGGGATTTCGGTATACTGTGGGTTCAGTTTTGAGGGGTTTCACTGTATATACACTATCATAGATATTATTAAAATTGATACAAATGCCTTTAAAATAATATTCCAAGTTTATGAAATATGAAAGTTTCTGAGCATTGTTCATCACTGTCAAATACCCAGGAGTCAGATATCAAAAACATGTTCTAAGATACTTTGCCATTATTGAGACAGTCTATGTGTTTGGATACTGACTTTGGTTAAAATATGAGGAAAAGTTATGCTTCTATGCAGAGATGTTGGTGATATTGTAAATCACTGACCTAATGTTGAGTTGACATTTGGTTACATCACTATAATTATGCTAAAAGGAAATACAGATACCTAGTGAAATGGATTCATGAAAATGTGGGCATTCTTTTTTTATGCCACACCATGACAGTGGTAGAGCATAAGGAAGTTTTGAAGATTTCAAAACAATTTATTGTAAACCTGAGAAAACCCACCCTTGCTAGCATCCTGTAAGTTGTCTCCCCTTGTTGTGAACATGTGTAGTATGGAGTCAAGTCTGGCCTTTATCCTGAGTGTTTTAAAAGTACACGCTGAAGTCATTCCAACATTATAATAAAAATAATGTTATAGTGCTATAAAAGAAGACAGATCAGATGGAAAAGTAGATGGTAATTTAGCCGGCGGCATGTTTGATAAAAAGAAGGCTGTGTTTGACCAACTATTCCTTAACAATATATTTCTGTTGCTATATTTAAAGTGTTCTACAAATTAGTAGCATGCATAAAACATTAAAAGACAGTAATTTCACAGAAAAATAATTTGTTGTAACTGCAATCTGTGTATGTTGACCGAGTTGTAACTACCGTTGTTCAACTGATGTGTGTGTCAGTTTCAGTGAGTGGAAGATGCTTTAAATGGTCAAAGCTGATATGAAGAGTACTTAATACAAACATGGCATGAAGAGTACTTAATCTAGACATAATATGAAGGGTACTTAACACAAACATGATATGAAAGGTACTTAATACAATTATAAATTGCACCATACAATTTTACTGCCTTTGGGGGGGGGGGGCTTGAAATATGGCAATTCATGTTATGGCATGCAATGAAATTGTCATTATGAGTCTTGTTCTCCAAAGTAACCAAATTTTTCAACAAGAAACAAGCACAATATCCACTGTAAAGTCCATCATGGGACGTGGTATTAATTTACTAAGTAAAAACATACAACTAGCAAGATAAAATAGACTGCTTCCAGTACATCATGTTTCTTGCATGTGCTGGCAAGATTAAAATCCATGATTCTTTTTTTTACATCTGTAACTTTAGAGATAAGCCAACCTACAAGGTTTTGATGAATAGCAAGGAAGATAGAATAAAGGTACAAAGGTCAGGGACAAAACTGATGCTGGTCCACAAGCATCTGTTTGCTTATGAAACATGACTGTATGCAATGTAGTAGAGAATAAACATAGATCCTATATTTACTGGACGTGCTTTAAGTGAATCCAATCCACTACTAAAAAAATGTAAACACACAGAATTATTATTCCTACTAAGAATATGAAACAGTTCATTATAACTATATATGTACTTATCATATGACTGTGCAGAGCGGATTTTGTGCTATAGATTCCTGGTGTCTACACTGTAAAAAGTTAAATGTCTTAGATATTGACTTTTGAGGCTCAAAGCTAAAGTAAATTAAAGTAAAAATGTGAAGTTAATTAATTAAATTATCATACTGAGATTGTAAATCTTTTATATTGCATCAGTGACATTGATTTTGTACTTTTTACAACCCAAATTGTAAATTTTCCCATTGCACACTGCAATTGTCACTAGTGTGGCTAGTTGGGCTAAGGGCCTGACCACTTAATTTTGTGGGGCAGGCATAAGATTTTCTTGAAGAAAAAAATTCCGGCCTCCAAATACCTTGACAAAAGTATTCTTGCTCAGATTTGTAGAAAAAAAGGAACTAATTATATCCATTATATTAGTTGAAAAATATATATTATCCTGAGATAAAAGAACAAAAATTATCCTGGCTTGAAAGAAAATCCCAGGCTTACCACCCACCTGCTTCCAAAGCCTTAAAAATTAAATGCTCTGTCCCTAATGTTTGAGGCAGGAGTGTAAATACTATCATGCATATAAATTATGTAAAGTACATCTCTAAGTTATAAATGTATGAAAATTAGTGGTAATATTTGTAAGAGTGACTTAACCATGGCAACAGAAGGGTTTTGGGGAAAGGACTTTCCTAAAACACAATTTTGATTACAAAGTGGCTAGAGTCCTTAACTGCCCAAAGAGCACTGCACACATTCAACTTTTCCTTGTCCTGTTAGAAATTGTATTACACACAATGATTGGTTAACATATGAAGTGCAAAACTAGCATTAGCAAATTGGAATTACATTACATACATAGGTGTAACAAGCATGGGGTTGGGGTTGGTGGGGGGGGGGGGGAGGAGGGATTCCCTGTGATTTGTAGGTCAAATGTCAAAAGTAAGGTTTATGGGGTAGGATTCAAAGAAAAAACAAGACCTTAAGATTTTTTTATGATACAGTGGTATTTTGTTTGCTCCTAGCTTTTCTCCCACTTTTATTATCCACGGTGATTTACTATAATCTCTGTTCAGTTGATAGTATAATTGGATAGTTTGATAAAGTTCCTTCTCTAATCATTCATCACAGCCATATCAACATGCTCCCCTGCAACAGAGTTGCCAGTTTTTATCTATGTCCATATCTCCCAATATCATGAACCATTATGACAACCTGGTCTGTGTTTTGGCAGTGGTCTAACCAAGAGGAATTTTACTTGGATAATTTTAAAGGCATTCTGGCAACCTTGGTTATATTCAGATGACATCCCTGGTCCAACCAAAGTGTAACCAACTGATTAAGGAACCGGTCCGGGCACTGTAAACTCCAATCATGATGAACTAAGAAATTTCTGTTCAGAAAAATTCCAGCTGACAAACTTTTTGATCTCTACAATATCAAATGAAAAAGTTATAAAATGTTTGCAAACTATTGCGACAATGAAAACAACAGGCATAGATAATATTGGACCACGTCTCCTGAGGGCTGCTGCAGATATAATATCCAATAGCATTGCTTATGCATATATTCCAAGCATATCCACCTCAGTGTTTCCCAGATATGGAAATTGGCAAAAGTTACCCCCATTCACAAGTCTGGCAGCAAAGAAGATTTCTATAACTACAGAGCCATATCTATCTTACCAACTCTGTCCAAACTGTTTGAAAAATATATGTTCATGACAATCTTTTGATATACCTATCAACCTATACTTTAATTCACCAAAACCAATCAGGACCACTCCTGTGAGACAGCCTTGGCATCCATGATAGATGGATTACTGCCTTAGATCAAGGGAAATCAGCTGGATCCATACTAGCTGATCTTGGAAAAGTTGATGACCTTGTTGATCATGACATTCTTATCAATAAATTGAACATTTATCAATGTGACAATTTCATGACTGACTGGTTGACATCATATCTAGCAAAGAGAAAACTGTGTCAAAATAAATGGTAGTTTTTCCAAAGAAGAACCAATTAATTACATGTGGAGTACCACAGGGATCAATCCTGTGTTCACTCCTCTTTCTCGTTTTCATAAATGATCTGCCACTGAAAATAGGCAACTGTTTTCATCTACCGACCTATACGCCAATGACACCATTCTATCAGATTTCAAACAGCTAAAATCAGACCTATAGGTCTCCCTTTAGATAGCCTTACTTTGAACAGATTCCTAGTGTAAGGAAAATGGCAAGAAAATGAACAAAGACAAGACTAAAGAATTCATGATTACTACCCAACAAAAGAGAACAAAATTTGAAACTAACAATTTGAATCTAAAGTTGAATGAAATTTATCAACAAATGGTTACCATGACAAAATCATTGGGGTGATGATTGACAACAATTTGCAATGGAATGAACATATTCAAGTCATATGTCATAAGTCAATTCAAATCTGTGGTTATTATGCAAGACAAGGCCATATCTATCAACTAAACATAGGTTAATATATTACAAAAGCTATATACAACCATACCTAGACTACGGTAATGTTATCTGGGAAAACATTTCTGACAAGAATATTTGTAAATTATTCCACTTGCAAAAGAGACATTGCAGACTCATCCTTGATAATGCTGAAAACATCCCAAATGGAATGAAAGATATTACCATGTTAACAGTAACTTAACAAATATTTTTGAGAAAGACCAAACTATGCATACAGTTTCAAACAATATGGCTCCATTATATCTCAAGGAACTATTTCATGCTAGAAAAGAAGGCAACACCACTCCAAATTTAAGATCAGTTTCACCTAACTACCTTTCCATTCCAAAACCGGGGCCCCGGGTGACAGAGTGGTCTAAGGCACTCGCCTTTACAGATCACTGACATCTCACCTCTGTCCTCGTAGGTTCGAGTCTCGGGCTCGGCTAACGTGGGTATGTGAGAAAGCTTGCCAGTAGCTTCCCGTGGGTCGGTGGTTCTTCCCGGGTTTTCTCGGGTTCTTATTCCACCAAATATACTGGCCGCCATGTATAGCCTATCATGTGCTGAAAAATGGCGTTAAACACATAACAACCAACCATTCCAAAACCAATAAAAGAACTCTATAAGAAAAGATCTCAATACTTGGGGCCACTGATCTGGAACAGAATCCCAAAGGAAATTAGAAAAAGTAGATATATAGATGCATTTAATTATAATCTAATTCAATGGATGAAAAGTGGAACCTGTTTGATTTGACGAATACATGAGAACTTAAAGTATAAATTCTCAAACCTTCCACTTTGTTGTCTCACTATTTTTGTACTGTATATACACAATGTGCATAGTTGGAGCATGTTCTTACATAATTGTCTATTTATTATGTCCATATATAAATGTAGCTTATTATCAATGCATTTTTTGTAAAAGAATTTTATTGTGTGTGCAATTATCTACTATGTGTATAAATTTGCATATAATAGAGGGCCACAACTAATTGTGTCACCCTCTTTAAATAAAGTCATTATTATTATTATTAATTTTATTATTATTATTATTATTATTATTATTATTTATCATCAGTCTGACAGAAGCAATTAGGAAGGCAAACACAGGGGACACCAGATTTAGTTGTAGTATATGTACTGAAGAAAGATAGTGGAATGGAAGGTTACAAGGCCATGTTCTGTTTGATTGATTCTTGCACAGATGAGATGCCTTTGGTCACAGTGCCAAAACACACTTCTGAACATGTTTTAATGCACAGAACATGCCTTCATGCTAAATGTCAGAGTCATCTGTTGGTGCTAACTCTTAACAAAAGAAGACATTCTACTCTCCTGAATGAATCTTCAGTAATCCAGTACAACACCTACTGTATATACTCATGTATAAGTTGGATCCAACTGCAAACTGCACAGACTAGGATCTGCCATCACATAATATACATGAACTAGCAGATCTTGGTCTATGCAGTTTGCTAGGACTAATCAATAAACAAACATCATGGACCTGATCTGCCAGTGCATGATGCAACGGTTGATCAGGGTCTATGTTGTCTGCAGTTAGTTTACATGAGTACAGATGGTATACATGGTTTGGTACAATGTAAAACTCGGAACATGCTTCCTTGCAGAACATTTTTTTTGGATATGTTGTCTGATCTGCATCCATTTCATTCAGAACTAATTAAATATTGTAAGAAGTGTTTTAGTGAAAGGCCCATATCACATGCCATCATTCATGCAAGATGAGTAATGAGAACAAGATTTTTGAGATGGCAACTATGGTGTCATGTTGGAGGTAAGATGAACACCATTCTCATTCAGAACCAGCAACATGTTGCTATAATAGTGTTTCAGTGATAACCCCATGTCTATAAGATCATACTTCATGAGAACTGGCCACATCAAGATTTTCATGATGGCCATCAAGGCAGCCATTTTGGAGATTAGATCAGCATAATTTTTATGTAGAAATAACTATATATTGCAAAAAAGATTTTGTAGAAAAATGTGTGTATGGCCAATCGTTAAGAAGAAGTAGCTATTAAGAGATTTTTCAAATTCTGGGAGGTCATATTGACATAATTTTCATTAAGGACAAACTACATATAGTGAGAAGTGTTTAGTGAAAACTCCATGTCGATACAAAAGAGATGCGTGGTATTACCGGTATACCAGTTTACTGCTGTATTTTTTTCCAGTGGGATGTACAATGGTACTTTTTCATTGTACCAGTACTTCAGTAGTTTCCGTCAGAAAGGAATGTAATGAAATTCCAGAGTAAGCTTGTTACAAATTTAAAAGCATGTTTTCATTTTTCATACCAAAACATTTAAAAAAATTATCATTGTTTGTACAAATAGTTGTATTTATCACAAATTAATTTAGAATATTACAAATATGATTATATTTATGAACCTTTAATCATGTTTGACATGTGTCACATATGCCATCATGGCGGCCGAACAGGATGTGGTGAAAGATATTCGGACCAAATCCTATACTTTTGGACAAATTTCAGATTAAAAAAAAGAAAATAATGTCATTTTTAAAGTTATTTATTAGCTCATGTTAATGTGTTAAGTACATATATTCCTTTCTAAGACCAAGAATCATCTTAAGATTTTCAGGAGAGCAGTTGTTTTGTGTTTGAACTTTTCCTAATTTCTCTAGTCCACTAAATATTTTCTCGTTTGTTGAGTCAGTGTGTTTTATGTTTACTGGCCCTCTCTGATAAATATCTTGCCCGGGTGTAGGCATTCCACTCAAAGTTTCCCTGCCTATTACATCAATTATGTGGTTGTAAATTGTAGGCTTCAGTGCCATTACTTCCTACTATAATCAACAAGCTCTATAATGTCAGCACAATGTCTTTTACAGGGTGTTAGCTATAGTCTAAGCTTAATCATTCCACTTTACCGGTAGTTATAGTTTTTAGATGACAACTTATACAACAACTAACATACACATAGCAAAATTCATCTACTATAAGGTACTGATCATTTAATTTTCATGGAGGGAGGGGGGATGCGATTTTCTTTTGAGCCAACATATTTTATTTTCTTTTGTCTCAAGGTTATTAATTTTTTTCAAATAACATAATGGATATAATATGGTGTTATTTTTCTACAAATCAGAGCAAGACATTTTTTCCACCTTTTCCAGGGCTGGAAACAAAATAAAAAATCCCAGGCCCCTGCCCCAGAAAATTAAATTGTTGGTCCCTAATATAATTGCAATATACTGTGGTATGTATCGTGGTATGTTCAGAAATATCATGGTATACTGCGGTACAAAATTTCTTGTGGTACCCAACTCTACGATACAACCATCCCTTCATGAGTAGTGACAACAAGATTCTGACGATGGCCACCACTGATTAGCACCATTGTTTTAAAGGAGAAACTAGACAGTACAAGAAGTCTTTTAGTGAAAACCCAATGTTGATATGATCATCCACTCATGAGGAGTAGCAATAGCAAGATTTTCAAGATGGCCATCAAAGCAGCCAAAGTGGATGTCCAAGGAGCACCAGTTTCATTTAGGACCAACTCGACAAAGAAGTATTTTAGTAACAAGAGTCCCTTGAAGGGACTGACACTCTACTGTGTGAAAAGAAATTCCAAGAATTCAAGATAAGACCATTTCTTCCTTTTGACCATTAAGTATTGAAACCATCTCTGATTTTCTTCAGCAATAATTTTTTTTCTTCAAATTAGCTGCTGTTGTGGACATATTCGATGTCAGCTTGGCACCATTTTATTTTGGACAAAGTAGAAATCATTAGAAGTGTTTTGGTGAAAACCCCATGTCATAATGATCATCCATTCAGGAGGAGTAGTCACAACAAGACTTTGAAGACAGTTGTTGTGGCAGCCATATTGGATGTACAACTGGCACCATTTTCATTTAGGACCAAGTAGCTATCATAACAAGTTTATTGCTGAAAACCCCATGTTGATATAGCCATCCATTTGGGGGGAGAGAAGATAACAATATTTTTAATATATAACTTTCAATTCAGGAGTAGCAATAACAAGATTTTCAAGATTGCTGCTGTGGTGGCCATATTGGATGTCAGACTGTCACCATTTTTATTTAAGATCAACTGACATCATATGAAGTCTTTTAATGAAAACCTCATGTTGATGCAACTATCCATGTTGGAGGAGTAGCGATAACAAGATTTTCAAGATGGCTGCTGTGTGGTGGCCATTTTGGATGTCAGATCAGCACCTTTTTCATTTAAGACCAACTGGACATCTTAAGAAGTCTTTTGGTGAAAACCCGACATCAATATGACTTACTGTTCAGGTACAGTCGTAATAATAAGATTTATATGATGGCTGCCATGGCAGCCATATAGGATGTCAGATCAGCACCATTTTTATTTAGGACCAGCTAGACATCACAATACTTGTCTTTTAGCAAAAACCCCATGTTGATATGACCATTCATGTAGGAGCAGTATGAATAAAAAGAATTTAAAGATGGCCACTGTGGTGGCCATATTGGATGTATGTCAGATCAGTACCATTTTTATTTAGGACCAACTTGACATCATAAGAAGTCTTTAAGTGAAAACCCAAGTAGTGATAAGATTTTCAACATGGCTGACCAACTAGACATCATAAGAAATCTTTTAGTGAAAACCCCATGTTGATATGACCATCTATGTAGGAAAAGTAGCAATAACAAGATTTTCAAGATGGCTGCAGTGGCATCCATATCTTAAATCAGATCGGCACCATTTGTATTTAGGATCAACTAGACATCACAAGAGGTCTTTTAGTGAAAACCCCATGTTGATATGACCATTCATTCATGAGGAGTAGTGATAGGATTTTCAAGATGGCTGCTGTGCTGGCCATATTGTACATCAGATTAGCACTATTTTCATTTAGGACCAACTAGACATCATAAGAAATCTTTTAGTGAAAACCCAATGTTGATATGACCAAACATTCAGAGAGGAGTAGCTATAACAAGATTTTCAAGATGGCTGCCATAGGGGTCATATTGGATGTCCAGCAGCGCCATTTTTATTTAGGACCAACTAGATCAGTGGTTCCCAAACCCCCGTGTGTACTACATTTTGTGTCACAAAAGATGGTATTTAGAGTTGCGATCAAAAAAGTTTGGGAACCACTGAACTAGACAATGGGATAAATGTGTGTGTAAAGTTTCATAGCAATCCTCCAAGCAGTTTACGAGGAGTGGCTGCCATGGTGGCCATATTGGACATCAGATCGCTACTATTTTCATTTAGGACCAACTAGACATCATAAGAAGTCTTTTAGTGAAAACCCCATGTTGATATGACCATATATGTAGGAAGAGTAGCGATAACAAGATTTTCAAGTTGGCTGCAGTGATGTCCATATCTGAAGTCAGATCGGCACCATTTTTATTTATGACCAACAAGACATCAGAAGAAATCTTTAAATGAAAACCTCATGTTTATGTGACCATCCATTCAGGGGAAGTGACAAGATTTTCAAGATGGCTGCAGTGGCAGCCATATTGGACATGATCAGCATGATTTTCATTTAGGACCAAGCAGACATTACAAGAAGTCTTTTAGTGAAAACCCCTTGCTGATATGACCATCCATTCAGGAGGAGTAGCAATAACAAGATTTTCAAGATGGCTGCCTTGGCGGCCATTTTGGACGTCAGATTGGCACCTATTTCATTTAGGACCAACCAGACATCATTAAAAGTCTTTTGGTAAAAACCCCATATTGATATGACCGTCCATTCAGGAGGAGTAGCGATTACAAGATTTTCAAGATGGCTGCCTTGGTGGCCATATTGGATATTCGAGCAACACCATTTTTCATTTAGGGCCAACTAGACCATGGGATAAATATGTGTGTAAAGTTCAATGCAACTGGTGCTAACGAATGGATGGATGATGGACGACAGACAACAGACCATCCCATAAGCTCTTCAGGTCTATGACCAGTAGAGCTAAAACCCTATGTTAATAAAACCATCCATTCAATATGGCCACCATGGCAGACATCAGACTGGCACCATGTTCATTTAGGGGGAACCAGATATCATATGAAGTCCTCTGGTGAAAACCTGATGTCACTATGACTTTTTGATCAGGAGGATCAGCAATAATAAGATTCTAAACATGGTTGCCATGCTGACCATATTGGATGTTGGATTGGCACTATTTTCATTTAGACCCAATTAGACATCATAAGAAGTCTTTCAGTGAAAACCCTATGTCAATATAATCATCTGTTCATGAGGAGTAGTGATAAGATTTTCAAGATGGCCACTGTGGTGACCATATTGGATGCCCAGGCAGCACCATTTTTTAGGACCAACTAGACCATGGAATGAATGTGTGTGTACAGTTTCATGGCATTCCTCCAAATAGTTTATGAGGAGTAGCAATAACAAACTTATGTTGATGGACGGATGACAGACAACAGGCCATTTCATAAGGTCTTCTGATCTATGACAATTTGAGCTAATAAGCAGTATTTCAAATATTTGAAATGCATCACCTAAATATTAAAATTTCACATAGTCATCCTTGATTTTGAACAAATTCGGAACAAAGAATTTTCTGATAAACCAAAAGATTTTTAAAGTCCTTAAATTTGTTCTTCTTTTCACTTAAATATTTATTCTGAAATAATGAATCCTGAAACAATTACTAACCAGAAATAATGAATGATCAACTGAGTGAGAGTTATCTACACTAATACGTTTGATTGTGCCCCTGAAAACTATTACTAATTGGTATAAACAATGGACCAGTGTATGTACTATACACAGTATCTGTTGTAAATGTTCAACATTATAAGTGAGGTCTTTCATTCAAATCTATACTTTTTACTAAAATATAATTTATCCTTGCAAATGGAAATAAAAAAATGTCAGAAAAGAACAAAGTATTTCTAAAGTCACACTTAGTTAATTACATCCAAGATTGACTGTATATTTATGAATCAATACATTATGGTTTTAAAAACATAATGGATATAACAAAGCCCTAATTTATGTATTGTACATATCCCATTGAGATATGTTTCAGGATATAAATATCTACTTCTTATTCACGGTCACTCTTCGCATATTACAAGGCGTAAAAGGTGCTCATAATAAGCAGATGTCACTGCATTGACTCTTCCAAATTAATCTAAAACATCCTTGTAGGCAATCATATCCAGTGGTAGTACTATGAAACATGATGGAATCCTCAACCACTGCATTGTACATAATTTTTCGTACACCCATCAATCCATACAAATTGTAATTATTTTTGTCCTAAACTTTTTTGATGAGAATTTTTTCTCTCAAGTAAATTAAAATATTTTAAGTACCTAAGAAATTATACCATAATTATTTTGTACAGCTGAAGAAACAAAATTAATAAAAAGTGTACCCAAAATTATAGACACTGCAGTGGTCCATTTGACTCTATGCCTGTTCTTCTTTGTGAGAAGTGAAGAAAGTTGAAGTGTCTAACTCTGTAAGAAGTAGATTTTATAAGATTTGTCAAATTTGGGGAGGTCACATAGACATCATCCACATATACATCATCTATCCATTCAGGAGAAGTAGTTATAACAAGATTATCAAGATGGCCACCATGCCATCCATACAATATGTCAGATCAGCAGCATTTTTGTTTATTATTAACCAGGCATGAAGTCTTTTGGTGAAAACCCCATTTAGCTATGGCTATCCATTTTTTACGAGAAGTCAGCAATTGGAAGATGTGGTGACCATGCATATTGGAGGTCTGCTTGGTACCATTTTCATTCAGTACCAAGTAGAAATCATAATTCTTTAATGAAAACCTCATGTAGATATACGTACATGTCCATACAGAAAGATTAGTGATATCAAGATTTCCAAGATGTCTGCTTTGGCAGCCATACTAGATGCATGTGGGGCACCATCTTCATTCAGGAAGTTTGAAAAAGTTCATTTAAAAGTTTTAAAATTTATTGCCATATTCCACTGGAGATGATTCATCCAATAAAGATTAGAGTCTTCTTCCATTCAATACAGATTGGTCTAATCCTAGAAGATGCTTGCCTTTTCTGATTTGGCATTAGTGAAAGCACTTGCCTGACACATGATTTATTCTACATCAAAGAGAACCATAAATGTTCAGTCTCTTTCCTTTCATGCCCAATGAATCATGATCAGGAGTGGTGAAGATGTGCTAATAATGAATAATGGATGGGACACACTTGACTTTTGGCTATAAAAATAAATGTAAAAAATAATCACCAAGTTCTATAAATTATGCAGTACGAATGGGATGGCATGAAACAGAGAAATAATAAGATAGGCTGGAGGACACTTACTGAAACAATATATGAACAAGAAAAGTGACAATTGACATGCTGAACATTTAAAACCAACAAGATGTTCCCCACCCCTTCTTTTTATTTGACATCAATGATGGCCACCATGGTGGCTGTATA
Organism: Margaritifera margaritifera; assembly: GCA_029931535.1. Classification (NCBI taxonomy): domain Eukaryota; kingdom Metazoa; phylum Mollusca; class Bivalvia; order Unionida; family Margaritiferidae; genus Margaritifera; species Margaritifera margaritifera. The sequence goes on from JAQPZY010001261.1 coordinate 654,290, forward strand.
AGATGCCCAATCAGTACCAATTTTATTTAGTGCTAACTGGACATCATATGAAGTCTTTCAGTGAAAACTCCCTCTTGATATGACCAAGAGGAGTAGTGATAAACTTTCAAGATGGTCATTGTGGTGGTCATATTGAATGTCCAAGGGCATATCCGACACACATAAATTTCATTGAGGACCACTAGGCATCATAAGAAGTCTTTCAGTGAAAACCCCATCTCAATATGATCACCTATTCTGGATGAGTAGTGATGAGATTTTCAAGATGGCCACCATGGTGGTCATAATGGATGTCTGAAGGCATATTCATTGGGCACCAATTTCATTTAGGACCACTAGACATTGTAAGAAGTCTTTTAGTGAAAACCTTATGTTAATATGACCATCTATTCAGGACAAGTAGCAATAACAAGATTATCAAAATGGTTGCCATGATGGCCATACTCAATGTCAGTTCAGTACCATTTTCATTTAGGACCAATTAGACATTATAAGAAATCTTTTAATGAAAACCCCATGTCAATATGACCATCCATTCAGGAGGAGTAGCAATAAAAAGATTTTCAAGATGGCCACCATGATGGCCATACTGGATGTTAGATTGCACTATTTTCATTTGGGACCAACTAGACATGATAAGTCTGCTTTCAGTGAACACCCATGTTAATATGACCATACATTCAGGAAGAGCAGTGATAACAAGATTTTACCATGGCCACTATGGTGGCTATATTGGATGTTAGATCAGCACTATTTTAATTTAGAACCAACATTATAAGCTTTTTAGTGAAAATCCCATGTCTATATGATCATCCATGCAGAAAAAGTGGTGAGATCTATATTTAAGATGGCTGCCATGGTGGCCATATTGATGTCTGAGGGGCACCATTTTTATGTAGGATCTACTAGACCTTGGGATGAATACATTTGTAAAGTTTCATGGCAATGCTCGAAGTAGTTTAGGAGGAGTAGCGATAACAAACTTGTACTAACAGATGATGGATGAAAGGTCATTGCATAAGTCCTTCTGGTCCCTGACCAGTAGACCCAAAAATTACTTTTTGCAAACCATTATAATTGTTGGTGAATTTTTACAGAGACAAGTAACCACAGCAAATAAAATGTCAAGCTTCTTGCTTTCAAAAGCATAACCTGGTGTGCATTTTATCACTAAAAACGTGCTTTCATGAACTGCCTTATTCATAGATGATTTTCCTTGTACTGTAAAGTCTTCCTGTGCAGACACCAAAGAAACTGCTGTAATAAGACAGTAAGAAATCCTAAATTTTCCAACTTTTTTTCAATCACTTGGGATTTCTCTGACTTACTGCTGCTAGATGAGGAGAAAAATAAGTTATGTCTTACCTGTATCAGGCCTCATATTCTAACTACTGCGATGAAGATTAGCACAACATAATGGTACTGATTGTTTGAGCTAAGCACACTGATGAACAGATATTAACACCATACAGTCTTAGCCAGAATAATTGTTCACGAGAAAATGGTTTTCTATTGCTTTGTAAACATACTGTGATGTGTAAAGCCATTAATGTCTTAATGGTTCAATACATCTCTTTACTACAAGACTACATGTTTTACACAGAGATATCTAGTTAGTTCTATGGTACTTTAAACAATCAAAGCACAAATAGCATATAATGTGATAGTGAATAGTCATGGTATAGCACTATGTAGGACTGTTATTTTAATATGAAATTTACCCTTCACTGATCAAGGAAAAATAGCTTTAATGGGTATAAAAAAAAATCAAAAAATGTCAAAGACATATTATAAGCACGAATGTGACACATTTCAAAGCATCTGTGTCACTGGTATTGCACTGCTTACCTCCCTTGCCTCTGATGTCACAAGAGTCCATTTTCAATACAAGCTACATATAACCCTATGTAAATTGCATATAAAATAGTGTCAATAGTAGTCAGATTATGCTAACATTTCATAACTGATGATTTACCCTGTTATTATACTGCTTGCATTTTGAGCTTAAAAGTAGTCTTTATTTTTAAAAAAAAGGTCCATTTAGTACTGATGTAATTTCTTATTTAAAAAAATGGTCCATTTAGTACTGATTGTATTTCTTTACCGATACATTAATTTCCTAAGCTGTTGGTTCTGATGAAATAATAAGTAACATTTTTTTCTTCATTTAAACAGCCATTTAAAGCTACCTCTACAAAGGAGAGTTTCAACACCTGTTATTCATAAAAAGTTATTTTTAATATAGAAATAATAGCAAAGTCTTCAGAGTGCTTGTGACTGAAAAATTGTAATGTTGGCATCTTAACTAGTGCTTAAAATAGAAAAGGCAAACACACTATTTATCCTGCAACTAGTGCTTGCATTCACCCAATACAGTGTAGCAAATAAACCAAAGCTTTATTGGGTTGGTACCTCAATAAAGCCATGTGCAACATCAGACACATTTTGACTTCTTGTCTTGGCATGTAAACAAACCACAGTGCCTGCAAACATCTTGTTCAAGAACTGTGATCAGAAAGAGTATCCAACAGATATAATGCAAATTGGTGCAAATATAAACATACAGCCTATCATGAACTTCAGCTCCATCACTGAAAAGCAACTGAAAATCTATTTTAATATACTACTCACCGATCTGTCCACATATTTTAAAACTCCCGCAAATACAAGTCACATTCAAAAGTGTCCAACAATGAATCTCACTTTTTCCTCAGAAACTATTTTCCTTATATCATCAGCACAACATTCCATGTGCAAAAATATGAACAACTAATCCACATGCAGATACACATAATCCAATGCAAGTGTCAATCCAACAGAATCAACTTTTTGCTTCGCCAGAGGACTGTGTGCTTGACCTTTGGACAATATTATTTTGGAAGTTGGTGATTTCGTTCAATAACAGTTATATCAGCAAAATTAATTTACTGTGATATTTTTAATTGTATTCACAAGCAATTTGTTGTTTGACAGTTTATTGACAGATTTTTGGTACATTGTCATGAACTACATTCATGCAGTGTATTGAATTGGACAACAATGTCATGAGGTTACAGCTGTTTAATATTCTGATTCTAACAGTGATACTGTCAAGCTGAGGCCAGAACAAAGCTAACTAGAGTTGAAATGGAAACATGTCTTTGATGATTTTTTCTTTATTATAGGGTTGCAGGATCAATAAAATACAAGGTTAGTGTCTTTAAATACAAAGTTTATTCTGGTAAGCCTCACTATCTTAAGGTTTTCTAACCCTTGACCAAATAGACCTTGTATCGGAAGACACTAATCTTGTATTCAATATGTACATAAAAGAGCATGTTTATGAAAGATTAACCTAATGGAAATAGGATAACTGGAAAAAATTCCAATATCACTTCTGAAGTTTACAAATCTACTAAAAACAATACTTAAATTACTACAAATTATTGTATATATGACTTTGAAAACAATCCACATGACTCAAGTCCTTCTACTCTACCAACTTTCGAATAACACATCACAATCTCTCTGTCTCTTCTCCATGTACACAGAACAAGTTGGTTTGGAAAACATTTAGGGTCGGTGCTCTAAACAACAACAATTATGTCAGCAGCAACATCATTAACAATTACAACAAAGCAAATCAATACAATGAGTGATATAACTTTACTTTGACTACTTGACCAGTATGGCCTTGCCTTTGGTGACATTAATATCCTTTCAAAATGATGGATTGTAATGTGTCATTGTGGTACTCACACATTACAGTTGACCCCTTTAATCTGGTTATGCAAATTGCACCATGGGAAATCAGTTGCAAAAGCACAAAACAGTGTGGAGACTGACCACAGAGACAGTATTAAATGGTCTATGTACTGCTGTGAAATGTTTTGAACTGATCAGTGTTGATACACGCAATGAACAACTACAACTGGCAGACATGTTTGGAATCATTGATAGATGCTTTGGTGAACTTACCACTATTATTGCTATGGTTATAAGTGCAAAGATTCGTGCACAAAATGTAAACTTTCCAACTTATTAATCAATTTGAGTGTTTCTGGCACTAAATGAGAAGCGAAATACCAGTAAGATATTCCTACCTGTATCAGACCTCAAATGTAATGAATTTTCCCTTCTTGTTACTTTGGTGTGTATTGCATGATGAGGATGACACTGTTTATTGTGTTAAGTGAAGATGACTAATAGTACTGAGTCTGGCCAAGCTTAACCTCCTGGGTTATTGAATACCATAAAGCAGTGGTTCCCAAACCCTGGGTCGCGACCCTCGCCACCCTATACTTGTACTGCATTCTGGGTCGCAAAAGATGGTATTTAGGGTTGCGATCAAAAAAGTTTGGGAACCACTGCCATACAGTATCAAGAGATCTACTATTCATGAGAAACATAATTTCCTACTGTTTTATAAATATATTATGCTGTGGAGGATTATTCAGTGGACTCAATTTTCTATGTAACATAACACTACAAGTTTTACATTTACAGTCATCTCCTCAGTTCCATACATCTTCAAACAATGGACAAAGAATAACATATACATTACATGTGGAAAACATTTATAAATGTGGATAAATATATCCATGGCCATTGTATCAGGAATGAATAGATTTTCAAGCTCCCTGTTTTTCAATGATTATTTATGGCATATGAAAGCCTAACCAGGTCTACTGTAGATTTTATTACTGATAATGTGATTCTAGATATTGACTCCTCTGGGATTACATTCTTTGGTGTTGGTATGTGCCAGATACCACTAAGGACTGAAACTCAAACTTTTTGACTATTCATTACTTTAGGTTTCAATGACTTTAACTTCTGTTGTGCAAAAAGCGAAGAAAACTGCTGTAGCCTATATGTATCTGGTTTAAAATTTTAACTTATTTTCATCTCTTCATTCCGTTGTGTATTACAATGAAGAAAACTGTAATATCTGCTTGGAACGGTAAGCAGATGCAACTAAATCTTCTGCTGATTGTATTAATGCATATCATGTACACTATATGCTTTATACTTTTATACCTAGTATATTTAAGCGTGCTTTATAATTATATTTTTCATTAATATTTACACTAGTTTGTTCATCCGGAGGGTTTCAGGGCAGAATAGATGGAGGATATTTGTCTGTATGGAGTAAATAACATATATTTCATTGAGTGGGTGAAAAACTCTGTATTTTCATGAGTGGCAAAGAGATTAAATATAAAATACAAGATGATATATATGTTATTCACTTGGATCAAGCAAATTTTCTTTTACTTTAACTCATTAACCCTTAGCTCCACGTTTACACGTCATGAAGTTGTACCCTACTTCCGAGCTCTGTAACGTCAACATCATTTAAGCTGCACTAAATTGGATGGTACTGCAAGAAGGTAGACAGATGTAGCTCTATAATGATACTAAATGATGTCAACTTTCTACTCACATTAAAAAATACAGCAGAAAAAACTTAATTTTTGAGACCCAATTTTTTTAGGTCAAAAATTGCCAGTTTTGGAAGTGGAGTTTGTGTCCAGATTTTAGACTTTTTGGCCTTAGAGCTAAAGCAGGCCGGTCTGAACTGCACACGGACAAATGAACCTTTGCAAAAAGAAGGATAAGTTTCAGATTTAGAGTTAAAAGGGGCCAGGACACAAAAATCGGGGGTCCAATACGGAAAAAAAAAAGAAAAAAAGAAGTCCAACTTATACCCTTCTGCACATGCACGAGCGTAATAGCCAATAAAAAACAACGTTTTTGATACACCTAAGCATCCGGCTAAACAAAAAACTCTCTTAAGCAGATGTGTTTGGCTGCATTCATAAGTAACCCCAGGAATGTTTTTCATACCCCTATTTCAGGCAAAAATGAAAAGAATCTCCAGGAATTAATGAGTTAATGCTTAAACATATGGCAAGCTAAAGAATATAACAGACTGAAGATTCATGTACTCCCTTAAGGACCATTAGGTCCCACATAGCTAATAATATACCGGTAGTGCAAAGAGAGAGTAATGATCAAAGTGATTTAAATGCAAATTTTTCAGCCAGTATAGGCTTGGAAGGAAAAGGACTTCATATAGGTTATATTAGCGTACAAGGGCCTGGTAATAAAACTGATGAAATGAAATAAACAATTCAATGTAATAAAAGAAAAACTAATGTTTTCATGAGTAAGTGCCAGTAATGATAATTGAAGCAATGAAAATTTTGTAAACATAGTTATAATACTGTTAAATGTGTCCTTGAATGCCTCTAATAATAACAATGATGTACATCGCATGAATTTAGGAGTTTCTGGTAATTTGGTTTACATGTACACATAGGTTATTTAAATATTCAGAATATTCAAGGAAACATGGATCAAGTGAAGTTCTTGTTAACCTCACCAAATAATAATGTACATTTATTGGACTCTCAGAAACAATGTTGACAGAAAATCAGGGTGAAAATTTCTTGTATATCAACATTCTATGACCAACCTTTTCATACGGATAGGAAAGCAGGAGGGGGTGGGCACCTTGTTTATGTTCAAACTGGTACTGTTGCTAAAAGAAGGAAAGACCTAGAAACACTGGAAATAGAATCCATTTGGCTACAGAATACTCCAGAAAAAAATAAACTGTACATAGTTGGTTTTGTGTACAGACCCCGCCCCCCATCAAATACTGACAGGTGTGAATACTTTGAACTTCAAATAGATAAAATTTCAAGTGAAGAAAATGAATTTTACATTCCAGGTGATATAAACAGAGACCTTCTCAATGATCAAATAAAAAAGAATTGGACAGATTTTATTGCTTCTTTTCATATGGAGCACCTAGTAAATGAACCCACTAGAGTAACATCTACCTGTTAAACACTCACACATGCAAAACTCTCGGCCAGGTGGGTTTTCCTCCTGAGATGAGTGGTGTTTCCCATCCCTCCCTGAAATCTCCTGTGTATGCAAAATTATTATTGACAAATATAATTTTTTCCATTTTTTTCACACCTTGCTTCCAATGTAGTATATTTATCGTAATACTGCCTGTGATCACGTGACTGTGAACTGGCTTAAGCAGGGCAAGACAATTTAGTTGCTAATTTCAGGGTTGGTTGACTTCAGTGTTTGAAGTTTGTTGAGATGGATTATACTATGTATGATCAGAAGTAATTCCGAAAGGATTAAAGACCATAATTGATAATGAATGGGTTACTAAAGAGCTCAATCAGCATAAACAATTAACATTACCGTATTTGCCGGCCTATAAGTCGATGCGGAGTATAAGTCGAATTCGCTAATTTCGTCAATTTTCAATCCTTCATCCATATATAAGTCGATGTGAAGTATAAGATGAAGCCAGATCAACACCTTGGCTTCGTCACTTTCGCTAGTAACTTTCGGTTTAATGAATATTAATGGTATCACTATGCTATTCCAGATTAATTGGGAAAATGATTAAGATGGTCTGTACATGTATTATTTATAGGCATTATTTATTGGTACATTGTATGCAACGATTTTCACGTACGAAAAATTACATTAACATACGGTAAAGCAATTTCAATGACATAATACATATATAAGTCGATTCGGAGTATAAGACGAAGCCCATAGTGACCCAAGCTTTGGATCCCCATTGGGATAAGAAAGTCGAAGACGTGTTGCAATGAAGTTTTTGCCATTGTCATTACAAGTCCTCCCTCTATTTAAGTCAAAACTCCTGACCAAATTTTGCAAATCTCCTGATCTGTCCTAAGTTGACTTCTCTGTTATTTCACATGTATGAACACTTATAGACCATATTTATACCAATACAGAGGAAAATATTCTGGAAATAATGGTTCCTAAGATTTGTTCAAGTGACCACTTTGCAATTTTTCTTACAGGTAAAGTCAATAGCAAATAAAAGACAAATAATATCCATAAATCCATTAGTTATAGATCTTTTTGAAACTTTGATATAACTCAATTCCTGAAACATCTGAAACAGATTCCATGGAATATGGAATACAGTCCAAATCTTTGAAGATATTGATGACGTTTTAGGTACTTGGATGGATCTTTTCATGGAAACAGTAAAGAAACATGCCCCTTTAAAAACACACAGGATAAAGAAAGACCACCTGCCAGGTTGGTTCACCCCAGAAGTTTTAGATGCAATCAAGTGAAGAGACCATCTAAAATCTGTATATACAACTTGGAGGAATAAAGTTAATAAACTTATAAGTCAAGGCAATTGAGCACACTACACGAAAACAGAAATAACCCTAAAGATATTTGGAGAGATTTTACGGAGTTTGTTGCAGGGAACTGTAAGAGTAAAACTGAAATTTTATCCTGAATCATGAGGGCATTTATACTGATGATCCAAGTGATATCTCAAATATTTTGAATGACTTTTTGGTCGAATTGCTGAAAACCTAATAACCTAAGGTTTCCTCTGATCATTTGGAACTCTAATAATTTTGTTCTGAAAAATTCCACAATGACAAAAAGTTTAACATTCTGGAAATGAGTCCTGAATTTGTGTTGAAGTATATTAAAAAAATGGATGATTTTAAAGCCACAGGACTTGATAAGACTGGACCAAGGCTACTAAAGGTAGCTGTACCTTTTATAGTAGCGAGTATACATGTAGCTTTTATTTGCAATCCCAATGCATGTATTATGTCTAATAAATTTCCACAGACTTGGAAACCTGCCAAGGTAAACTCCACTGCATAAAGCTGGAACAAAAGGTGATGTGAGTAACTGCAGACCCATCTTTATCCTTCCTTGTCTTTCGAAATTACTAGAAAAACATGTACATGATTCTTTTATGAACTATTTGAACACTTATACATGTAATTTTATTCATGATAATCTGTCTGACTTTCGACAGAATCACTTGTGTGAAACTGCACTCATATCTATGATTGATAAATGGCCACAAGCATTAGATAAAGGATAAATGGTTGGCACTATTATGGTTGACTTTTGTAAAGCTTTTGATCTTGTAAACCATGAAATTTTGTTTGAATAACTGATCATCTATCAATGTAATGAAAACTCCCTAAACTGGTTTACTTCTCACTTAACTGATAGAGTGCAAAAAATATCTCTAAATGGTCATCTTTTTGAAATAAAAATATTAATTGTTGAATACCACAGGGCTCTATCCTCGAACATCTTTTATTCATTCAATTTATTAACGACTTACCCCTTAAGATAGGAAAATCAATTTCTTCCACTGTCCTCTATGCAGACAACACTAAACTATCTGAGTTGGGTAAAATCAAAACTGATCTTAAAAATAACTTACAAGATGCTCTTAACAGACTTGAAGTATGGTGCAATGAAAACACTATGATTATAAATACAGAAAAAACAAAAAGCCCAACTAGTTATAACACAACAAAAAAGAGCAAGGCTACATAGCAACAAGCTACCAAGTTCTATTTGACAATGTTAACCCTAATATGACCACTCATAATAAAATTCTTGGTGTATTTGTAGATAACAATTTAACGTGGTCTATTCGTATTAAATATGTTTCAAAATGGGTTAATTCTTATCTTTGGTTACTTAAGAAAATGAGAACATTCATTCCTTTTCAGTATAGGGTCATCTTTTATAAAAGTTATATTTAGCCATATTTGGACTATTGTAATTTAATTTAGTGTAATGCCTCTAATTCAAACATAACAAAACATTGAGAATCCAAAAGAGGGCATGCTGTTTAATTCTGGACCAATGTATAGACAATTTTTGAGACACAATGAATTGGATAAAAATTTGCCAATATATGAACGAATAGTCTTTAGAAAAGCCAAATGTATGTGTAAAGTGTTCAGAAAAGCCATTCCTGTCTATCTAAGCAATACCTTTCACCAAAGATATGCTGATGGTATCCAAAGTTAAGGTCTGTTGGAAGTAAAAATTACATTATACCAAAGCCAAAGAAGGAATTGTTTAAAAAGAGCTTTCAATATACTGGTCCACTGGTATGGAACATCATTCCCAGTGGCATAAGGCAGGCTCCTGGCATTTCTTCTTTTCATAATCAATGTCATACATGGATGAAATCTTAAGACAGTCGAACAGTTCTAAGTAATATAAATACCTCTTGCTTTTCTCTGCTTATACATCTTTTTCACAGATGAATTTATCAATACAATATGATATTTGATATATTTTATGTGCTCACTGATGTTTGTGCTTGTGTTAAGGGCTTGAAACTTTGATTTTCAGAATAACTCAATTCTTTACTGTTAAGTCAATTTTTTTTCACATTGTGCTGTATTTATTGTACATAACTGAAGGCCTCAAGGTAGATTAATTTCTGTAATTGAGTTACTGTCTCTAAATCAAGTCATTATTATTATTATTATTATTTATTATTATTATTATTATTATTATAATAAGTAGCAGATTTCTTATTATATCCCGCATGATAATGTCAGCTGTTTACCGTTTATGTTCTGCTGTGTTTTGTGTATATTCACACAGAAAACAGAAAATATCAGTAGCAATATAATTATCTTTCCTAATTCAAGGCAAAAATGCACATTAATATATATATGTATATATATATGTATATATATATATATATATATATATATATATATATATATATATATATATATATATATATACATATATATATATATATATATATATATATATATATAGATAAAGAATTAAGTACAATATGGAATTCAAACCTGGTACTCCTGTATTACAGTTCACCATGCTTACCACTAGACCAAGTAACTGACAATATGGCAGATGAAATTCTTTGGTCATAATGTTGTCAATGTTTATTGACTGGAGTGAAAATATAATTTTGATAATTTACTCAAGTGAATGATCAAAACTATTTCTCTTGGAAAATCCACTAATTCATGGACAAGCATAAAATATTATTATTATTATTATAAAGCATGAAGTTTTTATGTATGTATGTATGTATGTATGTATGTATGTATGTATGTATGTATGTACGTATGTATGTATGTATGTATGTATGTATGTATGTATGTATGTATTACATATACATGTACATGTGTAAACAAGTACTGGTACATATTTGAATAAGGTTCTTTCCTTCCTTATTCTAACAGCTTGCCTCAACCCATTTTATATAACCACATCTTCATCAAAACTAAAAAAATATTCAGAAATTAACAGTGAACAAAAATATATTCAGTGCTCACTCTTTAAAACACCATTCATGGGAGCCATAAAAGTGAACTGCATTATAAGTGAGGTAGCCTTATACTGAGGAACATTACAGATCAGAATGTGTCCTGACAGTGCATTTAAATACAAAAATTCAGTTTTGTAATTACCAGAATGTGAAATCACATTATGAATGTTTCTCTCAAGTTCAAAGCTGCAATAAAGTGAAATAAATTAAGTAGCATTAATGCATCTAAATTTGATAAATTTAATGGGATCCATGATTATACATGCATTATAAGAGAAGTGGTGGTATTCTGAGGGGTTTTAATGTGAGGGACCACTCTATAAACATATAAAAGATACTAAATTCAACTGTGGTTAACCAAATTATTGAAAATAAATCTAAAGCCATATATCAAGAAGACAGAGAAATATCAACTTGCACAGCAACAAAATTTGCATTTACATGTATGCAGACTATATTACTCATTCAATAAACTGCTTCTCTTGAAGACGGGTATAACTAAATTGCCAAAATTTTTGTACAACACCACAATATGTGTTGGAAAACTTGAATTTGAATAAATCTCAGAACTTTTAATACGATTAGTGTTAAAAAAATTACAATTCCAAAACTATTTCATATTTTCAACGTGTAATTTCAGGTCTAACTGATATACTATTGCCTATTTTGTTAAGTAACTAGCAAAGAAATCTGCTACCTAATGGCATAAGGTGTCAAATTAAAACTCATTTTTCTATTTAATGTGTGCATTGCAATAGTATAACATTTTTGTTCTTAGCTTTGTATACAGACAGGGTTGTTGCATAAAAACCAGTTACAACAAGATTTAATGGTTATAGTCATAAAGCTGTTTTGTATTGATCTGCAATAACTGTGAATTACATCAGATCACAACTTTCAAAGCCCACCCCAAATATTACAAATTTAAAACTGTATCATCCATTAATTATCTAGTAAACAATTAACATAAAAACAACAAGAAATGGAGTTGTCAGATGACAGCAAAGGTCATCTGCACATATTACAATCTTTTGCCAATGTTTTTGGAAAGCCTAAGTGTTCGGGCACCATAATTTTTTTCTCCTAACAATTTGTTAATGCATCCAGTTTTCAAACAAGTGTGGTTGGTAATTTTTATTTTTGATCCAAATTTTCAGGCACACTAAATAAAATCAGCTACAGCTATCATTAAGAAACAGAAAGGTAATTGCTTTAATTCATTACCGCATATGGTATTTGAAAAACAAAAACAACATCGACATACACTGCCTATAAAGGACTGTCAGTACTTGCCATTTTAAGACTATCAACCAGTTTTACATTAATATCTTTTGAAAAAATGTTAGAAAATAAAGATTTCCTAAGTTTTATATTATATATATACCAGTAGTTATGATTTGCAAGTTAAGATAGATCAATTGGCATGATAAAAGATAAATTTGTATCAGCTGCAGTAAGTAATTCTGTTTTGAATTAATAATAATAATAATAATAATAATAATAATAATAATGACTTTATTTTGAGAAGATAACTCAATTAGTTACAGGAAATAATCTACCTTGAGGCCATCTGTTATGTACAATATATATAGTATATACCAGTACAGCACAATGTGACAACAATTTGGCTTAACAGTAAAGAATTGAGTTATTCTGAAAATCAAACAAAGTTTCAAGTTCGTAATACACAAGCATCAGTGAGCACATAAAAATAAATAAAATATCATACTGTATTTAAAAATTCATCTGTGAAAAAGATGTATAAGCAGTGAAAAGCAGGGGGTATTTATATTACTTAGAACTGTTCAAGTGTCTTAAAATTTCATCCATTTAAGACATTGAGTATGAAAAGAAGAAATGCTTGGAGCCTGCCTTATGTCACTGGGAATAATGTTCCATACCAGTGGACCAGTATATTGAAAGCTCTTTTTAAACAATTTCTTCTTTGGCTTTCATATAATGTAATGTTTACTTCTAACAGACCTTACATTTGGAGTACTGTCAGCATCTCTTTAAAAGATATTGCATAGGTAGACAGGAATGGCTTTTCTGGACGCTTTATACATAAATTTGGTCTTAAATGAATTGCTTCCATTGAGAAAAAGCACCAGATTCGCTAAAAAGAAAGGATGAATTGATAAAATGGGTGTGCATAAACTTAACTTCCTAATACCATTTAATTTTAAATGTTGAAAATCATCTGAATCTCTCCTATGTCACGACTCTTTGAGATTGTCAGTTGCTTGTAAGTATCATTATTATTACCCTCTGAATTATCAAATGTTTTTTAAAAAAAGGTAAATTGAATGCAGTTGCCCCTTCATCTAATAGATATTTTGAATCAATCAAAGAAAAACAAGTGGTTTAGTAGACAACAAAATTTGCTTAACATTTACCTTTATATATGCGTGACACTTTTTATAATCCCATTCTAATCAGTTGAATTAAAATGTTACTTCTCCATTTAAGTAAATGATGTTAGTCTTCTTGAAAGTTGCTCTTCTTTAACATTCAAAAGGGAGAGAGATGGAGGGCTTCAGCCATGAAATGCTTAAATATGATTAATGTTAAACCCTCTTGAATACCAACCAATCCATTTAGATGTCAGCATGACTTTTGAATTGTATTAATAAGACACAGCAATAATATTTGTACTTCATATTAAGACCAGGTGCCACTTTATCAATGGTCCATTATGGCAGAAGCACTAATTGGATAACTGCATACCTGCCAAACTTCCAGACAGTGTTAGGGGTATTTGAGACTCAAAAAGTGTGTTTTGTGGTCCCAAAAGGGTGGGGTGGGGTCAGTGCATGTGACCCAAATACCAGTAATCGACATTGTACATTGAGAATAAGTTATCTACTCGTATAAGCATATAGAAAACGACTGGGAATTCAAATCTGAATAAAATAAATGAAATATATGCTTTCTTTGAAGCGTTTAATACACTTCCAAGCAAAAAATAGCTCACAGAATTAGCATCATCATCTATCATCAAGACACCTACACACAACCATATGTGCACACTCATATGGGTGCCACTCTACAGTTATTAGGTACTTCTGAAGTGGGACAGGTATAAGATGAAGTTGTTGTGCATTTGGAACAAGCACAATGGAGAGAATGTTGGCATACCGTACTTTGAATGAAATTTTTTTGTATGTGGTATTAGTGAAACAATGTGCTTGTGAAATTAACTTTGAGCTAATCGAAAGTATACTAACTTTAGCTGTTATTAAAATAGGGAAAATTAAATCTTGCCAGAATAGGCAATACTAACTTCTGAATGTGCAAAATCCTGACAAAATCCCCCTGGTCATAATCCCCTTCCCCCAGCAAAATGAAAGATAGGACATAATCCTCCCCCTCAGTCTTAGTTTAGCATAAAGATGCAATAGGTACCGAGTTTACTGTATTTGACCATTATTATATTTTGTGAAGTACTTAAAAACTAAGCAATAATTTTACTGGATAAACACGAAATTCCATAATTAAACTAAATATGAGGTATATTGACAAAAGTCACATTTCTTCTTTTTTTACTTCCCCTATCCTGCTTCAAAATGTTTTTTTTGGGTTTAATTAACCCATTTTACATTATGAAGGATGTATACACGTGCTTATCCCTAGGCCAGTACAAGATCTTTTAACCTGATTCTTAATGATAACATACTGATAACAATTAGTTGCCAGTACTAAAAGGAGGTTGGGGGATTATGGCCTATCTTTCATTTTGCATGGAGGGATTATGTCTGGGGGAGGGGGATTTTGTCAGCAGGGGATTAAGTCAGGTTGGGATTTTGTCAAGAGGGGATTTTGTCCTACACCTGTATACCCAATAACCCAAATTATACCCATCAATCATACACCAAAATAAAGGGAACTTTAAAATTATTTTAACAATACATAAGATATACAAGGTCTTTATTTAAATAATCAGGATAATTTTTTTACTCCCAAACCCCTCAACACGGTCATGTTTTGAAAAACACATTTTTCAATAATCTTAGGGGAAAAAAAGAAAAAGAAAGAGATAGGAAGAGATTTTTTGACCACTACTATACATATCTGTAGCATGTAGTCTGTATAAACAGTAAACAGCCTGCTTAGAGCCCATGTAAAACTATCCTCAGGGCAGTTTATATAGCTGATTATCATCGAGGCAATTAAAAGGTAAGACCATTAGAGATAAGCAACTACCATTTCACAAATCACTTAATTGGCTGAGAATAGCTAGGGTAACGCCAAGTCCTTTGAACACTGATGTGGGAGAGCCATTAGGCTAATTTCCATAGGTAAAGTACACTATGTGGAACAACCCAATGCATTTGAAGTTTATCATTGAGATGCCTGGTGAAGAACAAAAGTTATTACACATCATTGCCTTGAATGACAATGTTTAAGCCATCTTTATTAAAGATTATTGGTAAGTTCAAGATCAGCGGCAACTTTTCTTTGAAGTAAGATTTTACTACATATTTAAAACACAAAATGTGATTATTTCGATAGTCAGAACAGTGTGCAAGTGTGATTCATTTTTGATGACTAAATGTTGAAACACAGCTGTGATTAGGGAAGGATTAGCCCGAGTTTCCTCTGACCTATTTGAGTGGGATAGGTCAGAGTAAACTTGGACTACATGGGGATGATTTTATTTTTTGCATACACTGCAAACACAATATTGACATTAGTCATTCCAGAGTGAACTACATCTGTCAACATAGCAACACCATCCAGCATGCTTGACACTCCCTCACAACAATGCAGATGCAGAAAGATCATGTTCTATGCTGAGAAATATTCAACAAGATCTTCATGGAAGTCTGAACAGCAGTGCCATCCAGTCTCTAATGAATGCAAAGATGGACAGAAACTTTGTGTGTTTTTATTTTTATTTAACATCTGTGTGGTTGTGTTTATGTGAGTGTGTATACATGTGTCTATATGTGTGTGGTGAAGATATTGGACAATGCTAAGTCTATTGACTATTTTTGGCTTGTATGCGTGTATTAAATGCTTCAAAGAAAACATGTTATTTTCTTTTTGATCAAATCTGAATTTCCAGTAATTTTCTATAGGCTTATGTAAAAAGATAATTTATTCTCAATTGGACAATGTAGCTGGGTCACATGCACTGAACCCCCTTGAGTCTTCAAAACACACTTTTCGAGTCCAAAAAAGCCCCCAATACTGTCTGGGAATATGGCAGGTATGCCAGTGAGGAAAACCTGGTAAATTCTTTTTCTTTCAAAATCAAAGCCTATGCAAAGTACGAAAATGTCGAGCAGAACCATGATCACAAGCACACAGACATTAAATATAAAAATACAAAAATTTTCTGTTTTTAAAATCCACTGGACTGTGGAATACAGTATTAACTTGTAGTAGCTGACTTTGCTGCCCTCAATAGTTCATCGGAGAGTTTGAAGATGATGCAAGTGTTATTACTGTTAACCTTTGCACTCATTAAAGACTGATGGTGATGTAATTCAAAAATCCCCGAAGATCTTGCTGAATTTTTGTGAGCACTGAAAATGGTCTTTCTTCACCTGCCCTGATGCAGGGTGGTGTTGCTATGTTGATGGACATAGTATGCATAATACTCCAGATTGATGAATGTCGACATGGTGTTTGCAACATGTGAAAAGTATTAATGCCTCCCCTTGCTGCTGAGTTTCACAATGTCTGTCAACCAGAAGTTTTGAAATTCAGTTTTGCTGGGCTATGCTTGGTTTACATATGGCATATCCTTCCCTGAATCACAGCCAAGTTTCAACATTTGCCTTCAAAAATGAATCAGACTTTCATACTGCCAACTAGATCACCGAAATAATCTTGTTTTGCATTTTATGTATAGAGTAAAAATCTGACTTCAAATGTTGTCACTGATCACAAACTAGCTAATACTCTTTAATAAAGATGGCCTAAACATTTTCATTCAATGCAACAACTCGCATCTCTGATTTACTGAACTTCAAACAAATTGGGTTGCTCCACTTTGTGTACTTTACCTAAGCAAATTAGCCTAATGGACTCTCCCACACCATTGCTCAAAGAAACAGCAAACACAAAATCACCTTAGCTGTTGTCAGTCATTTAAGTAATCTATGGAGTGTTGGTTGTTTATCTTTCAGCACCTTTACCTTGTAATTGCTGCTGTGAAAAAATAACTGTATAACTGCCCAGGAGTGATAGTATTCCATAAGCATTATGCATGAAGCTATGCAAGTAATTACTGTTTACTGTTTATTCAGGTTACAGGTTACGGGCATATATCGTAGTGTCAAGAAAGGCCTCTCTCCATATGTTTCCCGTAAGATTTACTGGAAATTGTGTTTTATACATACAACAGTGTTAGGGGATTAGGTAGTAAAAAATCGTTTTTTTCGTGTGACACATCATGATCTGGCAGGTACATAATTGTTCAGTCTGTATAAAAATGGCACCATAAATCACAGTGGGCCACACTCAGGACTATAACTCAGGAAATTTATATAAAGGAAGTGATACTCCTTTGATTGTTTTGCATTAAGACTTCTATAGTCTTTGACAGTGTCTGTTCAATCTACTGATTAGGATGAAACAGTTTAATCTTATACCCAGTGCAGCAGTTCTGATGTAGGTATTTTCTCATTTGAAAATGACAGTATTTACATACAAGATGTCAAGAGCAATTCATATGTAGACTACAAAAATTGCAATATTTTTAGTTGTGTCAATACTGTAAACATAATCGTTAATTGGCCAAAGCCAGAAACAAAAATAGTGGTTGATCTTGCTCCATCCCACCCCATCCCAACCCTAACTTATTGGACATCAAATAAAAATAATTTTGTTTTTGGCACCTGAAAACACTGGGTAAAACTGTATGTAGACATAAGCGGTTTGTATTTACAAAGGAAAATGACATCAGTTTTTACTGATGATGAAGACTAGCCAGATGGTAGATGAAGGCCACAGTGGCCTTTTTTGATTAGGTTGCCATAAAGCAAACTAACAAACTTACCAATGCCATTATGCATAAGTCTATGGATGCAGTCATACTGCATGAGTGATTGTGGGTACTACAGATGTGGCCATGCTAGATTCATAGGTGCCGCCATGTTGCTTCAAATAATTGAATTCTCTATACTAACCTCAAATTATGAATTTGAAAGACACAAGATGTTATGTGCATGGAACCAGACTGCTTGGTTCTATTTGAGTCATAACTTCTTGGCTGCTTCCAGACAGAAAATAACCCTGCTGTTTATATTGGATTACAGAAATTGCAGAGTTGTTATGATTTAATCTGTTTAAAGTCCTGTACATTACTGAACAAGTTAATCATTATCTCAATGCAACATTTTAATAAACATCTCCAACTTTCTTCCTCAAACTGAGATTTTTTAATAACCTTCTTACTCCTACATATTCACAGAACATTCTGCAGGAATAAGGATACAACTATCTTCAATTCTCCAGAAAGAGTCTTGTTTTATATCTGTGGAAAATTTTATATGTGCAGATACTGTCACTGATGCCAGGGATAGTCCACTTTGTAGTGGTGAACTAAAAATGATGTTGTATTTTAGGTAATTACCACCTTCATGCCAACTGTTGATATTATACAACTTTAGATTTTTAACCAAATTTAGTTCTGATAAATATTACATTATCACTCATTTTTCCTTCCTCTGAATAACTTATATTTCTTGCTTGTTTTATTATATTTTGATTTCATATTGACAGCATTTTTGGCTTGGTTGTTTTTCTTAGTGAAATTCTGCATTGCCAGTACAACCAAAATGTTTCATTCTATTTCAGGAATCATCCTAGCATAACCTTTATTTCAAATGTAGATCTAAGATGAACACTGTTGTGTATTTTCACATTGATATTATATAGTGTGCATTTCCAAGTATTTATCAAGTTTATATGAAAGTTATAGCATCATTGTTGTTTTTCCTACATTGTGGAATAATGGCTTGGACTGAATTTTCTGCTTTCTCAGCAGTGTTTTTCATTGCAAGATGGTTATTCAACTGCAGACTTTCATATCAGTATAACTTTGCTTTCTTTTCTGAATCTATTTTGATTTAAATTTATCTCCTTTAAATCTGTATTTAAATACAAAAAACAACTTTTTTTCAAGATGTTTTGAATAGCATCAGCTAGTTTGAGACTTTTCTATTGACAAATACTTAGCATTTCTTCTGTTGCTTTTTTGACCTTGCATTCTCAGCATGCAAATGGACACAAATTACAACTACTAAACAAATTTCCATTTTTTAAAATATTTAAATATGCATATCATCTAAACACATCAGTCTTTTCACAGTAACTTGTTGCCATTTATACTCTCCTTATATGTACCACAAGCATTTTTTGCATCTCTTAGGAGAGCATTGCCTGGATTATATTTTTGGCAGTCCTCATCATTGTTGATCTTAACACTTAGGAGATGATGTACTGTTACTGGATCCAGGTTTTATCTAGAGTCAGCTTTAATTTTCTACAGAACTTATAATGTGCTTTCAGTGTCTTCATTGGAATGTGGCAATGTTAATACAACTCAACCGAGTCCACCTAGAAGTTTAACTGTTTCCTATCTGTGGGTAGATTCAGGTTGCTGCCTGCCTGCCAGAACTTCTCAAGATTGGTGCTGTCTGGGTATAATTTGAGAAATTCCTCTTAAAATTGACTTTATAGGAATGGCAGAATGCATATTCATTCCCCTTTGAACTTGATTCCAACCACTGAAATTCCTGTTTCCATCTATTATTGAAACTTTGTGTGATATTTCGGTTCTTTAGATTTGGCATTTTAGCATTGGCAGATCATGCACACTTAGATATCGACAAATGTTAAATACAGATACTAATCTGACCTGTTTTATGCCACCTGAGCTCTTTAATAATGTCTAATCCAACCATAATCCATTAACATCTTTAATCCTTTCAGAATTACTAATGATCACACATAGTATAATCCAATGATTAATTTTAGGTTATTGTCTGTTGAATTAGTAATTAAAATAATTAAAGTGTCATGCTCACGTTCACATGATGACAGGAAGTCTTTACTGGAAATATACTACACTGGAAGCAAGGTGCAAAAAAAACCCCCAGAACAATGTCTTTTCCGGAATTTTTTAAATAATAATTATTGAGTATGCAGGAGATTTCAATGCATGATGGGAGGGATGGAAGACACCAATCATCTCTGGAGGAAAACCCTTCCAGCCAGGAGGTTCACATCTATGGGACACTGACCTTAACATGAAAGAAACTGCCCTAAATATGAAAGGTGTTCTTAACCACTGAAGGTTAAAAAGTATGTCACAGTGATCAACTTCTGGTATGGAAGTGTAGTACTAAGCCGATGCCAATGCTAACAGCAACAGTAAAGTCTGCCTTAATGTACACATCTATATCAAGGCCATCAGTCCATAAAGGACACTTTCAGAATCCCCAGCAAAAATGCTTACAAAGTTGATCTGTATGTAATAGACACCTGTCTGACATGGAAAATGTATGCTTAATGTATTTGTTCAAAATGTATATATTTTCACTGCTTATAAATGAAAACTGTTAGCTATAAAACATAGACAATTTAACTATTACACCTTTTCATATAATTGCTAACAAAATTAATGTTGCCACTTGACTGATGATATTAAATATGTACAGATACCAATAATCTTTTAGTTTAAGTAAAAGGGTAGGTCAGAGACAATAAAATATTGGTAAGGATACATGCATAAAATCAAAGTGCATAAAACTTCTTTCACATAAAGGACACCTGTTTATAAAGGACAATTTTTCCCTGCCATGTTTCTGTCCTTTATAAGCGGGTTTCATTGTATGTTGCTGTGTGTATAACATAAACTCACTTTTTGTAAAGGTGAGCAAACTAAAGACACTACCTTTGATAAATCAGTATATCTATAGATAGCTATAAATCACTAGAATTTACATTTCCAGTTTTACTTAGCACAGACTACCCAATCATATGTAAATTATACCACTGTTTCCAAACAAAACTGCTTCCCTTTCAGATACCATATATACTCTCTTATAAGTCGAGTGCAACATTATGTGACATCAGATCTGGATATAGGCAGTCTGCAGTTGGATTCAACTTATACGTGGGTATATACAGTATTCTACTGGCATAGACTGTGCTATAAAACATAAAGGAATTTCAAGATCTGCAACCGACATACATGGACGAAGGGCTGAACACATTGTTAATTGAAAAATCATCATCAAGATCTTCAACTTATCCATCATTATTGGTTTATTGGATTTAGTGCCTGCTCAGCTATGCAACAAAATGAGGAAAGCTGTGATATGTTGTTGTTGTGGGTTTAACGCCATTTTTCAGCACATGATAGGCTGGCTATACATGGCGGCCAGTATATCTGATAGAGGAAGAATCTGAGAAAACCCCAGGAAGAACCACCAACCCACGGGATGCTAATGGCAAGCTTTCTCACATACCCACGTTTGCCTGAGACTCAAACCCACACAGACACAGGTGAGATGTCAGTGATCTGTAATGGAGAGCACCTTAGACTACTTGGCCACCCATGGCCCCTAAGGAAAGCTGTGATATACTTACCTCTACTGGGTGTCCAAGTGTCAACAAGGATTTTACAAGCAAACACCTTTCAATAAAATCAACAAGGAACACAAGTGTTGCATGTAAATAAACTACTTGTTGTTAATTATTGCAAGTGTTGATACATTTATATACAGCCCTCTATCCTGAATGTAAAGAATTTCAAACTCCTGTCTTCACTGAGCACAACACTGAAACACATGTAGATTTTATCATGGACTTCCCATAAACTGCTTTTTCCTACAGATGAACTTCTACAATGCAACCCACATGCAGTCTTTGACAGAATACATACCTGAAGTACTGTTAAACATGGAAGAATCTAAAAATCTTCAAGGTATCCATCATTTTAGGTTTAATTAACTGACTTATTGTCACTCATCTGTAGGAAGGAAGTGAGGAGAACTATTAGGCCTATCTGTATCAGGTGTCTTAATTTTTTTTTTCCTTTAAGCTCAGCTGTTAACTGCCATGACAAAGAAGCATGTGTACTGAAATGAATGAAGACAATAAGTAACTGTACCTTTTCATGTTGGTATAAGGCTGTTGAATACAATGCAGTCTGAATCAACCAGAACCACTGAAGTAGGGAAACAAATACCAGTACATAGATTCTTCTTGTGTGTGGAACTGTAAAGACTCTGATAGTCAACATTATTACCTCCAATAGGTATCAGCTTAAAATTATTATTGTTATCATCAAGGATGGGACTGGAATGGAAGTCTTTGGAATTGATTATTGGAAGCTTATGATCAATAATATTTTGATGATTGTTTCTATCTACAATAAATTCATAATGTGTGTTCCCCTGCCTCTACCTGACTACTCCCAGTACCATAAATGTATTTTAACCCTTGTTTTCATTGACTATGGATCTACCTGCGATGGAATTGGCATAACAATAAAATATTAACTGCCGGGAATTCAAAAATTTCAAAGTGACATCATGAAAAATGAAAAGAAAAGAAAAGAAAAGAATGTTATGAAATAATGTCTGGAGAACGACAGATAGAATCACCAGGTCTGCCATGACAGTGGAAATGACATCACTTGTTGAGTGGAATAAAAAACAAAATTACATCTGCAGAAATTGGCTCCACCACATGCAGATATCAATTGCAAAATAACATTTTGTTGTCCCTTTAGTGTCCTTTAAGTTGGTTGGTTAGTTGGTTTATGATGTCACTTTCAACACATCATTGACTATATTATCTTGCCAAGGAACTGAGAGCTAAGTGTCTTTGCCAAGGATACAGAGGCAGCTGATCCGGGCTGGCCTGGGTGGGTATCAGACTCGCGACCTTTGGATTATGAGTCTGATGCTCTACTAACTAAGCTACCATGGCTCCTGGTCCCTTGGGTATCTTACTTGACAGGCTTGATTGTATATTCTAACATAGCCTCGAAAATAACAGATTGGGTCACCATATATAAAATATCAGTGACTGATCAAGCTTGTGTGAGTTATATATAATACTAATTGGTGCTAAGCTTCAAATCAAAGTACGAGATATCTAAGGCATGTATAACAAGCCTACTTGAACATGTGAAGATAGCAGAAGCAAGCAATAAATGTTTTTTTGTCACTTTTATGTTCCTATGTGCATACAGAATGAGGTAGCAAAATTTGTATAAACTTAAGTGTTATCATTATATTTACATTGTCACATTTCAGACTTAATGAACTTACTTTGTACTATATGGCCAGGATTGTGCTCATGTCCTGTTAAACTCTCTCTCTCTCTCTCTCTCTCTCTCTCTCTCTATATATATATATATATATATATATATATATATATATATATATATATATATATATATATATATACACAATTATATATATACACACATATATATATACACACACACATTCTTTTCACATAAAATTCACACAATTAACATAATCAGACTCAAGATTGTTATGGGTGATGTGATGATTATGTTCACAATAAAGTGAAAAACTCAATAAAGGACTATGTCATCTCTTTTTGGTTTTATAAGAGACAACTGCTTAATTATCACAATTTGTATTGATTGGGTAACACGTTAACATTTAGATAACTGGACACTTGGTAGAGCATCAGACTTGTGATCTATAAGGATTGCCAGCTGGATACTCTCCCAGGCCAGCCCAGTTTGGCTGTACCAGTGTGTGTCCTTGGGAAAAGAACTTAACTTCCATTTCCTCTGCATGATATAGCCAATAATGTGTTAAAGGTGCTTTTAAAACAAACAAAAACAAATCTGCTACCATATGTGGGCATTAGAATTAACACTGTCACCAACACAAGACATGTTAGAAGCATGGTACCAGGCGGTTAGGGTGGCATGATATAGCCAATAATGTGTTAAAAGTGCCATTAAAACCAACAAAAACAAAACTCTGCTACCATTTGTGGGTATCAGAATCTCCTCACTGTATCACATGAAGAGGCTAATCATCTTGAAACATTGTAAATGACATGCCAATTTGAACAGTTCTAATCAATCTTTAATGTGTTAATTGGGAACAGATATCAATACAAAGTAAACAGTGTACCATTATCTTAAGGTAAATATTCTACTGTTTAATACAGACACAAATGTGGGAGCAAAAATGACCTAGTGATTTATACAGTTTACTTAAATTCCCAGATTTGGGGAAGGGGTCCTATTGTTTCCACAGAAATCATTGTTTGTTGGGTCTTTCAATTCGTGGTTTGTAGCAACCACAAAATCCATGAAAATTGGTATACCTTGAAAATAATTGGTATACGATGAAAATAATTGTTATCCCACAAAAAATAGTGAATTCACAGTATGTATATCCCAAGTATAGAAAAAAAAATAAAAAAATTAAAAAGCTGAAAATGTAAAATCTGCATAAAATTGAAGGAGATATGGGAGAATGCAAATTATTTTCTGCTGGAGAATGTATATTATTTTCTGCTCTCACAGCAAAAGTGAGGAGCAGTTTCTTTCAATTCCATTATGTCTTTCTTTCCCTAGGTCTTTCTCAAATTGTTCTGAAATTATATTGCCTCTATTACAGTTGTCATTGTAATACGTTTTTCTTGGGGGGGGGGGGGAACTAATTTTAATGATGTAATACTTACCTGTTGCTATTGCAAAGCTGGTACATTTCTGGGAGGAAACTACTCCGACTGTATGACGAAAATTTGTCCTCCCATTAGGGTGAACCAGAAGATTAACCCCAGGAATACTCACCATCACTGAAGAGTAGGAGACTATTGTGTGATGGAGTCTGCATGGGCCACTTTCTGAGCGACAATGACTGGGCCCAGTGAGAAAATGCCTTCGCTTTGGTAGGCTAACAATCAAAGGTAAAAGGAGGAGAAAGTAGTGTGAGAGTGCCAAAATGCAGCTTTCATTACATCCTCCAAAGATGAATGAGTTAGGCTCATGAAGCAGCAATGGCTCAAACCTCAAAGGTTTTAATTTTCATGAAAGACAGGTCCCAATCGGTAAGGGACTGGTAATCTCACTTGATAGTTAATGCAATCTACCTAGAAATGGTGGAAGATGAAATATCAGTTGAAACTTTAATGGCGAGGAAAAGATGCTTCCTACTCTTCCTTCTCCCTTTAGAGGCTGCCAAATAAAAACCTAAAGCCCTAACTGGACACAAAAGTCTATCTTGATCATCCCCAGCACAGATATGGCTGAGACTGGGGATCTCAGTCGGAAGTAGAGCAACTGATTGGAGCTGTTTTTTTGCTAAAAAACCTGGTGGCAAAGGAGAGAAACAACTCATACTGTATTTACCGTATATGTTGGACACCGTATATGTTGGGACACCATAAATTAATTTTTTTGTGCACTGCAAGTTCTGGGACAGATCGTTTTTCTCCAGTCGTAAGTTTTGGGACACCTTTTAAATCATAATATCGATGCTTAGCTGGTAACAAAAATGCACTCGAACTTATATTTTATTAAATAAATAAAATAAAAACCGCTGTCATTGTTGTTTGTTTACACTTGTCTTCTTATCTGCAAACTTTTGAAGAACAAAATTTAATAAATCTATGGGCAATATAGGAGACTGGATGTTTGCACTACGTACAAAATATGTGCAAGTCGGAGCAACTCGTAGTTGTATTATATTTTGTTTTGCTGTATAAACACTGTTTGATGCAATACAAGTTTTGAGTTGATTTATATTTGCCTTTTTCAAAAGCCAGATCTAATTCCCAAGTAATATTTCCTCAGTTATCTGCCAGTGCAAATCCCTTAGCTTGTAAAGGCAGCCTCACTTTGTTTTCCCAACCCTTTGATCGAGCCGCCGAGTTGATACTTGTTCAGTGCCAAGTAGAGTCCTGTATTCAGTTGACAGAATTTATTTGAACTTCCTGTGATCATGCCGCACAATTGACACCTGTTCAGTTGTGGCAAATCCTTTGATACCAGTACATTTCACAATGTATGCTCAAAGTGTCACTTACAGACCCCAACTGTTCCACTGTTTCAATTTATTTTCAAAATTCCTGTGAATACTGCTAAAAGAAACCAAAGCCGACTTTGCATATAAAAAATATGCACACCTAAAAGAATCCAAAGTTGGCTTCCAGGGTCTGCTTGCTTTGTAATAAAATAAACTTTGTATTTGATATCCTACTGGTAAGTTGAAACAATGAGTTTATTGCTCGCTATCAGCTGTGTTTATTCACCACCCGGTCTTCTATTGTTTGCCATCTGTAATCATAACTGATACAAACAGGCATTGATGTCTGCAGGGTAAATAATATACATGGCATTAATTGTCTTTAAGAATACATTCTGTATCCCATGCTAGCAAAAATATTGTCATTTGCTCTCACGGTGAATGTATTTCCTAATAATGATTTTTATTTGCGAAATGTTGTTATATTGTTAACCTGGATATAATACACTCTTGGTTATTTTGCACCATACACCGGATCATGCGTGAATTGCTGGTGCCTTCAAGCAATCGGTTGTTATTTCTCTGTCTCTCTCTTTCTATTGTTTGTGATTTTGCTGGATCCAATTTTAAGTTTGATAATATACCGGTATTCAAACTTCTGAGGACAACCAAACATGATTCGTGTATCTATATTCACGTCAAAAAAATAATGTGTCATGTTGTTACCTGACATAAGCGATAAACACAACCGGTACTCTACATTACCGGACCATGTGTTAGTGGATACGTTTGTGTCTTTTATACATAAATTGCTTACGAAGAACAAAAAAGAGGAATAAATGAAAACAGTAGAAGGTTAGTTTCTTTCAGTTTATTATCAAATAAACGTTTAATTTACCTACCTTATTTAAACATGAAGTGCTGGGGGGGGGGGGCAAATTCAACACAATTTGTTTCGGTTCTTAAGTTTTGGGACATATGATCTAGCTGACAAAAAAGTTTAACCATAAGTTATGGGACAGGAAAAAAATCATTTATTTTATCCTGTCCCAATATATACGGTAAATAAGGTAATTCCCACTGAACCTGATACAGCCTTGCTCTATGGATAGGGCATGAAGCTTGCTTCTTCATCTCACAGATGCTAAGGTAAGCAAGAAAACTGTTTTGAGGGAAAGGTTCTTGAAGGAAGTTTCACCCAAACATTCATAGGGGAGCTTACTACGAGACCACAAGACACAAGAAAGATTCCATATAGGCATTAGAGAACGAGACACTGGTCTTTGCAGCTCGAAATACCTGATCAGGTCTGCTAAGTGAGAATCTGTCCCAATGGCCGGGCCTTTTGAAAATTTGAGTGTTGGAAAGGGCTGCTTGATAGCCCTTAATAGTAGAAACTGAGCAATGTTTCTCTTTGAAAAGGAAGAGAAGAAAATCAGCCACTGTGCTCATAGAGGGACAGCTAGGACTGACACATTTTCTACTACACCAATCACAAAAATATTTGCCATTTGGCATCATACATCGTAGACATCAATCTTCTTCTGAACTGAATGATGCACCTGGCAACTTTGATCGAAAACTTTTCTTTGCAGAGAGATTGTTTGAGATGAGCCAAGCGTGAAGGTGGAGAATGTGGGCTGTTGTGTAGGAGAGAGCCCCTATGCTGCAACAGGAGGTCCTTCCTTTCAGGCAAGGTCTTGGGATGGTCCACCAGCAGATCAAGAAGATCGTTGAACCATGATCACTGGGGCCACAGAGGGGCAATCAAAATGAGCACTGACTTTGTGTAGAACCGGTGGGATCATCTGGAAAGGTGGGAAGGCATAAGTGAACAGACAATCCCACTTCAGGCTGAAAGCATCCGCTGCCCAGGCCCTCTGGTCAGGAACTGGGAAAACGTAAAAGGGGAGCTTCTTGTTTAGCTTGGTGGCAAACAAGTCCACCAAAGGAGTCCCCCAAAGTTGGAACAGGGAGTCAGCTATGGATTGGTGAAGCGACCATTCTGTGAGGACTATGTTCCCTTTCCGTGATAGACTGTCTGTCAAAATATTCTTTTTGCCAGGAATGTATCCAACTCAGAGGGTAATTCCCTCTGAAGTTGTCCAGTGAAGGAGGTTCCAAACCTCCATGCAGAGAGAAGGTGCATATGTGACTCCTTGTCTCCTGGGGTATGCTATGACCGATGTGTTGTCTGAAAAGACCATCACACAGTGACCTCTTATTTGGTGGATGCACACCTGAAGGGCTAAGGACACTGCCCACAATTTAAAATTGTTGATGTGGAGGGTAGATTCTTCCCGGAACCATAACCCTTGAAGAATCAGTCCTTCTGGCTCTAGATGAGCATCCCACTCTGAATCTGACACATCTGCGAACATGGGGTGGGGGGGGGGTACATGGGGACTCTAAACTGGTCCTGATTTGTTCACCAAATCAGATGATAGTGGAAATCTGAACCTAGAGAAATCGGAGCATTTAAGGGGTCCCTGTGCAGTTTCCACACCGCCAAAAGGAGAAACTGGAGAGGACACAAGTGCAGTCTGCCTAGTTGAACCAGGTCTGCTGTGGAGTTCAAGGTCCCCAGCTGAGAGAGAAAAAGACGAGCAGACAATATGGTCTTTACTCTCAGCACGTCCAGGGAAAGGATCTTGTAGACTCTGTCCTGAGGGACATGGGCGAATCCTCTGTTTCTGAGAAAATTCATCCCCACGTAGGCAAAATCTTGAGATGGAGTGAGCTCTGATTTCTCTAAGTTTGGCAGAAGGCCCAGCCTGGTCACTATGGACCAACAGCGAGACAGGTCAAGTCTGAGGGACTCTAGCTGGTCATTGTGGATCAATCAATCATCAAAATATTGGAGGATTGGGGTACCTAGTGACCTTAAATAGGCTGCAACTACTCCCATGAGAAAGTAAAAAGTTATGGGTGTGAAGGCTAGGCCGAACAACAGAGCTCAAAATTGGAAGACCTCTCCATCCAAGCAGAACTGGAAGTACTGCGTGTGTGGACGAAAGATAGGAATATGAAGGTACACATCCTGAAGATCGATGGAGAATGCCCAATCAGCAGCTCTTATGGCATTCCTGACTGAGGCTGTGGTCTCCATCTTAAATGGTTCCTCCAGCAGAAATCTGTTTAGGGAGGAAAGGTCGATAATTAGATGGGACTTTCCCCCTTCCTTGGGAACCAGGAAAAAATCCTGATGTAGAAGGCTGGATATCAGTCATTTAACACCCTCTCTAATGCACCTTCCAAAGATGGGAATGAACCTCTTCCTTTAAGTAAACCCGATTTAACTGGTGGAAGAAGATGGGGGACCTTACTAGAGGAGGGAGATCCCAAATCGAAGCCGGTAGCCATCTTTTATGATAGAAAGGACTCAGCCATCAACTGTTAAGCCAGACCAAGCCTCTTTTGCTTTTTGGCCAGTTTCGAAGAGCCAGTAGCAGATGCAAGGGACCGGTGTTGTTGGTCTCTCAAACCCCGAGTAGCCATGGAGGGGATAAGCCCTTCGAAGAGAGTCTCTGCCTCTAGAGAGGCAGCCCTCAGAAGATTCTTACTGTGCTACCTTGGAAGTGTCCAAAGCAACATCCCTGCAGAGGTGGAGAAGCTCCGCTGACAAGGCCATGGATAAGGACAATGCATGCCTAGAAGTTTTTGCCACTGCTTCCAACAAACGATTGGCGACAGAGATTTCTCTTTCAGCTGGCTGAATGAGGCTGCTTAAAAGTGGTTGGCATGTGAGGCTATGGTTACTAGTGACCTTGCCTTTTGCTCTAAGGATTACAGCGTTTTCACTGGAAGGCAAGCCCAGGTCCCCATAGAAATGCCCAATTGAGCTGCTTCAGCATCCAAGGTGGGCAGTTTAGTAGACCAAGATGAGGTATGGACCTTATAAACTAGATGCAGCTATCAAGGGTCACAATGTGAGGGAGGGGGGACAGACCACCCCCTATGTTGTCTAGCGAAATCGTGGCCCTTGCTAAACCTTTGAGAGAGCTCCTTAATCGCAACTGAGTGAGGAAGCAACAAGAGATCTGGTTCAGAGTTTGCCCCAGAAAGTTTTTTCAAACTGGAAAGAATTATAGAGTCACCAGAACCTGATGGTTTGGGACACAGGTCATTGGGCAAGAGGCAGTAAATCTCATTTACTACTTTATTAAAAGACCAGCTCTCTTCCTCCTCTGCCGCCTTAACTGATGTGTGAGAGGGTGCAGAGGGCCTGAAAGGAGGGGTACCACATCAGCCTGTTCTGAATCAAACGAGTGTGCATTAATGAGGAGAGAAACGACATCTTCATCCTGCTCTCTCTCCTGGGAATAGGAATGTCTTGCTGTTGCGGGGGAGACTTGGCGGGGGGGGGGGAGAGGAACTTGAACTGGTAACTCCTCCTGCGGAGTTAACGGACTGTCCTTAGCAGTGGACTCAGCAGGTGGATGAGGGCAACTCTCCACCAGCCGAGAGTGTTTGGAGGAAGAAGTCCCTCCCCCTCCCTCTTTTTTGACCCAACTTCACAAGACGATGTAGGTCCACAACCCGCAGCAACAACCCACTTTCACACAGCACCAAACTGTGGTCCATTAGAGGGTGCTGCTCCCCTCTCATGTGGGGTGTGACTGGCTCTCTGCCCTTCTGGACGAGAGAGGGTGCTGTTCCTCCCTGAGGAGAGGGCGCAACTTGCTTTCAGTCCTAGAGGAAAGGAGAGGGTGCTGCTCCTCCCTAATGGGAAGGCGCAACTTGCTCTCCACCCGTTTATAACCTTCCTTTGGGAGGGGGCTCACTAACCTTAAGAGTCTCCAGAGAGACTTGGGTAATCCTTCTCTGAGACCCTAGGAACTCAGAGAACGAGAACTCCGAAAGAAGAGGAGGAAGGAACCTTCTTCCTCACTTTATAGGTATGTCTACGCTTGGTGAGATCCCTGACCTTGTCTGACCATAGGCTGCAGAAGGGACAACCATCTGTCCTCTCGCAGCGTGTGCAAGATAAGCAAGTGGGAAGTGTGTCCCAGGGGGATTTCCTTTGATAACACATACCCACATCCTGCTTAGACATTGTTTCTGTAAAAGAAAGCTGAAAAAGTTTTTTTTTATAAAAATGTAACTAGAAGTATACATAAGGTAATGCTTGGACTAAGTCTATGCTAATATAATAATTTCAGCCAGAAGTCACCTTACTTGCGTGTTTTCACAAGTTTAATTGCAAAAATGGAAGCAATGCTAAGCTCAGTACTGAAAAATATGAGGTAATCAAGTCAACCAGTATAAACGAAAGCTAGAGACTACTAAATTAGCACCAAAAAAACCAACAAAAAACAAAAAAACAAAAAAACAGTAGGTTATGAATTTTAATAATAATGGAAAAAATCAAGGAAAGCTATCGGATATTAAATTGAAAAAGAACCTGTGTTTGATAACAACGCATGTAACATGAAGGTGAAAAGTGGTGTGCTACCTGCTTACCAAGTATGAAAATAGCACAATTCATAATATAGGTAATGTGAATTAAATGACTTGTAAAGAACAATAAAATGGATAAAGGTGAGTCCGTAGACCGCAATATATGCAAAGATAGGGAAATTTTAACAAAATACCTACCCTTAGCTAGAAAAATGCACAACCAAATTTTAATCACTAACACCTTGTGTAAGGGGTAACAAAAATTTAAAATAAAATGCCAAGTGGTACACCACATGTATGGAACAAGAGAGCTTAAATTAACCGAGATAAAACTCAATCAGGGGTGTAATCCTAACATTTACAAAGAATATGCACACAAGAGAAATAGTAAATTTGCTTGCTGACCCATGAAGCGATGGCAAATCTACTTTGATGCAAATAATGTAGACATTACAACATGTAGACTGAGAAAAGAATGAAGGGGGAGTACACATGGGCATAAATGTGAGGGATGTCCCAGAGGCAATCCAGTGTTCTGGAATATTCTGGTTCACCCTAATGGGAGAACAAATTTTCATCATATGGTTCGGGTATTTTCCTCCACGAAAAGTACCAGCTATGCAATAGCAACAGGTATGGTATTACTGATATTAAATAAAGTTTTACACTTTCCTGAAAAGTTCATTTGGAGTCATGGTCCTTTAAAAATTTTATAATGGCTTCTTGCCCTTTTTGTCATTTAGCACAATTACAAAACCTATATACTGGTACATTAAACTTTATATCATAATCAGGGTCTCTTCTAAAACTGACAATTTAGAAGGGAAATTCCCCCCATTCATTTGAAGAAAAAAAAGCGGAGAATTGTCTGAATATATGAGTGATTTAATGAAGAAATGTAAGTAGGGCTTTTAAATATAATGCACATTTAGTTGATTTTTAGCATGTTTTTATATATAGAAATTAGCATGAATCTAACAACCACATGTCCTAGAACAGACACTGCATAATTATATTTCATAATGAGAATCTCTTTTGTCACTGTTATATATATATATATATATATATATATATATATATATATATATATATATATATATATATATATATATATATATATATATATATATATATATATATATATATATATAATGTACAAAGAATGTTCTTAAGATTTATTAACAATTACAAATTCTATTTAATCCCAAGACTCTACAAGTACCTTAACTAGTAGAGGTTTGGTTTGGTGTTTTATGGCACAGCAACAAAAGTAGTTTATTTAACACTGAGTAACTTGGAGTAAAGTGCTTTGCCCATGACCCACCATGGTGACTGACATAGGCAGATCATATGGTAGGATTTTAATCCACATCCACAGTTGGGAGTCCAGCATGCTAACTACTGAGCTACTGTGACTCCTGCCTCCATTAGTCTCCTCTTACAACATGCAGGAGGGGGCACTGAGCCTATTCTACATCCCCGAGACCGCAGTGAGTAACGTAGTAGAGTCCTAAAAGCAAAGATTTTTCACTCTAATCACAATGATTAGTTGTCAGCCCCCAGATTTACAAATAAGTTTTGTTATTTTTAATTTTATGCAAAAAACCAACAACCCATACAAAAATCCTGATTGGTGAAACAGTAAATACATGTAAAAAGCTCCATGCTTTCAGCTAAATCCATAAAATATACTTTAAAAAGCCAAATGGAACTGTAAATAAGCTTTAAGTTCCTGTAGAAGTGTAAAAAATAATCCTGGTTGTGGAAGCCACATCTTTTTATTATTACAAGCTGGATAAGGTGCTAACATCTGAATTGCAGAAGGAAACTTAAAAGCAGTTTGTGCTTACAAATTTTTTTTACAAATAGTACTCATAGTTGCCGAAGTTAAGCACAAACCTAACTTCATATAATGTATAAAAGAAAGAACCTGATAAATCTTAGGCCGTTACCTGATAAAAGACTGTCCCCATGGTACAATTACTTCAAGTACATCTTACTGTTTTAATCTAATAGGTTATCTTCTTACAAAGTTTCACTGGAGATAAGGTAAAAATCTCTCAGGTTCTTTGTGATAACTGACTCTTAACTGGTAATAAAATATATTAGTTACCAATATCCAGACCATTTCTAGTACTTTTAAGTACAGGTAATTACTTTATCTCTCACTGTTTAGATAAATATATAAAAAAGCAGCTTGATCCCTTTGATATGGCAATTCATATTTGCCAGAGCTGTTTTGTCAGATACAGGTATTTGTTTGTGTATGATTGACACCAGTGATCTGAAGATTAATCAAAATAATCAAAGACTGGTTGGCAGAGTCAAATGACCAAGCCTTCAATTACAATTGTCCATAATCAATTACAAATGATTATAGCATTACTCTTGAGAAAAGGTTTTATGCATTACTCTTGTGAAAAGGTTTATGCATTACTCTTGTGAAAAGGTTTTAAGCATTACTCTTGTGAAAAGGTTTTATGCATTTAATCTCGATTGGTTTGTTTGGTGTTTTACAGTACAGCAACACAAGTAGGTTATTTAGTGCTGAAGCACAGGAAGTAAAGTGCCTTGCCCAAGTGCATGCCATGACAGCTGACACGGGCTGATTCGGTGGTAGGATTCGAACCCATACCCTTTCAGTTTGAAATCCAGGATGCTAATCAAAGAGCCCAATCTTATGACATGCACAAGAACACATTAGGTTTATTTTACATCCTCAAACTCATTGAGGGGTTAGATTCTGAACATTTTCACTGTTTCAGTGACAGAAGCTACACTCCCAAGTAAAAGAACATCTTGGTCGCAATAGCAGCAAGCATGCCAAAAAAGAAAACTAAGAGTATAAAAGAAAGACTCATGTAATTAAGTTCATCTAAAATTTATAGAAATTGTTGTTAACCAATTAAAACTATGTCTGATAGGTACTGATAAACCAATCATCAATCTTAAAATTTCATCTGATTCCCAACACTAAATCACACCCCTCTGCATGCTGCATAAACCCAGATCAACAGTGGCATAAAGCACAAGAAGATCAGGGTCTACATTGTTTATTCTACCTTTGATTTCAATCAAACACTGTAGACCCTAACCAGCTGGTGCATTATGTGATGGCTGATCAGGGTCTATGCTGTCTGCAATTGGATGGGCTTTTCGGTGGGTAAATACAGTCATTAGATACAATGATGGAGGTAGAGGCAGCTTATTGCCATTCAAGTACATAATGTAATATAGATTATAATATAATATAACATTAATGTTGACTGAATTCATTACAAATCCTGTTATAAAACTGATTTCTTCCTTATATATGCAATTTATGGCTTTTAATCTCTACACTAGACATCATTAGAGTATACATACATAGCAATAATTTACTACTTTTGTTTAAATTGCCAGTATTGATGCTGAAAAAAGTTGGTGAGTGAGATCATTTCACATTCGCAGGTGGGAGATAGATGATACAATCATACATGTGACAGAACCAGCACATCCAATCAGTAGATTTAACAATTTTGATTAATAGATTGGTTTCTAAATTAGTAGGATTTCTTATCAACATACATTTTACGCATTTTAAGGGGACTTAAAACAAAACAAGTGCATTATTTGCAATAGTATGCATTCTCTTCATATTATAATAAAACTGCATGTTTTGAACATGAATTGGATTGTGATGGCAAAAAAAAAATTAATATGAGCCAGGGTATTTTATATGAAATGAAAAAGGAAGAGTTGTTTATCTCATTGTTTACTGCATAGATTTTTTTAAAATACAAAATCCACAAGCATTTTTAGTTTCAGTTTACTGCCTGGTGTCTACAAATTAACGTTCATTGTGATTATTAAGTTTCACACTTAACAGGCTCTCAAAAACTTTCTGGTCCAGATTTCCCCTAAGCGATGGTGTCTGCATATCTCTGGTGATATAATTTCTTCCCCCATATACTACTGGTACCCGTATCTTAAAATCCACTTTGCACGAAAGACATGATGCAAACTCAGGACCTTTGCTACTCACCTGCACTGACTTAAACTATGATTTCCAAGTATTGTGAACTTGAAACATTTTTAGCCTATGTATGTTTAGTTAGCATTGAGAAAAAGCACACATTTCAACATTTCGACATGAATTGACCAAAAAGAAATAAAAAAACACAGAAAGATAAGAGCTTCCCTGAAATAATCCTCTTAAAACATCTTGAAAAACACAATAACAATTTAACAAGACAAAAAATCAAAATGCTTATGCAAGTGTTTCAGCTTAAATCATTTTTTTGGGGTTGGTCTCTCCTTTATCTCACCTCTGCCAAAGTTCGGTCAATTTTTAATCAAAGACTCATAAGCCATCATAGACCATGCATCTTTGATCCCTTTATTACATAAAACGCCTCAATAAATATCCCACCTTTAGCCTTAAACTCCACTGATTTACCCTGCTGTATAAGTTAGATTTATTGCACAATAGGTAAATTCCTGTTTGTAATGAAGCAAGGATATGGTATAAATGTATTTTCGTAATCAAAATACAGATATTATCAGGAGCTGAAATTATGTCGAATTATGCAAAAATGAAAATGCCATGCTATCATTTTTGAAAGTCAATAAAGATGTTGATGATGATGATGATGAATATTATTATTATTATATATATTATTAACAACAGCATTCCTTGATACTCACTTTCTGTCACATTCACAATTCAAACAGTTGCAATCAGTAAATCTTTGCCTCATTCATCTTTTTGGGACTTGTAGTGTCAAACAGTTGACCCCTTTCCTCTATAATGAATTATTCTGGATTAAAATGCACAAACCTTATACAGTCTGCTTAGAAATTTGATCTAATTTTGTGATATACAGATATAATAAGAATGCAGTTTGTTAGGAGTAGTCAGTAGAACAAACAACGTAGACCCTGATCTGTCAGTGCATTATGTGATGGCAGACCAGGGTCTATGTTGTTGACAGTTGGACTTGACTTAAAAGCGAGTATGGTGTGGGAGCATGTGTTCGATTTCATAAGAGCATTTCATTTTACTTTACTGGCATACAGTAAAACTACCCCTCCCCAAATTTTTTTTCTTTCTCAAAGCATGTGTTATCTCTATAGAGGTAAACACAGCATGTAATACATTTTATCAATTAAATTTAATTCTTTTGTTTGTTGCAATAATCTTACAGGTTGCATTAATGAAAATATTCCCAAATTAAACACATTCATCTACATACAACACAAGATCAAAACATACATATGCTAAAACATGAAGATAAAATTGCTAGTTGAGAAAAAGGTAATGATGAGTAATATGTTATTTGTTATTCAATCTGTGCATTAAGAATCTGGAAATAATTGGCAGGTGGTCTCCCAAAACAGTGGTCTAAAAAAAAGTCAGTTTTTGTTAACCTATGCTTTATTTTACATACAAACTGGGATTTAACTACTGGTTTTTAAAAAAAAAACATGAAAGTCAAAGGTAATTATGTGCTTACTTATCAGTATCCCTTTCTAAAGAAAACCCATCTTCACACTTTCTATGCAACATACTAGCTGTTTGCAGTAAGATGGTATCATTGATTTGTACCAATGAACATAAATGGGCTGGGCTTCAACACAATACTGTTTATTCTGTTGCATTTCAGGAATGAAGGTATATAAATTGCTATGGCATTCATAAATACATTATTACAAACTAACAGAGTTACCTCATAAAATAAAGTATTTATTATTATTATTACAATGTGTACACATGATATAGACTGATTAACACCATCTTTCATGCATTTCTCCAGCAACATCACCTACACCTACTTATTTTGTGGTCATTGTCCTGTTTTTTTGTCAGTATCCAAATAATTTTATTAATACCTTTCACAGCAGATGATGTATAATAGAAACTTTGGTATCAAAGACACAGTATTAGCATTCATTTTATACCCACATAAATATGTTACAGCATTTACCCATGATAAGACCTGTCTCAAAAATCGGTCAAAAAGTGGTGGATTGGTTTTTTATCAGACATAGATATCCTAAGTAAAAAAATATAAGCCAATAGTTTGTAAAGGGGGAGGGAGTATCATCATTTGATAAATATGGTATTAAAAATATGTACACATAATACAGATTTAGCAAAACCATCTTTAATATATTTCTCTATCCACCAGGTGTACACAATATTCATTCCATGGTTGGTGTCATCTTTATTGAAATATTTGTTAGTATTCAAATGATGTTATTAATACCTATCAAAAGCAGATGATATATCAGAGAAACAGCATCAGTTTTAATTTCACACAAGATTAATTCTCCATATCTGACGTCAGATGATTCAATACCACTATTATTATCATTATCTGTGGCACTATGATTATTATACTACAACTATCGCTATCTCTAATGGAGACTGTCTTTTTGCCTGGGATGTGTCCCTGAATGATGTACATGCTGAGATGGTCTTGAATGTTTTAAAATAGTGCAGTTTATATAAAACAAATTTGAATTTGTATTTTAAGGATTTTATAGATTTTTGCCTTTATCTTTGTTTTGTGTGCTTTTTTTTTATTCCTAAATTTACTTGGTACTGTATAGCCAGGATGGTGCTGATGTGCTATTAAACTATACATACATTTATAACATTATTAGGTGACTTTGTATGTGTTTGTTGATGGCAACACTTATATTGTGAGAATGATTTTCAACCTTTATATCTTAGTTATCAAATTCCTCATACATATTTTTACATTTTACAATTTCATGTAATGGAAATTACATCAATCATCTTCTTTAGTGATATCCTGAATATTGATATCTTTTGTGCTTTTTTGGCTAAGCATCATGTGAGCAGTGTAAAAGTAAATTTTCCTGCATTATTGATGGGCATCAGTCATGATGGTACGTAATCCAATTGTGGAAAAGTCTGAAAACTTTTGGAATTATGTAAAGTCATACTGCTACATAAAGAAACCATGTGCATTTTATAATTTACAAGAAAATGACTGCCAAGAATGCTTGATGAATTCCATGAAATAACATGGTCCATTGGGCAGGTAAAATGTAGGGGTTTTTTTGGCAGGGGGTAAAACTAATTTTAATTATGCAATACTTACATGTTGCTATTGCATAGCTTACACTTTTTGTGTCGAAAAACCTTGTCCATTTGATGTTAATACATCCTCCCACAAAGTGGAGAATTGTCAATAAGACACAGTCCACTCATGCACCTCGCATGTCCATGAGCAGAACATTCATCTTTTTCATAGATGATGATTATGCCAGGACATCAGAGCAGGGTGGGAGGAGGGTATTCGGCAATGATGTTAGGTAAGTATTGCAAAATTAAAATTAGTTTTACCATCTACCCCCAAAACTGTATTTTAATGGCAGCAATACATAACCCGTCGCTATTGCGTAGCTGAATTTCTCAGTTAGGTGGGTAGGCTGATGTGTTAAAACTGATCAAAAAGAGAGAAAAAACATGGTATATACTCACCATTTGAGGGAGAGATCCACTTTACTGAATGTTGGTGTCTCTCTGCGCCATATGTTGTGCCGCAATTATGGTTCCCAGAGAAAAAATGCCTGCGCTCTATTGTGCTAAAGAGTGGAGGTAGAAGGAGGAGAAAGTAGTATGTGATCGCCAAAATGCTGCCTTCATGACGTTCTCCAAGGAAGAATTATTAAAATAATCCCATGAGGCAGTGACGGCGAACCTAATGTGCTTTTAGTTTCATAAAAAAAAATGTCTCTATCGGTAAGGGATTGATAAGCTCTTTTGATTGTAGTGACAATCTACCGTGAGATGATGGAAGCTGAAATATCTATGGAGACCTTAAGAGGAAGGAAAAGACCCTTTGGAGGCATTAAGATAGAAAGATAGTGCCCAAACAGGACATACAATCCTATCATGATCATCCCCAGTACAGATTCGACTGAGACTGGGAATCTTTAATGGCAGTTGTTCTACCGAAGGTAACTGATGTTTTGCTAAAAAATCCAGTTGACAAAGAAGAGAAACAGATTTGTAATTCCCAATAAACTGGAGACAGGCTGTGTTGATAGACAAGAAATGAAGCTTGCTCCATCTTCTCGCAGATGCCAAGGTGAGTAAAAACGGTCTTGAGTGTGAGGTCCTGAAAGGAAGCCTCACTCAATGGTTCATTGGGGTTTTTGGTTAAAGACCACAAAACAAAAGACAGATTTCACTTGGGCATAAGAGAGCGGGAGACAGGTCTATGCAGCTCGAAATACTTAATGAGATCAGCAAGGTGCAAATCCAAACAGATTGCTGTGCCCTGAGAGAATTTAAGTGTGTTTAAAATGCAGCTCTATAGCCCTTGATAGTTGATATTGAACCTCTTTTGTTCTCAAAAAGAAACAAAAGGAAATCAGTGAAGGAACTCACTGAGGGACAGCTTCGATCAATGTGCATCCTACTGCACCAACCACATTAGATTCTCCACCTGATATCATAGACCTTGGCTGTAGAATCTCTCCTGGCCTGAATGATGCAACCGGCAACCTGACCCAAAAACTTGTTCTGGTGAATAAATCACTTGAAATGAGCCAAATGTGAATATAAGAGCTGTTGTATAGGAGGGAGCCCATTTTGCGACAAAAAATCCGTCCTGTAAGGTAGGGACCTGGGTTGATCTATCAACAGGTCTAGAAGATCGTTGAACCCTGATAGTTGGGGCCACAGTGGGGCTATGAGAATGATATGAGCAGTCGAAGTTTTGACCTTTTGTAGAACCTGAAGTACCAGTCAGAACGGTGGGAAGACATATGTAAACAGACGATCCCACCGGAAGCTGAATGCATCCACTGCAAAAGCTGTCTGGTCTGGGACAAAAGAAACGTAAACGGGAAGTCTGTTGTTGAGCCTGGTGGTAAACAAATTCGTCAGAGGCTTTCCCCACAGTGTGAAGAGGGACTCTGTTATGGAGTGGTGCAGAGACCATTCCATGAGGACTGTTTTGCCTGTCTTGGGCAGACTGTCCACTAATACATTCTTCTTCCACGGAATGTGGCAAACTCGGAGGGTGATGTTCTCTGAGGTTGCCCAGTGGAGGAGGTTCCAGGCCTCCACGCAAAGAGAAGGGGCATGTGTGCCTCCTTGATGTCAGAGATACGCTACAACAGACATGTTGTCATGACACATCAAACACTTACTCTGTCAATGTACTATTGCAAAGCTAGAAATATGTCCTTCATTTCAAGATTGCTGATGTGGAGGGATGATTCGTCCCGAGTCCAATGACCCTGGAGAATTAAAACCCTGTTTCTAAATGAGCACCCCAACCAGAATCAGACGCATCTGCAAACAGATAGGAGTGGGGGTTGGGTGCATGCAATGACACCTCAGACAGGAATCTGTCCCGATTCATCCACCAATGCAAGTGGTGATGAAAATCTGGCCCAAGTGAAACCAGAGTTGATTGAGAACCTGTGTGGTTTCCACCCACCTTACGAGAAAGTGAAACTGTAAAGGGCACATATGGAGACATCCTAAGGGAACCAGGTCTGCAGCGGTGTTCAAAGGTCCCAATAAGGACAGGTAAAGGTGAGTCGACAACAATGTCTTTGCTCGCAGCACCTCTAAACGTGTCTGGATTTGTTCTATTCAGTCCCGTGGGACATGGACTAAGTTCTGGTTCATGAGGAAGTCCATCCCCACATAAACGAAATCCTGAGATAGAATGAGCTCTGACTTCCTAAGGCTGAGTAAAAGACTCAGGTGAAGACTCTGGGTGTGAAAGTGATTCAGAATGGCATAACCCGGAATTGGAAAACTTCCTGGTCTAAGCAAAACCAGAGGTATTTGCGATGTGGAGGATATATCAGGATGTGCAGGTAGGCATCCTGAAGGTCAGTGGAGACCACCCAATCTGATGGATGTATTGCTTTCTAGACTGAGGATGTTGTCTCTATCTTGAAAGGTTCCTCCAGAAGAAACCAGTTCAAAGGGGAGAGATTGATTATGATACGAAACTTTCCACTTTTCTTGGTGACCAGGAAAATTCGGGAGTAGAATGCGGCAGACTGATTGTTCAGAACCCTCTCAACTGCACCTTTCTGTAAAAGGGTGTGCACCTCTTCCTTTAATTTCAGCAGATGGGATTGGTGAAAAGACATAGGGGTCCTTGACAGAGAGGATTATTCCTGAAACTGTAGCCGGTAACCCTCACTCACAATCGAAAGGACCCACACATCGTCCGTGATGCATGAACAAGCATCTGAAAAGAGGCCTAGATGAGCACCTATGGGGACGTTTGGGAGACGAATGCATGGCAAGGAGAGAGTTTGAGTCCCTAGGGCTGCCCCCCCTCTACTTATGAAAGAAGGAGGGTTAAAGAAATTCCTCCTTTAAAGCTCTTCGGTGACTGTGCCTCGAACCTTACTGTTGAGGAGGTTTAAATTGAGGTTGCAGGTTAGACTAAAGCTGCATCTGTTTAAAGAACTTTGTAGATAGCCCCTCGAGGCAATTTGCATTACCATGCTTCCTGGCCAATTGTGATGGACCAGGAGTGGTTGTAAAGGATCTGTGCCCTTCAGATCTTGGAAAGCCACAGTAGAAATGAGTCCTCCAAAGTAAAGAACCTCTGAGAGATTTTGTCAATTGTGGAGGAATGAGGAAGAACCAGGAGGTCTAGTTGTGTTTCAGCCTCTGAGATCTTTTCGAAAATGGAAAGAATCTTCTTCAATGGTGCACCTGATGGTTTTGGGCACAAGTCCAGATCTCCTCCTCCTTATCCAACTGAGAAAAACCAGTGGGCCTGATAGGAGGCATCAATGGATCTGCTTCCACATCGAACTCATTGGAGTCAACAAGGATAGATACGGCATCATCTAGTACACTCTGAACAGGAGAGTGGCTGCGCATCACTACATCTCTTGGGGGCAGAGGTGACTTAGGAGCACTCTGTACCACTGCCCATAGTTCATCGTGGTGAGTAGGGGCTCTGTGTGTACTAGAAGTTCCAGTGGGATGACAAGGCTGCTTGTCTTTCCTGGATGGTATAGATGATGCTACGCCTCCAGCCTTCCTGGTTGTTGCCACCTGACAAGGATGTGATGGCAAGTACAGAAGGTATAAAGGACCAATTCCCTTGAGGTAGTGGGTCCCACATCCCATAAGGATTCATAGGGATAATAGGGAAGGAGGGATACTGATCCAATCCCCGTCTCTAGTCTGAACCTGGTGGGCAGACTCCCATTCCTGCATAGGATGTGACAGTAGAATGGGGAGAGGGGACACATGATCCGAGCCCTATCCCCATATTGAAAGGCCTTTGGGTGCTGACCGGTGAATAGTTGGCAATTGGTATGAGATGACTGGTAGCCAGTGACTGGTACGATCTGACCAGTCACTAGGAGAATTGACTGGTGACCGGCCACCATACATAGACCGGTCACCTGGATGAACTGATGTCAGAACCTTGTTTGTCTGATTCATCACTATGACTGGTGTGGTGCTGCTCCTCACACTCAGGAGGAAGTGACATGCTACCCTGGAAGTGTTGGGTGTGGTGCAGCTCTTCCCTTGCAGGAGGGTGTGACATGCTACCCAAGGCGTGAGGCATGTGGTGCTACTCCTCCCTCACAGGAGGGAGCAACATGTTACTCTGAACGTGAGATGTGTTCAGCTTCTCCTCCCTTTCGGGAGAACATTCAGTACCTCCTTCTAAAGATTGATAGCATAATCTCCCGGGACCCAGGAGGTCTCTTCCAACCTGAAGAGCTAATCATCTTGCAGTGAGACCCTTGGGGCTCTGCTTGAAAGAAACCTGAAAATTATGAAGGGGGGGGGGAGGAATTGTTCTTCCATCCTTTATATGTGCATCTGGAATCGGCTAGATTCATACATATGACAGAACCAGGATTTCAAACCAGTAGATTTACAAGTTTGGCATAAATGTTACGTGTTTTAAGGGGACTGAAAACAAAACTAGTGCATTTCTTGCCATGTATATGTATTCTCTTCATACTATAATAAAACAGCAAGTTTTTAACATGAATCAGATTCTGATTCTGATGGAAAATGTTACAATAATAATTAATTAATAAGAGTCAGTATAGTGTCAATTAATGGAAAAGGAAGAGTTGCTTATCTTAGAACTCACTGCAACAATTTTTTTTATACAATCTAACAGCATTTTAAGTTTCCTTCACAAGATCACTGTCTGGTAACCACTGATGACATTAATTGTGATTATTAAGTTTCATGCTTAACAGGCTCTCAACAGTTCTCTGGTCCAGAATTCCCCTTGAATTACTTTTTATTTTGTGAAGAATGGAGAATGTCCTCTGTGTATCAGCATTAGAATGTTGTAATGACAGGACAACCGTGCTCAGCCTGCAAAGAAGTTCTAACTTCAGTTTTCCTGTTGCTGGGTTTGTAAGGTTGCTGACTGCTCTCCAATACTCCTCCAAGCTATGTTCACCCCATGGAGGAAGCTCCTGACTTGGACTTAAGATGTATTCCAGAGTCTCATCCTCAAGGGCTTCTTTCTCTTCATGGCTCAGATCCAAAAATCTGTTTGCAAGTTTCACCACTGTAAATTTAAAAAAAATTTTTTTTTGATTTAGACTTGAAATAAACAATGAAAAAATACATGATGTATTTATGCTTTTATTAATAATTTATCCCAGCTTTAAAATTAATTATCTTGTAATATATTTTTAACTGATATATTTTATCTAGGACTTGAACTTAATTTATGTGCATGAAAACTTCAAAAAGTTTATGAAATACAAAAGACACATACCTTAGAAACACACAATGCAAAGTCAGGAGACCTTTGCTACTTGACTGCATACACTTAAACTCTGATATCCAAGCACTGTTGAACTTCTTGTAATATTTCTTAACTGGTGGTTTCTTAGCATTGGGAGAAAGTACACGTTTTTGAATTTTGACATGAATTGAACAAAATATGTAAGAGCTGTCCTTATATATTCCTCTTAAAACATCTTGAACAATACAATTATAATTAAACAAGACAAAAGAATCAAAATACTTACTCTAGTGTGTCTGCCAAAATAATTTTTTATGGTCGGTCTCTCCTTTTTATCTCCCCTCTGCCAAAGGTTGTCCAATTTTCATCAAAGGCTCAGAAGACATCATGGACCACCTTTGATCCCTTTATTACTTATAACACCTCAAAAAACATCCCACATTTGGCCTTAAAATCCCAAAAATTACAACAATAAGGTAATCAATTAACTGCTTGCTGTGTACACATGTTAGCTGTTCTTTAACAATTCTAATTCTACTACTCTGGCACGCATCATCACACTGGCCGTTGAACTGGTGGAACATTTCCAGTCCCCAAGTAGACTGGTTCTGGATGGTTTCTCTAATGTGTTGACAGAATGCATACAATTACCGTGTTTAAAAAAAAAAAAAATGTATTCAATTTTTAAAAAAAAATCTTTAAATTTTCAAATACAG
Source organism: Margaritifera margaritifera (assembly GCA_029931535.1). NCBI lineage: Eukaryota > Metazoa > Mollusca > Bivalvia > Unionida > Margaritiferidae > Margaritifera > Margaritifera margaritifera. The sequence goes on from JAQPZY010001261.1 coordinate 699,288, forward strand.
TAGATTTCAACTATAAAATGGTATGTGCGGTAGATGGCCTTTAAAATGGTACTGCGAGTAGAATTACATGTATGTAGATTCCAGATTTCAGTTGACCATAATTTACAAAATGCACAATGAATTTTCTGTGTGCATTTTGAACAAATGAGGCAGTCTGGGTGAGTGTCCCAAGGGCCCTTCTTGTGGCCACACTTCCCCACAGACTGTCCCAACATTGCTCTCTGAAATAAAACTTCTTGTAAGAAAACAATGAATAATGACAATATTTTATATTATGTCACACGTGAACTCACCTGCTGTTGATATGGTGTGTGCTACATACACCCCAGTACATGTACAAGGTAACACAATCAGAACTTACCTGTCTTTTCTTTATAGTAAAGTAAAGCATTAAATTGTTCGACCTTTATTAAGGAGCAATTGCAAACACACACAATAAGAAAGCGATGCGAGTCACAAGAACAATTATCAATATACAAAGATGAAAAAAACACAGATTTTGGTGTTTAGTCAATTGATTAAGAAAAAGGAATGCATAATTCCTGTTATGTTAGGGCCTCTGCTGCATTATTTACTTACCACCAGTAACCAGTTGTAATTGATATTGAATATGAGTGTACCTTAACCCCTAGGGAGTGGGATACAGTGGGGTAACTTATGAGGTCCCTTAAAGAAATATTTTCTGACAGGAAGTGTGGGTTACCAGCATGTAAAATTAATACAGAGAGGAGAAATGTGAGACTGAGATATAATATTTGTTGAAGGAAGACTGCAATGCAGTGAAGCACTAGCAGCAAGCAATTTTTCTCTGGTCACAGAATCAACACACACCCATTAACATGTTGTCCTTGAAAATGATGATGGGCATGTGAGGTGCACGAGTGGACTGTGTCTTATTGACAATTCTCCACTCTGTGGGGGCTGTATTCACAGCAAACGAGGTTTTTCGGCATGAGAAAGAGTAAGTTACACAATAGGGACAGGTTATGTATTGCTATCAAATCAACATTCAATGCATGACCAGGCCTGATGAATTCCAAGAAATAACATGGCCCATTGGGCTGGTTAAATCAACATTCAATGCATGACCAGGCCTGATGAATTCCAAGAAATAACATGGCCCATTGGGCTGATAAAATCAATATTCAATGCATGACCAGGCCTGATGAATTCCATGAAATAACAGGGCCCATTGGACTGGTAAAATCAACATTCAATGCATAACCAGGCCTGATGAATTCCATTTAATAACATGGCCCACTGGGCAGGTAAAATCAACATTCAATGCATGACCAGGCCTGATGAATTCCATTTAATAACATGGCCCAATGGGCAGGTAAAATCAATATTCAATGCAATAGCAGATTTGTTGACATGCTGGAACCTCAGAGGATGAGCACATATTTAGCTGATGGTCATATAGTAGATAGAGATTCCAAACATCTAACTTCTCTAACATACACTGAAGAATATACAAATTTGGGTTTTGATTAACTATCATCCAGGTCACTCTTTTTTATTGACTTTTGTGTAGATCAAAATGTCAGTACTGAAGACGGCTGTCAGATATTGTTTTCCTTTGTATACTTTCTCATTTCAAGCACTTTATCCTCAAATTATGTTTCTCTTTGTCTGACTTGAATTGAAGCTTGCATTGTTTTCTTAAAGAGTGTATTTCACACACCTTTAGAGATCCTTTGATCAGTCTTTTTTCACTTTTTCACACCAGTGTGATTTATAATGAGCCATTTGTAACACAAATACATTTACTGATTATAAGACTAGGAGTTAGGCAGTTTCATTTCCAAGTACCAGAATATATTTAATGTGTATTTTCCATAATGGATAATAAAAGATGACAGATAGTAATTATTACACGAAATAGTGGAAATAAATTACAAAATTTCCTGTCTGGTCTTTGAATAATTAATTTGTTTTGGTTTGATTTTGTGGGTTTTAAATGCCATTTTACAGCACATGATAAGCTATATATGGCGGCCAGTATATTTGGTGGAGGAAGAACACAGGAAACCCCCGGGAAGAACCACCAAGCCATGGGAAGCTACTGGCAAGCTTTCTCACATACCCACATTGGCTGAGCCAAGACTCAAATCCATGGAGACAGAAGTGAGATGTCTGTGATCTGTAAAGGCTAGTGCCTTAGACCACTCAGCCACCAGGGGCCCCTGAATAATTAATAATGGATCAGAACTCTCTCTCTCATATATATATATATATATATATATAGATATATATATATATATATATATATATATATATATATATATATGATTTTGCTATCTATCTTGCTGCTAGGTTATCTTGTAAATTATCCAGTATGTGCAGTCCCCAGGTATTACCAGGTACGAAGATTTTTAGTACATATAAATATACACAACCACAGATTACAATTTACCTGTAAAACAGCCTAGCAAAATGCTCCGATGTAATTTGCAATACTAAGTATTTCTACCCAAACCATGCAGGTATGGAGTCTTTATTAACTGTGTCTGATGTGAGAGTCTTCCAGAATGAATCATATAATTGACTCTTCTCTTTGTGAGTGTATGCACTGTAAGTGTAAACAGTTTCTTGCATGTACTCTGACTCTAAAAAAAGATTACAAGATTACAAGGCTTTTTTTTTTATGTTTACCTTATTGCCCTTGCTTTGCTGCCCACTTCTTCTCTACTGGAGGCTTGATGAAGAAACTAAGAGCTAATCATATTTGTGATGCTAGAGTGGCCACCTGTCAAGATAGTGAGATTGATAGTCAGACTGAATACCACAACCCCTAGGAAGGAGTAATTGGTTTCCTTGTACAACTAATCTGGATCTTTTAAAAAGGCAGAGATGGGCCACAGTTTGAGGTTCCAAGTTTGATTGACATCATCTCCATTTCTTCCTAACTGATGCCAGTTAATGTAGAGCAAGATATCCCAATCTGATCAGTAATGAACAGATTGCAACTTTTCTACTTTGTGAGGGTAGACACTAGATGTTAAGTACCTCAAGGTGATAGCTGAATATTCAGAAGATATGTCTCATTGGTTCTCTAAGGTATGACCATGCATTTCTGTAATGCAGGCCATTTTGTACCAAATTCCACAAATCTACGCTGGTGCATCAAAGCAATAATCTTCGTGTTTTGAGCAAAATTTGTAAATATTGATGGAATTTATGTTTCAATACCTTCAAAGCTTAATACTATATAGCATGAAAGCTGAAAGTTTGAAACATTTTTGATTTCATGGTAAACACTGAATCTGAAAAAAGAGACCAAAAGAAAAATGTGCCCCACTCTGTACCTGTTTAATACTTGTTATATTGGGGAGGGGGGTATCTCACAGAATTTCGGATATCAGTCTCAATCCTTGATTTTAACACTCACTTCATAAGAAATTTCAGATGTCAAGATTTCAAATTTTTTTTTTTTGTGATATTTTATATTTATGTTAGATTATTTGACTTATGATGCAAAAATCTTACAACGAAAAGACAGTATGATTAGCTGTGTAAGACTGAATAAACCTGTAGATGAATATAATAATCTTAGTCATTACTGAATGCATATTCAGTACAAGCTGACACTTGTTAACCTTTGGTAAAAAGTGTATGTATGTATGTATGTATGTATGTATGTATGTATGTATGTATGTATGTATGTATGTATGTATGTATGTATGTATGTATGTATGTATGTATGTATGTATGTATGTATGTATGGGGTTTATTGGCACATGTGCAATCCTGGCTATAAAGTGCAAAGTTTAGGCATCCCAAAAAGGCACACAAAACAAAGTCAGAGGCAAAAAAGGGCTAAATCCATAAAATATATAAAAAATTTTTTTTTACATAAACCTAACTCTTTTAAAAAGTCCAAGACTGTCTCAGTGTGAACATAATAATAATAATAATAATAAGAATAAGAATAATAGTAGTAGTAGTAGAAGTAGTAGTAATAGCACATGTAACCACTTTATTTAAAGCAGGTGACACAATTAGTTGCATGGAACCAATGATCCTTGTGTCCCTCCATTATTTGCATATTTACATACATAGTACATAGTTGTACACACAATAAAGAAAGAAACAAATTCCCAATTTTTTTTCTTCAGAACCCCACCAACAAACAAACAAAGAAAACCAAACAAAACAAAAACAAAAACAAAAACAATATACAAATATATAAGTTCACACCCCCAAAAAAGAAGAAAAAAGAAGAAAGAAATAAAAACCCCAACACCCCCCCCTCCACATTAATATATGGACATAATAAACAGAAAATTTTATAAAACAAGTTTCAACTAGGTATATACAGTACCAAAATACTGAGACAACAAAGTGGAAGGTTTGAGAATTTACACTTTAAGTTGCAATGTATTTTTCAAATCAAACAGTTTCAACTTTTTATCCATTGAATTATATTATAATTAAATGCGTTTATCTTTGCACTTTCTCTAATTTCCCTTGGGATTCTGTTCCAAATTAGTGGCCCTGAATATTGAAAACTTTTCTTAAAGAGTTCTTTATTTGGTTTTGGAATGGAAAGATGGTTAGCTGATACTGATCTTAAATTGGGAGTGTTGCCTTTTTCTTCTAGCATGAAATAGTTCCTTGAGATATAATGGTGCCATATTGTTTAAAACTTTGAGTACAAATCTAGCTTTTCTCAAAAATATTTGTTCACTTACTGTTAACATGTTAGTATCATTCATTGCTTTTGGGATGTTTTCTTCATTATCTATGATGAGTCTGCAAGCTTTTTTTTGCAAGCGGAATAATTTGCAAATATTCTTGTCAGAAGCATTTCCCCAGATAACATTACAGTAGTCTAGCTGTATATAGCTTTTGTAATATATTAACCTATGTTTAGTTGATAGATATGGCCTTATCTTGCTAAAAAACCAGAGACATGAATTGACTTTATGACATATGACTCGAATATGTTCATTCCATTGCAAATTGTTGCCAACCATCACCCCAAGGATTTTGTCATGGGTAACCATTTGTAGACAAATTTCATTCAACCTAAGATTGAAATTATTATTGTCCAATTTTGCTCTTTTTTGTTGAGTAGTAATCAATAATCTTTAGTCTTGTCTGTGTTTACTTTCATGCCATTTTCCTTACACCAGAAATCTATTCAAAGTAAGGCTATTTGTGAAGGGAGACCTCTAGGTCTGACTTTAGTTGTTTGAAATCTGATAGAGTGGTGTCATCTGCATATAAGTCAGTAGATGAAATACAGTTACCTATTTTCAGTGGCAGATCATTTTAATAGCAGCAATACCTTACCCATCGCTATTACACAGCTTATTACTTTTGGTGTCAAAAAATCTCATCCATTCAATGTGAATACATTCTCCCACAGAGTGGAGATTTGTCAACAAGACACGTTGACTCGTGCATCTCTCTGTACCTGTGCAGAAACAGTCATCTTTTTCAAGGACGCCAAATTAATTATTGTGTCGTTCAGAATGTGACCAGAGAAAACTTGCTTGTTGAAAGTTTAAGCCACATTTGGTTCTCCTTACAGTTTGATTTATCTAGTGTTACATTCATCCGTCTTGTCTTCTGTTTTTATGCTGGTAACCCTTGCCCTTTTTCAGTAATTAGTTCTGGAAAGGTCTTCTTGGTTTACCACGTTGTATCCCACCCGTAGGGGTTAGGGTACACCCATCTTATTTTTCAAAATACAATTGGTTCACGGGTAAGTCTTGTGTGTTAGTTATAACACAACATAGGCCCAACCACAACTAATAGGAATTTGTAATTCCCTTAATTAAATAATTGATCAAACATCAATTCAGTGTTTTTCTAATTCACCATTGTATTTTAATACCATGAGACACGTCACATTGTTATTGTATGCATCTGAATTGCTCCTAGAGAACAATAAAGATTAAACAACTGAATGTCTAATCCTTATTAAAATGTATATAATGTTCATACACTGGGATGCATATAGCACACAGTGTATACAAACAAGTGAGGTGAACTGGTGTGTATAAACCACATGGTATATACAAACAGGTGAATTACACTTGTGAATAGCATTTGGAATGTTTTCATCCATATCTAGGATGAGCCTGCAAGCTCTTTGCAACTGGAATAAGTTGCAAATATTCTTGTCATAAGTGTTTCCCCAAATAACATTACAGTAGACTAGGTATGGCTTGTACATGTATATAGCTTTTGTAATACATTAACCTATGTTTGGTTGATAGATATGGCCTTATCTTGCTTAATAACCAGAGACATGAATTGACTTCATGACACATGGCTTGAATGGGTAACCATTTGTAGAACAAATTTCATTCAACATAAGATTGAAATTGTTATTTTTCAATTTTGCTCTCTTTTGATGGATAGTAATCATTAATACTTTGGTCTACATCATCACAGGATGCAACTTAGGAAAAAAAGGTTGCCTCTATTAGTTGCCTTTTACAACATGCAGGAGGGCACATTGAGCCTATTCTACATCGCAGACCTGCAAGGAACTTAGTAAAGGTGAAATCAAATGAGTTTCTTTGCATTTCACATCATTAAATGCACATGGATGAGCTCAGAAGAAAATATTTCAAAAAAATTAACTAAAATCTCCAAAATATTTTGTCAGCTCTCACAGGCAAGTACTGGTACTCTGAAAATATAATGGGTTAAGTGTTTCCTAAAGAGATATAATGTTATAGCATTAACTTTCACAAATAAACACACAGAATGACCCCACAATTCCATTACATAACAAATGACTTACTGTATCTACTGCTCTAAAAATTGCACATCAAAACTACTTTACTTCTTGGAGAATACATTACTGTGCATTAAAAAGATTTCATTCCATAGGTGACAGCAGTAAATAGTTTTCTATTACCACAGAAATTAATGTGAAAGTATCTTGATGTATACCTGCTATTCATATCTCAGGCTACACATTGAGACATCAAGTGACCATATTACTCACAGTCATGCTCTATTTTTATTTGGGGAAACCCCAATGTACATCTAAACTTAACCTTCTTCCAATGTGATTTTCAGCCTTTTTACCTTGAACACAATCTTAATTTCAAGATTTTCAATATTTCAAATCAGACAAAAAATATACAATTCAAAAATAAAATTTATGAAAATTTTTAAAACAGTGCTCCTTGAAGTGTCACCCCTAATTTTAGCTGCTAACATTAATTATGAAAATTTGCACAAATCTATTTTGAGCTGACTCTATAAAGTGACTGATGCATTTGCGCAGACAATATATAATTCATGTCTGACTGACGAAAGATGTGCATGGAGCAAATAAGATCAATCTATCTGAAGCAAATTATTACTAGTTTCCTTTTACAGCATGCATTTTGCTTAAAACTGCTTTCTACATTTCCACCAATCTTCCAACCCTCCTAACTATGCATGCACAGGAAGCTGAAAGGGGACATCATGGGCATACTTGTTTGTGAATCAGCGCAGTTGGAATATCTATAATCCCAATCAAATAACACAAAATTAGATTCTGGCACAGTGTGGACTGTTGCAGGAAAGGAGGTGGTGCTGAGAGAATCAAGATGGCATCACATGTCTGGCAAGTCTACTAATGCAGCATGTGCAGTACATTTTTTAGTAGCATGGAGACTTTAAAGAGGCATTCATGTACTCACCCTGATAGTAAGTTTTTAAAGACAGATAAAAATTGCATATTGCACATTGTTTCATGCCAAATATGGAGAAATATATGTGGCTATTGGCATGTTCTTTGGAAATTTGCAGTCAGAATATGCAGAATCCCAGTTGAATAACGCAAAATGCCATGCCCAATCGATTGGAAGGAAAAGTCAGAACATACAGAACAGTTCCAACTTTTATTGGCACTGACGACTGCTTAATACTGAGCAACCAGCTTTTGAGCAAGAGATAGCAAATCCAGCTGTAAGGTGTGATGATAATGCTGCCAAGAAACACAGTAAATTACCTGCCTTTGTAAAGCTAGGTACAATCACAGCTATTGAAAAAAAACTACTGCGCCACTGTGGCAGAAAAGGATAGGCTTTAATCCGATGCTTCTGTATTTCTTAATGCTGTGATGCCTAGAATAAAGGCTTCCCTTGAAAAGGAACTCAAGGAACTTGCTGGCCTGAAGTTTAGCCTCATTTTGATGGCACAGGTGGAAAAAGTAGTTGTTTCAGGCCTGCAAAAGGTCCTCTATGAAAAAGTCAAGCTGTCAGAAACCATTAAAGTCTAGGGCTATTTTTGAAACAAGACCACAGCCATGCTGCACAGTGGTAATATTAAGGATCTGGTTGCCCAAGCAACACTAAGCAACATTGAAAAATACATGCATGATGGGTCTGGATAGATATTTTATAGCTGTAAAATGCTTGAGATACAAGTGTTGAGTACCACCCATTTTGTGGCTAGAGTTATATTCCAACACCAAAGTACATACCACCATGGTCCATTATCAGTGGATAAAGAACCTAAGCTATCTGGTATGACATCACAACAAACACAATGAGAGCACATCTGCCACTGGTGCCTACACACCTTCAGATGAGCCGACCTATTGGAAGCCCACACGAAAGACTGCCGTGGCATATGTGAAAAGCCACAGCACGCCCTTACCTAAACCAGGCAGTAACATTCTAGCCTTTCAGAACCATTATTGCCAGCTGTGTATCCTGCATGTCATCTATGCAGATTTCATGGCACTTATTGTATCACATGAAGGTTCTGTCGGTGATCTGGATAAATGCTGAAGATTGATGACCAGGTTCCATGTATCTTTTGCTACACTGTCATCAGCAGCAACAGCATTTCCAAGGTGTTGGTGTTATACCATGGCAAGAATGCTGTTGCCACTTTCGTCCAGTGCCTTGAGCATGAGCAGAAGGGTATTAGAGAGGTGCTTTGTTATCCAGCTGAATTTTTATGGATGACTGCAAGAATTTCCAGGAAGCTACAGACTGCCACATCTGTAGTGAGGAACTAGTTAATGATAAAGCACAAGACCACTGCCATATTACCGGCAAGTACTGTGGAGCTGCTCACAAAGCATGTAACTTCAAGCTGTGGATCTATCCAGAGAAAATAAAGTTATCAGTTGTTATAAACAACCATTGCAGCTACAATGAGCACATTATAATGGAGGCCACTGGAACAGCCTCATCTCAAAATATAAGTGCCATCCCAAACAACATGGAAAAATATATGTTTTCACTAGGGTAGCTACAATTTACTGACAGTCTCCAGTTTATGAACAGCAGCCTGGAAAAGTTTGTAGCTAACCAACCAAAAGAGGCCTTCCGTATCACAAGGCACATGGTGGAGTAGGACATCTGCCTTCTTACAAGAAACAATGTGCACCTGTATGAATACATGAGCAGCTGGGAGTGATTCAAAGAAACAGTTTCCACCAATAAAGGCTTTCTACAGCCAACTCTGCCATGCTGGTATATCTGAGAAGACTATGAGCATGCACAGAGTGTGTGGAAGACATTTGGTTGCCAGAACATGGGCAGCTACCACAACCTGTACCTAAAGATCGCTGTGCTTCTACTGGCCGACATGTGTAAAACATTCAGCAACACCTCTCTAAAGAAAAACAAGAGTCCCCTGAAGGGACTGACACTCTACTGGCTGAAAAGAATTTCAGGAATTCAAGATAAGACCATTTCTTCCTTTTAACTGCTCAGTGTTAAAACCATCCCTGATATTCTTCAGCAATAACAAGATTTTCAGATAAGTTGCTGTTGTGGACATATTGGATGTCAGATTGGCACCATTTAGGACCAACTAGACATCATAAGAAGTCTTTTAGTGAAAACTCCATGCTGATAAAACCATTCATTCAGGAGAAATAGCGATAAGATTTTCAAGATGGCCATTGTGGCAGCCATTCTGGATGTTTGAGCAGCACCATTTTCATTTACGACCAAACAGACATTGTAAGAAGTCTTTTAGTAAATACCCCATGTTGATATGGCCATCCATTCATGAGGAGTAACCATAACAATATTCTCAAGATGGCCACTGTGGCAACCATATTGGATGTCCAATTGGCACTATTTTCAGTTAGGACCTACTAGACATTACAAGAAGTCTTCTGATAAAATCCCCATATCAATATGACACTTCATTCAGGAGAAGTACCAATAACAAAATTTTCATGATGGCTGCTGTGGTGGCCATATTAGACATTAGATTGGCACCATTTTCATTTAGAACCAACTAGATGTCATAAGAAGTCTTTTACGGAAAACTCTATGTTGATATGACAATCCATTCAGGCGAGATAGTTATAACAAGATTCTCAATATGATCACTGTGGTGGCCATATTAGACATCAGATCAGCACCATTTTCATTTATGACCAACTAGATATCATAATAAGTCTGCCGGTGAAAACCCCATGTCAATACGACTTTCCATTTTTATTTAGGAACAACTGGACATTCTAAGAAGTCTTTTCGGCACCATTTTCATTTAGGAGGTTGGATCCTGCATGGGTGTTTAATAATGGTTGTAGAGGATCTCAAATGAGTGATGATTTAATATTGAATTTTTATGAAACAAGTTGAATGATTTCCAGATTTGCAAGCCTTGGTGAGCAAGCTCTGGAAGTTATTCAATGGGTTTCATAAATTTAATATAAAATTATTACTCATTTGAGATTCTGTTTATCATGTAGTTGTATTTTAAGAGATGAATGTTAAGAGGTTGATAAAAGAACAAATAATTTTAAACAATATTTACTGCTGCCTCAGATGTTGTACATACAAATTACTGCATGAAGAAAAAAAAGACGCATCTGTAAGCTGACATTAATAGCTCATTTAAGAGATCAAACAACATTTTTAGAAAGCAAATATTCAAAATAATAACTAAAGAAAGACACTTTCTTTAATATTCATTGAAAAATTACCAAGAAAATATCATTTTAATTTCCAATACTTCCACAAAAATTCCTGGTGATGTAACTCAGTTCAGTCTTTCAAGTCAATGACAGGACTTTTACGGGCATGTAAAAGTAACTCAATGTGACTGGCGTGCACATTCTCACCAAAATAATGTGTGTATTCCTCCATGAATATTGACAACAGTTGCAGAATTCAATTTATTGGTAGCTGCAACAGCATTTGTGCAGTTAAATGATATTGGAGCTAACAAGTGGCCACTGGATGTGGAAGCTTTGCAGTATGTGTTATGGAGAATGGAAAAAGTTGCATGTGCTGGATTGTATCAGTTGGCTGTAGATATTGACATACTGAATGTTTTTATGGCCAGATACCTGCATGATTTGATTTTGTAGGTATGCAGTTGTCATTGAATATTTGAATTAAATGCTTCCTGGCACTGGGGTTTGTCAACTTTTTGTCTGTGGAGAGGCTAGCATTCATGGACACCCTTTCCATCAGAGAAGTAACTGAAACTAACTTATATTTTAAGGACAAATATGTACTTACAACTGACACTCATACACTAAGTATCTAGTGCATCCATCATGCACATAGCCAGACTGTTAGAGAAGGTGAACATGCTGCAACCTCAGCATGATATACTTGGCACAGAATAAACAATGAGTTACTTATTAGATATGAATGTACCATATATACTCACTTATAAGATGAATCCAACTGCAAACTGCACAGACCCAGATCTGCCATCGCATTATGTGTCAGCAGATCTGGGTCTATGCAGTTTGTTAGGAATAATCTGTAGAACAAACAACACGGACCCCGATCTGCTAGCACATTATGCAATGGCAGATCCGGCTCTATGTTGGTGCAGTTGGATTCGACTTATAAGCAAGTATAGATGGTATGTAATAGGGTTTAATGGCATGTCAGCAGAATAATGGATATATGATGTCAATTAAAGGTAGTGTTCTACAAATAAAAAGAATTGCACAAAAAACTTTAGGAAGATAAACCCTTCCAAATAAACATAAAAGGTAAATACTACATGATAAAAGATAAAAAGTAAAGATGTTACAATTCCGTACATTTTTTAATATTTACTCCATCCAAGTAATCAACCAACAAAAGGCCCAAGTGGGTCTCATATTGCTCACCTGACTTATATAACAGTTGACCATTTCACAAAGAAGGCTAATGTAGTATTGAAAGAATACAATCTATTTAAATGATCTCCCATACTTTAAATCATGTTGATTTTTCCTATTTTACTCTAGTCTTCCCAAAAAAAAGGCATAATTATTATTCTTAGTCTCTTTCCCATAACTGAAGTCATCCAAGATCATTAAAAGTTAAGTTTACAGATGAAGTTTTCATTTGTGGTCTACAGAGGGACATGTCTTTCACACAAATTGAATTTATATTTCTTTGTTTTTTTTTGTGTTCGTTTTTTTAAATTCATGGGTTTCTTTACTCTTGGTAATTAAAATCTGGAAGTGTTTCAGGAAAAAAGAATATTGGTTTATTTCTTTTAATTACAAATTTGAAATACAAATAGCAATGGCATTGAACATTTGAATTGCCATAAAATAATGCATAATATATGTAATAATATATCAATGACAATTGTTTTAGGCACTTTAACATGGCAATACTAGCAACTCTCAAACTCTAATTCACCAAACTTATCAAACTGGCTTCCAAATATTTAAGAATTTCAAATAAGGTAAAGTTTTTAGAAATAATTCTCTGCAAATAAATTTATAAACTTAGACATAGTTTTTACAATAAATATGTTCTTACTGGAGCAAAACCAATATTAGAAAAAAACACAATTACCTGCAAACAAATTTCTCTAAGCATGTAAAGAAATTCTGATCCTTGTTTACAACATTGAACATAGTTTATGCATGGCTGCAACTGTACATTTCTCTAACAATATTTCTATTTTATACTTTTTCTTCAATTATAAATTACAAATTGTTCATTTTAGTCTTTAACCTCTGATTCTAAATAGTTAATATCATGGGTTATGTTCCTGCTTTAATTTAGTGAGAGGGAACAGGTATTTTAAAAGCAAAAAAAAAAATATTTCACTTGAATATGATTGAAGAACTATTTCTAATTGCACTGAATTTCAAAAATATGCACAGATCTTGCTCATAATAAAACCTATCGGACATCTTGATGAATTAAATCTATTTACCAAGTTTACTCAAAATTGGCTCAAAAATAGTCTCTAGAATGGTAAAAAGTTCAGCCTATCAGATGCAAGATTTAATACATGCGAGATCTTGATCATATAAGCCTATATTCCAACATTTATAAAAATATGATCAAAAATATGGCCTCTAGAGTGATAAAAAGCTCATCCAATCATATGGAAGATCATCAAATTAATATGCATGTATCTTGCTCATTAACAAACTTGTTAGAGAGCTTGATGACATCAGTATATATTCCAAGTTTTATAAAAAAAATCGAATCAGAAATACGGACTTCAGAGTGGTAACAAGCTCAGCCAATCAGATGCAAGATGGCCTCATTAATGTGCATGGATCTCACTCATTACAGAATTTGTCCAATATATTGATGATATAAGCATATATTCCAAGTTTAATCACAATCAGAACAGAAATATTGCCTCCAGAGTGGTAACAAGCTCCACCAATCTGATACAAGATCACCACAATAACAATATGAACCTATATTCAAAATTTTATAAAAATAGAATCAAAAGCATGGCCTCCAGAATGGTAACAAGCAAATGTTGACAGAAGGATGATGGACACATGGCCATATCATAAATTCATTACGCCTTATGGCCAGATGAGCTAAAAATTAAAGAATAACTATGTATGGATTCCTGTTTATTATGCAAAATATTTAACATCAATGTCTATTTTGCATATCATGCCAAAATATCAAATCTGAAAGATTCAAAGCAGATGGTGTCTATCATTAAGATAATTCAGAAAATAATCTAATTATCTATCTCATTATCTTGAACACAGGTATTCCCCCAAAAATCAGCTAAAAACAACTGTCATTACTTACATCAATATGTATTAGACATTAACATTACAAATGAAAACACATACATAGAAAAAAAATACAATGTACCATGTATACTCTCTTATAAGTAGGATCCAACTGCAAACTGCACAGACCCAACTCTGTCATCACATTATGCACCAGCATATCTGGATCTATGCAGTTTGTTAGAATTAAACAACAGAACAAACAACATAGACCCTGATATGAAGGAAAAAACAAAAAAACACACTGAACAAAATATGACTAGAAAGGGACTAGGTTTTTCTTGTCATTGTTGTTGTTCATTCCTCTTTCTTTAATCTATTTTCAACAAGAGTACCATTAATGACACATTATATGCCAACTCCTCTACGTAGACAACAGCAATTTGTGTGCAAAAATAACTTGTCTTCTTTCAGTCACTGTGACCTCGACCTTTGATCCCCAAATCAATAGGCTTCTTCTTTACCCATAGTGCAAGCCATCTACAAAGTTTGGTCCAGGTCTGTCATAAAGAACTAACATTATTGTGCAGAAACCATTTTTCTTCATTCAGTCACACTGACCTTGGTTTCTGACCTCAAAATCAATAGACTTCTTTCCTCCCAAAGTTCAGGCCATCCACAAAGTTTGATCCAGGTATGTTATGTAACCATTTTTATTTTTTCAGTCAGTGACCTTCAACTTTGACCTTTTGACCCAGAAACAATAAGGTTCTTCCATATCCCAAGTGCAAGCCATCCAAAAAGTTTGGTAACAGTAAATGATGGGAGTACTCAAATTATGGTGCAGAACCATGTTTCTTCTTTCATTCACAGTGATCTTGACCTTTGCACACCAAAACCAATAGGGCTCTTCCTCATCTCATGTGCAAACAATGCACAAAGAGTGGTAACTGTAGATGGTGAAGAATTACAGTTATTGTGCAGAAACTATATTTCTTCTTTCAGTCAGTGACCTTGACCTTTGATCTTTTGATGCCTGAATTGATAGGGTTCTTCCTTACCCCAAGTGCAAGCCAGCCACAATGATTGGGAATGGTAGATGGTTGAAAATGAGAGCTATTGTCTGGAAACCAATTTTTTCCTTTCAGTCACAGTGACCTCGACCTTTGACCATTTTAAAGCTGAAATTGTTGGGGTTCTTCCTAACCCCAACTGCAAGCCATCCACAATGTCTGTTAAATGTAGATGGTAAAGAACTAGAGTTATTGTACTGAACCAATTTTCTTCTTTCAGTCAGAGTGATCTTGACCTTTGAGCTATTGACCCCAAAATCGAAAGAGTTCTTCCTTACCATAAATGCAAGCCATCCACAAAGATTGGTAACTATAGATGGGAGACAACTCAAGTTATTGTGAGGAAACAAAATTGGTAACAGACTGATGGATGGACAGATGGACAAATGAATAAACAGACAACATCATAACATAATACACCCAACCTTATGTCGAGTGTATGAAAACAAGTTTGCATGAATATACATGTATAAATAATACTAAAGTGTCTTAACCTACACATTTCATACTGACAGTACTGGGTCAAAATATTTCTCTGGAACTTACTATGTGATCCTTCAAACTTCAGTTTTATGTAATTACAAATTAAGACCGGTCTGCTCTCTCCCTCTGGAAAGTGTTTATTAATACTGAAGAGTGAGCATGAAGTGCTTGTATGAGCTTGATCAAAACAAATGGAAAACAAACTTTCAGTAGAAACTATGGACTTTCAGTGAATAAAGTAGGCAATATTCTCAACAGATCATCCTTTTCATTTAAGAGAAACAACGGTCAGCCCCAAATCAGCACTCGCCTGAGCCAGGACTCGCCCGCTTAGGTGAGTGATTGGAAAAATCACTTGACAAACAGAAATTTTCATTTGCCATTTGAGGTCAAGTGAATTTTCAACTTCTGCAGTAGGATTAAATTTTGAGAATTCTAGCTTACATGTTCCCATATGATGGTGTAAAATTATTAATTCAAGAATTTATATCCTAAAACTAATTGTGCAAGGTAAATGTACCTCATATCAGTTGGGGTTATTTTTTAAAAACGGGAGGAAGAGAAAGTACTATTAAAAATATGTTACTCAAAAAGTACTCACTTATACAGTATGGGGAGAAGTTTTAAAATAATAAGACATATACCATCACCAGACTGATATTTTGGTCAATGTAGCCTAAAGTGATACTGTATTTAAGATTTTTGCTCAAATACAGTATTTTACACAGTAGCAATGTGATGTAAAAAGGATGGATGGAAAGAGCTAGTGGTTGACACTGCAGACTAGGCTCGACTCCCACAACGGTCACTACTTTTGTATCAATGGGTAAGACACATCACTCCAATCAATTCATCTCATTACCCACAAAGAGTGGAGTTGTTTAACCTGTAATGGACTGGTGCCCCATTGATAAGAGCCATTAACTTTCAATAACTATCTGTCATGGAAACCAGCACAAGTACTATCCATAAGAAGGAAAAATTACAGGTCAGGAAGACTTGACACATTTTGTATGTGACTGTAACATAATTCAAATGATTTTTTGGCATTTATACAATTCCAAACCATTTCTTCAGCTCCAGTGTTACCACATCACCATATCAATAAGCTATCATAACCTCAAATGTAAAAAAAAAAAAAAAAACCAATCCTGACTTTATTTTCCCCCAGTCATCTATTATAACTTTACAGACTGTATGAATGGTTTTGATTGTAAATAGAAAGGTGAGTACATTCAAATATAATGCAGACAAACTCTATTTGCCTTGCACTTCAGATCCTTGAATGGCTGCTAATACCTCTTTGGAGAGTGAAATCTTAAGAGCACAAGCAAAGAAATATATTTTATATGGCAACAACCTTGGCCAAAAATGTTTTATCTTTGCTGCTGTGTTTGGATGCTGTGCACACTAATTTCAATAAAACCCAGGTCCAACTGAGAGAGAAATGAATAAAAGATGACAGCACTTGAGAGGCAATAGGGTCCTCAATTCTGTGGAGCAAAATATGATATAAATTTGCATTTTGCTGTGAGAGAGGGAGTATGGCATATAAACATACATGAATTAATTATTACAGCACTACTGTCATTAGGCAACAATATATGGAACATGTATTTGGAATGGAAGCAAAGTAAAGAAAAAATCAGCCAAATAATCAATTATGGTACACATGATGCCAATTTAAATATAAAAAAAATATCTACAACTAATTAACCATACCTTTAGGATACAAAAATCAAGAAAAATACATGAAAGAAAAGCTTCAATTTGTCTCCCAAATAAAAGGGCAATAATTGAGAAGACCCAAAACAACATATCATTGCAGAACATGTTTTATCTCATAGTTGGTAAACTTTACATATAGTGTGGGTAGTTTAATATTTTTGATATGTCAGCGTGTGAACATATCACTTTAAGTGAATCTGATTGCCCAGTATTATCTTTACTGATTGGCTGCGATCGTGGGAATTTTCTTTACCCCGCCTTCTGCAACCTTTCTTTTTCTACTATTACTATCAACATTTTGGCAGCCATTTTTCGAATCGATTGCCCAAGGAGCATCGAGCAAAAAAGGTATATCTTTCCAAATATGCCCAATTTACTCCACAGAAAATCTTACAAACAAAAATTAAGGGTATCGTTCAATGGATAGAGGACCCCACAGGGGTTCATTACAAACAAAATGAAGTGTATCAGTCAATGGATAGAGGGTTGGGGGGGGAACCAATAACAGGAATCCCACTCTATAACAAACATGGTTTAAGTGTTAACCTATAGGAGTTAATAAACTCACCTTTGTTTAGAGAAGAATGTGGACAAATGCCGGTCTCCCATATGACAGACATTTGAAAACCACAGCATTGTTTGAAATCAAACAATGCAAATAGTCAGTCATAAATGCATTAAATCTGTTATTACTGTACTCAGCAACATCATTAGTCTATATTTAGTACAAGTTCTGCATCCAGTAATCATCCCTTCACATGTATATCCAACCACTGGAATGCTACTTTTTCTGCTGTGGTAACGCTGTAGACATTCTGATCGACATAGATTACCCGAGTGAAAAATGTGACATCAAAAAGGAATTTCCATTGGAGATTAAGTGTTGAAAAATGATGTTGTCTGTGTCAAATGTTCAACTGATTTGGAAGAACTGTTGCTCTTTGAATTATAATTTGTAAAAAAAATCGCATTTTAAATGTTACTGGTTACAGATCAACATATTCTTTATTCTCCTGGTATCTGGGACTTTCCTTTTTGCGTACAATTGAAAAGTGCAGCATCTGAGCCAGAATGAACTAAATCTTTTCTTCTTCTTTCTTTCTAAACTATTTCAATTAAAATAAAAACTATGTGATAAACAGAATCTCAAATGGATAATAATTTAATATTAAATTTATGAAACTCGTTGAATAATTTCCAGCTTTTTGCTCACCAAGGCTTGCAAAAGCTGGAAATTATTCAACTCGTTTCAAAAATTAAATATAAAAATCTTTATCCATTTGAGATATTCTATATCTCCTTTTATTTTGAGCATGAAACCAGAAAAACAAACATTATTTGTTTAGGTCCTATGTAAATACTTGTTACATTACACTGGAACCAGATTGAATCCTTGGAACATCTGAAGGGCATATTTCAAGAAGTTCCTATGGTTGTGTACTGTAGACCTAAAAATCTGAAGGACCGTCTGGTACGTGCCAAGGTAACTTCAAACAAGACCACAGATTCAGGCACATATTGCTGCAAAGACAAGCATTGCCTAATTTGCAAACATATGCCTGAGACCAAATTGTTCAGAAGTTCGACGACAGGAGTTAACTACACTATCAATCAGAAGTTAGGATGTTGAAAAAAAATGTAATCCATCTTCTAACATGCAAGATCTGTGGCACTCAATATGTTGATGGAACTGTTGATTTCAGAGAAGGAATGAATAACCCACAAGCGCCACATTCGTAACAAAGTAAATGCAAAACTCAACAACCACTACAACTCGACTGGGCATTCAGCAGAGTCTCTTGAGATGCTACCAACTGATTCTAACCTGGGGTGGACCGATACTGAATGCACACTTAAGGAACGATACTGGACACTTCAATTGAAAACTCATGGGAAGTTCAGCCTAAATGAAAAAGTCGAACCTTCCTAATGCAATCTTATCAAAACTACAGTCAGGCATCAGTTTATGAGAAGTACGCAATTTTTGCAATAATATTTTACCCAAGTAAATATTCCATAACTCTTCACATGTATTATTGGTATTCTTCTTCTTATTATTATTATTAATTATTGCTATTATTATTATTGGTATTATTATCAATATTATTATTATTATTATTATTGTTGTTGTTGTTGTTATTATTACTATTATTATTTGAACTCTTGTGCATTATCTCACTATACCATGCTCTTGACATACTTCCTATGTACCTTCATGCATAACTTTACTGGGATATAATTTCTTTCGCACATTTTGATGATGGCGTTGATTTATCACCGTGCATGGTGTCAGTCCTTTGTTTTCAGCCTGGAATTGGGTCAAAACACTTTGGTCCCTTGCATGATATGCACAATAAATACTTCTTTGAAATTTTGTACACAACTTTGTTGGGCTGATGGCAGTATAACAGATATGTAGTTTACCCATTTTAGACCGTTTTTTAATTTTATCTTCTTTCTTTCTTCTATTGTTTATAATTTATTTACCCATCATTGAAACATGTAGGAGTCAAGAATTCTTCTTTGCTTTTGTGTTTAGTGTTTGTTTTGTGGATGTAAATTGTTTCTTCCCCTTATGAAGAGCTTGTTTAGCTCTAAATGTTGGGAAACTGTTTTGCATTTGTGCTTTTATAAATTTTTGTGTCATTATATATATACAGTGAAACTCCTCAAACCCGAACCCTCAGGATACCAGAATCCCCTCGAGACTGAGTTTTCTTTTGGTCCCAAAATTTTCCTTCTTTAATATCATCATTTTTTTCCCAGTAAACCGAAACCCCTCAACTCTGAACACCGGAACAATTTTCGATCTCAAATTTCAATTTTACGCTTAAAAATACCCCATAAAATCGAAACTCAGCTGAAACTTGGAAATATATTTTAGCTGCTAAATACCTGACACACGCTGGAACAGATTAATTACGGTTAACAGGTGCTGTAGTTGTCTGATGGACAAGACAAAGACCTGGAAACTGCCCCATGGGCATGCAAGGTTAAAACAACACTTGACACACATGTTGACACAGATTAGGAGTGACAATAGGCTAATCTGAAGTCTTTGCACCATACAAAAGAGTCAACTTTTAAGGCTAATTACATGTATTAATAACTAAATGCTTGTAGACAAGCCAATTGAGAAAGACTATGTTTATCTGCTGATTATCTAATTGTGATTGATGCTATTCATTTGGATACAAGATCATTGAACATTGTTTGCTTGTTTTTTTTAAGTTAAATATCAGTGCTTTATTAACCAGCCATGTGGCTTCGCTTTTGATGCTCTGCAGACGGAGACCGACAATAAATGTCAGATTCAATCAAATGATTTTCATTAGAGAAAAATCATTACATACATGTATTTAAGTAGCCATGACTGTCGTTTGTCTTCACTCACTTGTCAAGATGTCAGAACGACCAGCTAAGCATCATAGAACTTAATTAAATGCTTGTATTAAAAATAAAATAAAAAAATAACAGCTTTCTTAAATTTGTGCACTTTTACACACACAGACACTGATGCTTTCGTAACTGCATTCTCTCTCGCGCGTGCACGTCACATAAGAGCTCAGAAAGAGATTTTTTTTTCACATCTGCAAAAGCCTCAGTAAACCGAAAAATTTCAAAATCGGAACAAAAAATTGGGTCCCAAGGGTGTTCGGTTTTGAGGAGTTTCACTATATATATGTTTCATGTTTGAACTTTTTAATTGCACTGAGATTGTTGAAATGCCTGAAAATTCAAGCACTGACAAAAACCTGAGATCCATGTTTTTATCTGCCTCTGGTAATTCATAAATAAATAAATAATTAGTTCCTAATAGAATAACGGGTTACCAACAGTTTGTTATTTTCATGTATCCATCTGTTTACTACTCAGTACTGATCATCATGCTCTCAGGCATTTCTACTGTAAAATAACAACATCTTAGCAAGCATCAAATTTTAGTGAATTTATTCAGTGAACTAATTTTTTGCTCAAGTCCTATTCACAATAAAATAATGTATGAAAAAAATCATAATGCATAAAATGCCAATCCTAATGTAAATCAACAGTTCTGGAAGTTTCTTACCAAAGTTAGCAATTAGTACCTACAACTGGTGCCATATTTTTCTATGGATGTACTAACATGTCAGCAGAATCACATAATGTGCCTGCAGATCTGGGTCTATGCAGTTTGTTAGGAGTAATCAGTACAAAAAACAACATATATCCTGATCTGCTGGTGCATGATGCGACGACAGCCCAGGGCCTATCTTGTTTGCAATTGGACTCGACTTATATGCAAGTATATATGGTAATTTAATGGTGTTTCCTTTATGTATACAAACCATATGGATGGAGATTATGTATAGCATGTTTTCCGGTGTGATTCAATAATGATTGAGACTAACAAACTGAACTAATATTATGTGTTCCAGTATTGAAAATGACAATCTCAATATGAGGAGAAATAGTGAGAATTTGAGTAAAACTGGGGTCTAAAGGCCAATGTGCACTTATGTTCCATGTGGTATCACGGTACCAATTGTGCAAGCCCAGGGGGGTGGAGCTTAAGGTGTAGGGAACATTGTATTCAGAAATAAACAACAAAACTAGCTGTGATTGGTGTATTATGTAAGAGTTGTAGTTTCTGTCTGGCTTAAAAAAACGTTGATTATGTTAATTCATATGTAGATCAATTTTTTTATTTTTTATGATTTTTTAAAAATGTGATACACATCACTGAAAATGTGTCTGTTGTGACTGGATAACTCTTACCCCTGTCTAGTTCCAGCAGAATTATCTCTCTTAAATGCAATGGAGTACCTGGTTCTGTCCTTGTCAAATTGACAATCTAATATTGCTCTCTATGACAGTGTGTGACACGCATGCTAAAGTAGAAGAAAAGGTATATTTATTTCACCAAAAATTAACATTAAGGTCTATGGAAAAACAATTGGTACCATGATACCATATACACTTATTGCACATACATGTTTATTATTAAAATTTTATAGCATTTAAAATGTAAAAATGTTTGTTGCTATATGCAAGACCAAATTTGCCATAGCTACATCAAATTATAAGCATAAACGGAATGGAAAATATTGAGTAGAAATTCATGAATACAAGTTTTAGAAATGAATAAAACTCTCCCAAAAGAACCTACACTCTACTCGCCAAAAAGAATTTCCAGGAATTCAAGATAAGAATGTTTCTTCTTTTTAACTGCTGAGTGTTGAAACCATCTTGGATATTCTTGAGCAATGACAAGATTTTTAATATAGCCATGGTGGCCATATCGGATGCAAGATCAGCACCATTTTGATTTAGGATTAACTAGACATCCTAAGAAGTCTTTGGTGAAAACTTGATGTCAATATGATCATCTATTCAGGAGAAGCAGCGATAAGATTGTAACAATGGCTGCTACTGTGGCCATATTGATGTCAGATTGGCACCATTTTCATTTAGGACCAACTAGACATGATAAGAAGTCTCTTGGTGAAAACCCATTTGATATGACCACCATCCAGAAGATTTTTAAGATGGCCACCATGATGGACACATTGGATGCAAGAATGGCAGCACCACCTGTATGTAACATGGGGATATGCCAGCACATATTTGACATTCAGATTAGGTCTCTTTATTATTATTCATTATATTAAACTTGTTAAAATAAATAGCAACTATTAATCGACCTATGCTTTTCAGGATGATTTTAGCTGTGATAGAGATTGAATGAAAGACAATAATAAGCTCATGCTCATGTTTATACAGTTGATTTGCGATGATAACGAGATTGTGTTAACATTATACTGGACAGAGGTGTTTATTACTGCTGTATTACCTGTAAGGCCCCCATAAAGCTTGAAAAATGATGCCCCCCCCCCAATGAAATGGTCAGTCCGTAATGTGATGTATATTTTCTTTGTTCTATAGAGACAAGCATACCTCGAGGTCAAACTGCATGATACAGTTTTGACAATGCTAACGTTATGGTTGCCAAGAACAACTCAGTTCTGACCACGATTTGCTGAGCGAATCCAGCTAGGAAGTTTGAACGATAGTACCATCCAGTCTCTAATTAGTGCACAGATGAACTGTAATGACACCTGAATTACTTTCAACCCCCCCCCCCCCCCCGAACTAATGACAGCAGCAAAGACTGCATCTAATTAAGACTATATTCTGCCATCCAATCAAATTTAAAGATAGAAACCTGGTGTATTTTTTTCATTTAATGTCAGTGTTGTTGTAATTATGCAAGAGTTTGCACATACATGTATGTGAGTGGTGATGATATTTGACAATGCTCAGTCTACTTACTATTTTTTTTGGTAAGTGTATTAAACGCTATAAAAAAACAGATAAGTTATTTTCTTTTATTCAGATTTGAATTTCCAGTAATTTTCTATAGGCTTATATGAAAAGATACTTTATTCTCAATTAGATGTCGCTTTCTTGGGGTCACATACACTGACCCCCATTGGGACCTCAAAACACACTTTTTCAATCTCAAAAAACCCACAACACTGTCTGGGAATATGGCAGGACTATGTACATGTCAATATGACTTTCCATTCAGGATGAGTAGTGATGTCAAGATTTTCAAGAAGGCTGCCATGGCAACCATATTGGATGTCAGATCTGTGCCATTTTCATTTAGAAACAACTAGACATCATGATAAGTCTTTTTGTAAAACCTATGCTGATATGACCATCCCTTCAAGAGGAGTAACATAAGATTTTCAAGATCGGCACCATTTTCATTTAGGACCAACTACATCATAACAAGTCTTTTGGTGAAAACCCGTTTGACATGACCATCCACCCACAAGGAGTGGTGACAAGATTTTCAAGATGGCCACTATGGTGGACACATTGGATGTCCATTTAGCACCATTTTCATTTATGGCCAACTAGACTTTGGGATGAATGTGTGTGAAAGGTTTCATGGCAATTCTCCAAGTAGCTTAGAAGGAGTAACAATAACAAACTTGTGCTAATGAACAGCTGAACTGGGGACAACAGGTCATCCCATCTGGTCTATGACCAGTAGAGCTAAATATAAGACAAGATGCCTTTGTTTCAACAGCAAGATTAGTGTATGAAACAAGTGTTCCACAGAACATGGTGTCTGGCCTGCAAACAGTGTTATGATGATGTGGCTGTCTCCTTATACCTGCAAGACAAGAACCTCAAGCCAATTAGGGTTCAAACTTTTGACATATAGTAATAGTATCTCAGAGTTTCATTTTAATACAATGACTGATGTAGAAGACATGCATACCTGCCAAACACAGCGTGTAACGTGAAAAACACGATTTTTTTACTCCCAAACCCCCCGACATGGTTGTGTTTTAAAAAAAACATGATTTTCAATAATCATACGAAAAAGAAAAGATTTTTTTTTTTTTGACCACCATTATACATGTCTAAAACATGTAGTCTGTATAAATAATAAACAGTCCTGCTTAGAGCCCATGTAAAACAATCCACAGGACAGTTTATATAGCTGATTATAATGGAGTCAATTAAAAAGGTAAGGCAGAGAGAAACAACCACCATTTCACAGATTACTTAATTGGCTGAGAATAACTATGATGATGCTGTGGCAAGTCTTTTGAACACTGCTGTGGGAGAACCCATTTTGCATAGGTAAAGTACACTAAGTGGAACAACCCAATTCTTCTGAGTGAGGTACATTAATAGAGATGCATGTTGAAGAACAAATGTTATTACACAACACTGCCTTGAATAAGAATGTTTAAGCCATCATTATTAAAGATTATTGGCAAGTTTGTGATCAGCAGCAACATTTCTTTAAAGTCAGATTCTACTCCATATTTAAAATGCAAAAGATGATTATTTTGGTAGTCAGAATAGCATACAAGTGTGGTTCATTTTTTTACGGCAAAATGTCAAAATGCAGCTGTGATTAAGGAAAAGATAAGCATTATACAAAACGAGCAAAGCCTAGCAAAATTAAATTTCAGAACTCATGGATGGAGTTTGACTTTGTGAATCACAGCAGCATGGGGAGAGCATTTTATTTTGTGTACACACTGCAAACACCATATTGATATTAGTCATTCTGGATGGTACAACATCAACATTGCAACACCACCCATCATGTTTGACACTCCCTCAGAGCAGTGCTGATGCAGAAAGATCATTTTTTATGCTGAGAAAAATTCAACAAGATCTTTGGTGAAGTCTAAACAACAGTACCATCCAGTCTGAAATGAGTGCCAAGATGAACACAAATGACATTTGTATTACCTTCAACACCCTCCACTGAACTATTGACAGCAACAAAGACTACATCTAATTGAGAAACTATTCCACTGTTCAGTGGATTTTAAAGACAGAAACTTAGTATATTTTTTTTTATGTCTGTGTGATTGTGTTTATGTGAGTTTGGGCACATGTATGTGCATGTGTATGGGGGTGTTATATCTGACAATGCATATATGCCATAACACGACATGTAATGCGAAAAACATGATTTTGGACTCCCAAACTGGTCATGTTTAGAAAAACACGACTTTCAGCAATTTTAGCAGAAAAAAAATGTTCCCACAAAAAACGAAAAAAAACCCCGTATATTTCTTGACCATCATGATATATGCCCATAATCTGTGTATGTATAAACAGTAAACAGTCCTGCTCAGAGCTCATGTAAAACGATCCTCGGTGCAGTTTATACAGCTGTTTGAGAGGCAATTAAAAGGTAAGGCAGTCAGAGATAAACAGCCACCTTTCAGAGTTTTACTTAATTGGCTCACAATAGCTAGGGTGATGTGTCATGTCAAATGCTTGGAGCAATGCTGAGGGAGAGCCCATTAGAGTAATTTGCATAGGTAAAGTACACTAAGTGGGACAACCCATTTGAATGAGAATGTTGAAGCCATCTTTATTAAAGTTTGTTATCAGTGGCAACATTTCTTTGAAGTCAGATTTTTACTGCATATAAAAAATGCAAAACATTATTATTTTGGTATTACTGACGTATATGGCCGAATGGCTGCACACGTTGTTAATCCCAAAATCAATCAATCAATTTCGGTAGTTGGAAAAATGATAATCTGACTCAAGTGGCCATTGCATGTTTGACACCCCCTGACAGCAATGCAGATGCAGAAAGATCATTTTCTATGCTGAGAAAATTTCAACAAGATCTTTGGGGAAGGTTGAACAACAGCACCATTCAATCTCTAATGAGTGCAAAGATGAACACAAATGACACTTGCATTACCTTCAAACCAACTACAATTGTACTGAACTACTGAAAGCAGCAAAGACTGCATGTAATTAAAACTACATTCCACTGTCCAATGGATTTTAAAGGCAGTAACTTGGTGTATTTTTGTATTTAATGTCTGCGAGGTTGTGATCATGTGTACATAAGTGTGTGATGATGTTATTTGACAATGCTAAGTCTACCATTTTTTTGTTTGCAAGTATATTAAATGCTTCAGAGAAAAGAGATGGTATTTTCTTTTATTCAGATTTGAATTTCGAGTCATTTGCTATAGGCTGATTTGAAAAGATAGTTTATTCTCATTTGGATGATGTCACTTTGGGGGTGGTTACATGCACTGTCCCCCCTTGGGACCTCAAAACATGCTTTTTGAGTCTCAAAAAACCCCCAACACTCTCTGGGAATATGGCAAGTGTGACAATGCTAAGTCTACCAACTATTTTTGGTTTGTAAGTATATTAAATGCTTCAAAGAAAACAGTTATGTTATTTTTTTATCAAATTTGAATTTTCAGTAAATTTATATAGGCTTATATGAAAAGATAACTTATTCCCAATCGTACGTCACTGTTTTAGGTCACACACACTGACTCCCCTCCCCCCCCACCTCAAAACACCTTTTGATACCCCTAAACCCCCCAAAACTGTCTGGGAATATGGCAGATATGGACATGTGACTTTCAAAAACTATAACAGAGCACCTTATAAACATTGTTGAAACTGTTGCTGCCATTACCCCTGGAAAAGCAAAATGTATGTTTCACCATTAAAAGGTAAGACAATAAAAACTTGAAGTTTCTCTTTACTATTTGATTATTTCTGAAAATAGCTGTACTATGCCAAAAAATCTTGTAAATTACCTATTATATGTATTTCAGGTTTGGGTTGTTTGTTGTCTTTTTATATAGAAAATTCAAGCAATCATTAATATAACAAGCATGCACCTGTGTACTCCTGTAAACAACCATTCCAACATCAAAAAGACTTGTAAGTTCAAATCATAACATCATGCACAAAGGTTTGTACAGGTGGGGTCAAACTGAGGATTAAGGGTTATAAATCATTTATCACATCACTTCAGATCACCTAAACAAGCCTCTATATATATTTATATATTTACTTTACCCAGTGAATATGCATGACAAGCAGCAAGATAGAGGATATATATGATTTGGACAAGGTGGTTCTTGTTTTAATATTGAGTCAACTGGAATAGTGAGCTAAGTCATTTGCTACTTGATGTAAGTAATGTAGAAAGTACACTGAAATAGTCTCATTTTAAAAAGTAATAATTCAAAAATGTTTTTAAAATGAAATATTTTATATTACAAATGCATAAATACAGTATGAGAACTGGGCCCTCTCAATGATCTGTAAGAGGGAAAATATAAAGACTTAACAAAAAGGACATCTGTCTGGAGAAGATCCGGAATTTGTTTCTACATGGGTTGGTTAATAAGAAGATGGTGATTAATTTTGCTTAAAATGGTTGACTTTCCCTATTTTTCACTAAAATGTACATTATTTTTAACAGGAAAAATGTGCATTATTTTTAAGTGGAAAAAAGGGGGATTCAATGGAACCCTGTAATCCCCTCTACACTCTGCCACTGTCTCAGCAGATGAAAAACCAGACGACTCCCAATAATCAGTTGCTGCATTGTATATACTACAGTGGTAAGGTATTTGTTTTCTATGGGGAGGCAACTCTAATTTTGCAAAGGACACAGTGCGGGTTTCCATCGCATAGCAATGAATTCCAAAGCATGGCAGCTGACCAAAGCTTAGCATACGCAGAACACTGTATCAGTAATTTTCATCTTCACAATAATGCAGAAGGTGTTGATGAAGGAGAACCAAAATGAAATCATTTCTTCATTGTATAAGCCCCAAATAATAATCTTACCAACTTTCATTGAATTCTATCAAACAATTGTTAAATTATTTAGTTCACACAAACCTAGAGAATGGAGTGACAACAGAAACCTTTACATTATTGCAGCTGAGCTAAAAAGGTTGGTATCTTGCAGGGTCTATTCTAGGATGCACACTTGCGAAATTCATGCTAATTTCTGAAGACAAAAAAAAACCATGCCAAAAATTCAAACAAATGCACAAAAAGCATGCATATTGGCAATCTCTACCTTTGCTTACTTTAATAAATCCATTATATTTTGATCATCCCCTTGTTTTCAAATAGAGGGGCAATTTTGCCTAAATTATCAGTTCTTGAAAACCTGAATCTTGGTAAAGTACACTCAGTCTGGTCAGGATCTGAATGTTAGACAAATTTGGTAAACATGAAGTTTGTATTGAAAATATATGTTTCTTGACACATAGGATTGAGTAAATGATTCCCATATGTTAACAAGAACAATTATCTTTACCTGTATAACAAAAGGTTGTTACTCGTAAAATTTGTTTTCTCCAATCCCAAGATGTTTAAACATAATAGATAGGTATGACAAAAGTTTGTTCTCATCCTCAATAAGGGTATAAATGCCAACCCTGGAGGGCTGTGCACAATTTTTTTTCATCAACTTGTCCTTGACAAGTAGTTTCAGAAAATTCACTTGTCCCACCTTACTTTTCACTAATCCCACCTTACTTTTCACTCGTCCCAAAATGGTAATCACTTGCCAAGATTTGATGAGATGTATGTATTTTATCCATAGAAAGAACAAATGAAATAATATAGAACATAATTATTTTTTAAAAGAATTTAATTTTTCTAAAACATTGGTTGATATACACTTGGCTACTTCAGGTACTTATATATATGTTTTAGGACTTGGATTTGAAAAAAAATGTCCATGTACATGTCTGCCACCTGCACCAGCAATAAGCCAGCAGTTTATAGATGTGTCTGGGTTAAAGTCCTCAAGCTCTGGTCCATTTGGTGAAATGTTCATTAGAATTTTTAAACTCTCTTGGTTTAAGGAATTATCACACTCAGTAGAAGTCTTACATTTTATAACTACACTTTCACAAGAATTTTCCTTCTTTGAATTGTCCTTATTACCTTCCTTGCGAAAATAATTTAGCAAAATCATTTTTATCCACATAGTAAATATCAGCCTGCTTGACAACTACTTCTAAATGATCATAACAAACATTTTATCTTTTAAATATGAACAGAGACAGCTCATTAATTAGCATAATTGTTTTGCTTCAAATGCAATATCACACGTGAAAGTTGATCGTCTGTATATTCAATTAAAAATGCGATAGTTATCACTGACCACCTGTAGGTGTTATGCAGGATGTAAATGTATACATAGAGAGGGGTAGAATCAAGTATTCAATATGCCCAGAGGGCATGAATGGCCAAATAAAGGTAGATATAGTAATTAGAGCATGAAAATAAGGACTTGCCTGACTTTTTTAAAATAGGAAAAAATCACCTGTCCCGGACTAGCGACTTGGAAAATTTTACTTGCCAGACCTTCGAAAATGAATAGTCCGGGACATCGGGCTATGGGATTTGCTCAGCCCTGCCCTGTGTTCATTAGTCCTGTATGTGAACACTAGCAAGGCATAGCTGACTCTGGATGGCATTGAACAATGAGTCACAGGGACCTTAACCTAGACATGTAAATTGCAAGCAATAGGATCCTTCCTTTCTCAAAAGGCAAAACATTAACCAATTTTGCTGAAAAAAAGAAACATTGTGTAGAACAAAAGTTATAATATCTAAACAAACTCTCTTGATTTGGATCATCGTAACCTTAAACTTTCAGCTGTCTACTCAACATTTGAAGCTTATTTCCTTCCCATATGAGCAAGCCATTCTCAAAGTTTGATGACAATTTGAAGTGTGCAATTGTTTTAAAACACACAGCATCCCTTCTTTGTGTAACAGTGACCTTTTGATCCCCAAATCAATACCGTATATACTCGATTATAAGTCGACTCGACTATAAGTCGACCCCCCCCCCCCTTTTCATGGCTGCAAAAAGCCAATTCAGCTATGACCCTCCTATAAGTCGAGGTGTTTTTTGCAAATTAAATCCGTCTGCAAGGGGTGACATGTCATCACTGAGTCAGAACTGCACTTAGGAAAAATAAACGAGCCAAACTGGATAGATAGATAGACATATAGATAGATAGGACAAATAAAAACAAAAACCAATGTAGAATAAAATACAATTGTATTATTGAGCTGAATATGTACAAATAAATTTACAACTTACATTTTGTCCATCTTCGTGTAATGAAATCCATATAGCTTAACAGTTTTAATCTATTTATATGATAAATCCATGAATTGGATTATAGGTCACATACAGGTATAAAATTGGTATCCTATAAATGTCACTGTCTAATGTCCTTTGGTTCAAAGCCCAAGAATTCATCCTCATCATCAGAGTTACCAAATAAAGTAATAAATTCCTCCAATCTCATCCCATCATCGTAAACATCGTCCAACTCCGAATCTATTTATATGATAAATCCACGAATTCAATTATAGGTCACATACCAGTATAAAAATAGAAGTTCAGAATGATCCGATTCACAATATCCCGTAATATATTAATTCCACACGTCGTGCAAATAAACAATGAAAGTCCAATAATTAATACTCATTGTCTGATAAAGTTCTAAAATCCTACATCGTCGTCTAGTCATCGTAAATCTCGTCCGACTCCGATTTTCGGCTTTACTGTCATATGCGGGTGCTTATGCAAAGACTGAGCTTGGGCTCTGTGAGTAACACTTTGATCATAAAGTCAGAAATCTATTAAAGGCTGCAACTGAACACATGTCAATTGTGCGGCAAGATCACAGGGAGTTCAAATAGCCTCCCTCTGTTACTTGGCACTGAACTCGCGGCTTGATCAAAGGGTTGTCACGTGGGAAAACAAAGAGTGTGGTGTGTTTACAAGCAAAGGGATTAAGGTCAAAGTATATGCACAGGAAGTTGTAGTTGAAGTTGTGGCACTGAACAAGTATAGATTGGCGGCTCGATCAAAAGGATTGTCAACTTGAAAACAAAGTGAGTCCCTTTACAAGCCAAAGGCTTATCGGCCCACGTGCACTGGCAGATAACTTGGGAAATATCACTTGGGAACTAAATCTGACTTGTGGAAAAGGAAAATACAAATTAAATCAAAACTTGTATTGCATCAAGCACAGTCTATATACAGCAAAACACAAATATTAATACAAATACAGGTTGTTCGGACTTGCACGACAATGGAGGCAATATACTTACTAGTAAACACCCACGGTAAACATTGACGGACACTTCATTTTGCGGTAGGTAGTATTTAATTTACCAGTAATATTTTCAAAGTAATAAAATCCAAATAACTGTAGATACATGTATTGTGTAATGAATACCGTCATGAAACGGATAAACACAGTGCATACCATATATGCATTACTGCATAGGAATAGTGGCATAAAAACGTAAAAATATATGAATTTACAGTATTTTTATGTACTGCAAACATCTAGAGTTTCCAACATTACCCCAAGATTTTTTTATTTTTTTAATGTCTCGCTTATAAGACGACCCCTACTCTGTATGAGTCAAATTCTAAGTAAAAAACCTCAACTTGTAAGCGAGTATATACGGTAGATTTCTTTCTTTTGCATGTGCAAGCCATCCAATGTTTGGTCAAGGTACATGCTCAAGGATTAACCTTACTCTGAGTGGAAACAATTTTTGTCTCATTTGACTCATGTGACATTGACCTTTGATCCCATAATCTAGAGATTTTTTTCCTTATTCCAAATGCAAGGCATCCACAAATCTTGGTCAAGGTAGGAGGTCTATAACTAAAGTTTTTATGTGGAAACCAGTTTCTCTTTAAGTCACAATGACCTTGACCTTTGGCCTCCAAATCAATACATTTTTTTCTTTTCTCCAAGTGCAAGCTATCCAAAAAAGTATGGTCAAGGCCTGTTGGCTAAAACAAAACGTCATTGATCAAAATCCATTTTTCTTCTTCGAGACAGAGACTTTGACCTTTGCCTTTGTTATAAACCTAAAAATCAATAGGTTTCTTCTTTATTTCAAGTGCAAGCCATCCACAAAGTTTGTCAAGGTATGTGGTCTAGATCTAAAGATATTGTGCAGAAAATATTTCTCTTTTTTTAGTCACACTGACCTTTAATTTTGACCTTTTGACCCCCAAACCAATAGGTTTTTACTTTACTGCATGCCATCCACAAAATCTGTTCAAGGTATATGATCAAGAACTAAAGTTACTGTGCAGAAACCCAATATGGCTGGAAGGACAGAGAGAAAGAGACAAATGTTATAGCATGATATGCCCTGTCTGATGGTGGGTGCATAATAAATGCATGAAAAAAAACTGCTGACATTTTGTATTGCATCCTCCATAATTACTACCATTAATGTATTATTTGGTATTAATACTGAACCCGTATTTATCTTTGAAGAATTCAATTTTAGAATGTCTTTGATACAAGCACTTTCTCTTATAAAATGTAATTCAATAGATGGCAATCTATTCAAGGAGGTGCCATGTCTTCAAATCCAAGTGACAGCAATCAACAAAAAAGGAGAGAGAGCAAGATAAAAAGAACAAAATAATGTCCCCCAAAAGAAACTCTCAGTTTGAATATTTATGAGAAGTATTGAAACCAATAGCAGCTTTTTATAATTGCACTCAGTGCAATTTTGTGACTCTTCTATTAAGATATCGGTGCAAAATAAAGGAAGTAAATTGCATAAACCATGTCTCCACTGGCTAAATTTCTGGGACCTTATGCCTTCACCTTATGGTTTCAGACAATGATCTAATCTGGGCAACAATATAACTTCATATGAAGAAAAATTTCACCACACAAAAGATTTGATAAATGACTTTACATAAACTCTCATGAACATAGCAATTTAATCATTTATACTTTTTAGGTGTCTTCTGGGTGATATTTTGGATTTGTATTTGTTAATTCAACCAAGTAAAATATTAGGCAAGTTTTTCCTTTCAGAGACTCTCCCATTGCAGCAATATGACTTTGTTAATCATGTGGCTGTAACATTGTTTGTCTCATTGGTTATTGCCTGCTAGTGCTGGTAAACTTACCTCTCTTAATCTGGATAAATTTGATATAACCTTCACAGTTTTGGTGGTCTTCTCTATCATATCAAAGTCATTCTCATTTTCAGTTTTCTGCATCAAGATAACAGAACTTGTAGGCTGCATCTGGAAAAGAGCAGAGCTTGCTTAATCAGCACTAACGCACACTTTTTTATATAACAGGAAATGTTCACACTGCTATTGATTTTTCTTGGTTAAAGTGGTCTTGCAGTAGTGTGAACTGTTTTATAGACAAATAAAATATCCCCAGATAAAACATTTTATTAGAAACTACTTATTTGGTAAGCCTCATTTAGAATGTCTCCATTTGGGTTGATGGGGTTAATTGTCAGAAACGTGTCTGTTGCATGCAAATCAGCTGGAACACACAAGCATTGACATCCCGAAAAGCTACCATTTTTAGCTACACTAGGAAAATAACTTTGATACTTAATACCAGTGCTCTTAAGATATTCATTCAATTCTTGATTTTCAAAACAATCCCTATCCAGATTTGTATTTGTAAAATACATATGTGACCACTGCAGACCAATAAAGTACAAATCCAGAAAGTTCAAAAACTTTTAAAATGTGAAACAAATGCTATAAAAACATACCTATCAAATTTCATTTGTCTACTTCATGCAGTTTGCTGAACACTGCTTGCAAGATTTTCATACAAAAAAGAGGAAGCCCAAGAAGTTAAAAAATATGTAACAATGTAAAGATGGCAGTAATAGTCTGAAAAGACAATAAGGTCATTTACATGCATACAAGTATGCCTGCCAGATTTCATTCATCAATACTGAGTGGTTCTTGTGCAAACATGATAACACTTCTCATGACAGAGAGACAGGACCAAATAAAGATGCTTCACTGTATGTGGTATGGGCATAAAAAATACAATGACAGGACCAAATAAAGATGCCCCACTGTATGTGGTATGGGCATAAAAATACAATGATGTAAATTTGAAAAAAGATTAAATGCCTGCAAAAGTATACATCAATTTGATTGAATTGATTTGAGGAAAAATTAATATAAGAGAAATTCATTTAAAAATTGTACATAAAACAACATTAATGGATTAGATTTTGGCATTTTGATACAGTAATATCCAATGCATACATCAAACAAAACAATTAAAAAATCCCTAACACCTGATTCATTGTTGGTGCAATCAGTTTAGTAGGAAAGATCAACCAAAGGTTAAAATAAGTCGGACTAATGCAAATCATAATATACCTTTTAAATAAAGTTAAGAACACATACTTTTATGGACATGAATATTGGTTAACATACGACTCAAACACTCCCAATATCCATGTCACACATGCATTTGAACAGACAACCCATGTTATTGACATTGCACATTTGGTGATGAGCAAAAATCAATACTGAGAACTTGATACAAGTGTCAGGCGTATATCACAAACGTGTGGAATCAGTGTCTTTAAAGTATACTTTAATTGTAAAGAGTGCCTAAAAAAAGGCTTAAAAGGTCACATGATCAGCTTCATATTGAGGCAGAAATAATGAAATTTCCTTTGTTATGCAGGTTGCAAGGATGAATTTCCATTGATTCTGTTCCTGTGATATGATATGCTTAACCAAATTGAACTTACTGTGCATGTTAATCCTCAAAATTAATTTTATCAGATTTCTACTAACATGTATCAAATTTACTCCAAAAGTCATCACTCATAAGCTGTCCTAAAATTACTATGTCATTTTCTGTATCTACTGTGATATATTAATTACAAGCAGAGAATAAAAAAGGGTGGGCTAAGCTAAACTGCTCCATAAAGCCATAATTTGCCATGAGTAGTACAGGTTATCATTAAAAAGTTCTCAAATATCATAAACTTTATGACATCAAATTTTACTATCAAATGTGTTTCATACCTTTTCAAAAATATTTATGTATTCAGTTTCCTTGCTAAATTTGTGAAAATTGTTGTCCTCACTGAAATTTAGTGAATTATTTATTACCTGTTTGGAAGGACTTTTTTCTCCATTAACAACCTCTCTGCCAATCTTCAGCACACCCTTCTGTTCAATGGGGCGGGCCATATCCATTCTTGTTCTCTGTTCTCCTTCTGTTTGTTTATTATTAGTTGTTGAGCCTGAGACGTCCTTGTTTTCCTTGTTGAGTTTGTCAACTTCTGACTTGGTTCCTTTTTCACATAATTCCTGAAAAAAAGGCATCCAAAGAGTGCTCTCTAAAGGATAATATCACAGATCTCTCTGCATAGTGGGCTAACTGAGAAAAAATTCCAAAACTTTTTTAATTTCCCCACCTCTAACTCAGTCTCTTTTAATGGAGACAATTTCACATATTGCTGCTGAAACCGCTGCTAATTAAGGAAAAAATTACATTCTAAAATTTTCTCCACCCAATTCTGACACATTTTCACATTTTTCCTTACAAAAAATCTCTGCAAAGTAAACTCTACAACAGATAAGAGTTCACAGACTAGTGCAAGTTCCTGTGCTTATTTTGAGGAAAAGGTTTCAAGTCTGAAGTTATTTGGACAGAAGTAAACACTTGCTGGATAAAAAGTAAACATCTTTATCCTAGAAGAAGCATCTGTAGAAGTCTCAAGGTATTTCTAAACTGGAAGCTTTAAAAAAAAGAGAACAGGAGAGTGCACAGGTCCAACCACTCTTGTCAATTTTGCCACAAATTACAGAATTTCAGTCTCTTTTTCAGACTTGACACTGATATAGTTACGCTTTTATTTTAGGATTCCTCAAGATATACAAATTTAATTGATCAAAAATGCATCCTGCTGCTTATAAAAACACATCAAAATACTTTTACCACCACCACATTTATAAAATTTTCTGGCAAACTTTGTCACTCAAGAATAAATTCTTCACTTCAGAATATACATAACATCAAGTTTTTAAATTCCATTCTGACTAAAGTTTAACTAAAAAGGTCAACAAATTTTCATTCACATCATCATAAGGAGGCTGCTATACCTGGAGATTTCAAAATAAGCAGATTTATCCCAAATTTGGTGTCCACCCAAGAATTTTCAAGTAGTGCAGTATACCAGCAATTTCTGCTGAAAATACAAATTCTTTGAAACTGCAATTTATATCACAAATACTGATTAATCCTGATGTTGTAAAGACTGTCTAACAATTAAACCATATGAGAAGCAACTAACAAACTGCCAGTAACATGGTAATTATTCCCTGTTGCCAAGGAATTTAATGTGTCACATCCTGTATGCAATTCAGCTGATGCTGACTTAAATACTTCAATAGCATCTGCTCATTAGCAACTCACCATAGATCCCACGTAAAATATATTGATGAAGTTAAACTGAAACTGTCACATTATCAAGCACTGACAAAATCTACTTGTTAATACACTGTTCTGGGATCTTATTACTGTATTTAACAATTATAAACAAATATTTGTCAGTTATTTAATTTTAAGTCAGTGGCCACATGAAATTGTACCAAATAAATATTTTGCCAATTCAAATATATCAGTTATGTTCTGTTGATTTGTGTTATTACAAAAGCATGATAACTAACCTGTCTACAGTTTTTTGAGGATGTGCACTTTTTTTGGAGAGGGTAGGGGTGTTGACAAGGCGATGGGTGCTGTTATGTATGATGTTTATATAATCTTATAGATATTTTAGGAAATTATAAATGTTTCTTGACTTTAATATTTGCTTAAATCTTAATGTTGTTTATCAGAAAAAACATGTTTAATTAGTGTCCTTGAATTAGGTTGTTTACTTCAGATTTGAGTTCAAGGATAGTTTTGATAAACATAATATTTTCTAAGTTTGAGGTCAAGGTTGATTTTGTTTACAGATAAAACTGGAAATACCTTAGGAGTTACCTGTCAATGGACACATATACTTTTATTATTCTTGAATGTTCTGTCATGTGACCTATCTTTATATATACCATGTTTAGTGGGCTGTTTTTCAGTTTCGACATTACTATCAGTCTTGTAAAGAGCTATTACAGTTGTGAAAAGTAATTCAAAATTCTGAGAGAGGAATTATTTTAAATATTCATTGGATTGTAACAGTGCTCATAGACTTTTGGATTTTGGATTTCTAATTGATGATTTTGGAATTTATGTGAACTTATTCAGAGATATTTTGGAGTACTTCATTTTGACATCAGCACATTAAAGACTACTAGTACAGTGAAACCCCGCTACAACGCGATATTTGGGGTCCATAAAATTCGATCGCGGAAAAAGCGGGGTCGCGTTATTGCGGGGTTTTACTATATATTACTTTATTCAGAGAACAACGTATACACGTCTAATGTATAGCATGAGTAGGGTATCAACACCGTTTACTATCTGATATCGATCCGTCTTTGTTTTCCCACATGACAACCCTTTGATTGAGCCACGAGTATGTTCAGTGCCAAGTAACAGAGAGTGGTTATTTGAACTCCCTGTGATCTTGCCGCC
Organism: Margaritifera margaritifera; assembly: GCA_029931535.1. Lineage (NCBI taxonomy): Eukaryota > Metazoa > Mollusca > Bivalvia > Unionida > Margaritiferidae > Margaritifera > Margaritifera margaritifera. The sequence goes on from JAQPZY010001261.1 coordinate 737,228, forward strand.
CAAGCTCAGTCCCTACATAAGCACCCACATATGACAATCTTTGATCTTGCCGCCCAAGCTCAGTCTCTACATAAGCACCCACATATGACAATCTTTGATCAACCACCGCATTGTCTGGTGCTTGGTTGTGTATGCAGTTAAAGAAGAAACGTAAGTCGGCTATTGTTTGTGCAATGATTGTATACAGGATGAATTGAAGTCCAGCGCACGTGTTGGCGGCTTACGTTTTTTGATGTTTATTAAATCGTGAGAATCTTTTATCAACCACAACATTGTCTTATGCTCCGTTGTGTATGCAGTTAAAGAAGAAAAACATGTCGGCTATTGTTTGAGCAATGAGTGTATACAGAATGAATTGAAGACAAACACAAAGAATACTTACCGACTTTACTCATGGATCAGTAATAAGTAACATTTCCGATAATGTTTATTTTGGCATAACACTTCAAGAAATTGGTGAAATTGTTAAATTTCAGAAGCCACGCCACGATCGAATTCATACGTGATCTCTTCCCCAAAATGATAATAAACTTTTTATACACTATTTCTCGTACTTAAAAAAATAAAAAAATTCCGTGTACGAGAAAAATACATGTACATGTATATAAATTTCAGGAACCACGCCACAAATGTATTATACTCGAATTCATACGCGATCTCTTCCCCAAAAGGATACTGTAATATACACATTTTATACACTATTTCTCGTACTTTGAAAAAAAAAATTTCATGTGCGAATGAATACACGAAATTTTGGGAGCCACACCACGATCGCGTTATATCCGAATTCGCGTTATAGCGGGGCGCGTTATAGCGGGGTTTCACTGTACATCAGAACTTTGAAGACCATTGGCACATCATAACATTCAAGGATACAGCCGCGAATTCGGAATATTCTATATTTAGGACTTGTGATTAGAACACCAATTCTTATTGGATTATTAGGATTTTAATACACATTACTGGAAGTGTCTTTTTGATTTTTCATTTTAATTATCTAGAATTAAATTGCTTGTTGATTTTTACTTGATTTGTTGGTTTCATTTTCTTTCTGTTACATTTTTCTAGACCATAGAGTCGTAACAGTGCCATAACTTGCAAACCCAGGTTTGATTCCCAGTAGGGAATAAATTACAATTCTCTAACCTGTATGATAATATCCACTCTCCATATTTCACATCATGTTATCACACTGTAGGATCCAGGGATACTTTCAACTCAGGTGTATATTTGTAACTTACAATAATAATTTCTATATGCCTTGATTTCTATTAGAGCAATCTGGAGTGACTGTTTAATTTGATGAGTGTATATTAATGGGTCGCCAAAGTGAGTAAGTCTGTGATTCATGATAGCCTATATTCACAACAAAGTTCCATCCGTTTTTGGGGATGTATACTTAGTTGAGAATATATGGGGTTATATGGTACATGCAGGCAAGGAGATTGGTGCCATGAATTGTGGATTCAGGTTTGATTCTCAACAGGGGATGAATTATAATTCTTTAAGCCATATGAAAATATTCTTTTTCCATATTATTTCAGCTCGTGTTATCATGCATCCTCCTATAGGATCCGGATATAGCACTTTTGGATCTGTTTGGTGTATATTTGTAACTTAGAATAATAACTTTTATGTGCCTTGATTTATATCAGCCAAAGTGACTGTGTATTCAGAAAAGAGTTCATTATTGGGTTGTCAGGAGTGTGTATGCTATGCATGAATGCCTATATTCATGACTAAGTTCCATCCTTTTTTGGGGATGTGCACTAAATCAAGATGGTATTTGGGATGGTGTATGCATGCAAGGAAAGGGGTGCCCTAGCTCACAGACCCGGTTCAATTATAAGTAAGGCATGAATTATAAGTCTCTAACCTGTGAAAATGTTCTCCATATATATATATATATACAGTATATATATATATATATATATATATATATATATATATATATATATATACAGTATATATATATATATATATATATATATATATATATATATATATATATATATATATATATATATATATATATATACATACATATATACACACACATATGTGCTCTTGTATTGTATATAAAAGTCCTGGCCGAAATATTGCATAATCTTTTCTTTTTATTAGTATTTTCAATTTTCTTTTTAAATTTTTTTAAAAAAAAATCCCCCCATGAACAAAGATTGTCTCTCCAATTTGATCTAATCCTGATAATATCTAGATTTTAAACTGGCCATATCAGTAATCTGAAATTACATTATACATGTACATATTCTAAGTTGATTAATGACTGAAAGTCTGACAATTTACTGCAAGAGTCATCTAGAGATGACATATTCCCATCAGTCCCATACTTATGTAATGATTCCTACTTAAAGTACTCTATGGTCCAGTCGTCTCAATTTGTATATTAGTTATGGCCCAATACTCTCAATTTAAATACTACTTATGCTAATTTGGTTCCATGGTAACATACAACATACTGAATGCTGAAGATTCTAAGTATCAAAGGCACCTCTGCGCAACTTGCTTGACATGTGTGCCAAAGTTTGGTTGTAATACCTTGAACAGTTTCATAGTTATGCTATGCTATATTACATATGGGGAGAGAAAAAAGTAAAAATCTATTCATTCAAGACTTTACAGGAACATTCATAAACCCCAGAACTGAAGCTGTGTTGGAGATCCAAAGAACCCCAGAACTGAAGCTGTGTTGGAGATCCAAAGTTATTAGAATGGGCATCCAGGGGGCCAGAACCCATCTAAATAATGATGTGGATACTGGAAACCCAACTATTCAAGGTCTCATCAATATAAACATGCATAATAAATTTGGTTTAAATACAACATTCTATTGTATAAAAATGATGTGGAAACCAAAGTTAACTCTGGTAAAAGATGATGTGGAATTCTGGAAATAAAACTCATTCAAGGTCTCACCGATATAAAGCTGCATTTTAAATTTTGATTAAATATAACAATCAATGTTAAAGAAATATTGCATAAACAAAGTTTAGGAGGACTTGCAATAAGAAGCCACAACCCCTGTATATTATGTCATGGAATGCTAAAAATCAGTCTAAATCAAAGTTTTATCAATATTAAGGTGCATGCTAAATTTGGTTGAAATCCAAGAATCCTTAGTGACGTTATGCTGCAAAAATCAAAGTTAGGAGGATGAACAATCAGAGCGAATAACTCCTATAAATAATTTGTGGATTGCTGGAAATCCGACTCATTCAAAATCTCATCAATATAAAGCTGCACGCCAAATTTGGATGAAATTCAACACACATTGGTAAAATTATGATTTGGAAGACAAAGTCAGGAAGACAGGAAATCAGGGGATATAACACCTGTAAATTATGTCATGGTACACTGGAAATGAAACTCATTCAAGATTCATCAACAAAACTGTTTGCCCCCATAAAGTTAAGCTCCAGAAACAAAAGTTAGGAGGACAGGCAATAACAAGCCATAGTTCCTTTAACTGATGACACCGAAGGCTGGAAATCAAACTCTCTTGACATCTCATCAATATAAAGTTGCATACCAAATTTGATTAAAATCCTATAATTCCAAGCAAAGTTATCTTGTGGAAACCAAAATTGCAGATGGATGGTCAGATGGACAAATGGAAGGACAGGCAGTGAGAGACAGACAGACAAACATAATTACTACAGAGCTCCACTGGCTTCATTGAGCAGGGCCCTAATAAGTGCTGTACTGGTTAAAAAGGATTGATTTTACTACGCACTGAACAGCAGAATTATATTACGTTGTCTTAGTAACTAAGTAATAAAAAGTTAATCTCTAAATGTTTAAGTTGTAGACTTTGGATCTCAAAATTCTAAATCTTATATGCAGCAGAAAAAAACTGAAGTCATCCAAGATCTTAATGATATAAACCAATTTACTGAATTTTATTCAACTTGGATGAGAAATATAGTCTCTAGATCTAGAGAGGCAACAAGCTCAGCCAATCAACAGCAAGGTATTTCATTAAGGTGCACTGATCTCACATATGACAGAACCTGTCAATGACAATGATAATATTACAAAGCCTTAAGTGGAGAAAACTCCAACTGGAATTCAGTCTCTAGAGTGTTAACCAACTCAGCCAGTTAGATGCAAGGTTATCTCATTAATATGCGTAGATGTTGTTCCTAATTAAACTCATCCAACATCTTGATAATATTAGACAATTTAACAAGTTTGATCAAAATCTGATCAGAAATATAGTTGCTAAACTACCGACAAGGTCTGCCAATGAAATGCAAGGCCACATCAAATAATATGCATGAATTTCACTCATAATTATGCTCAACAAAGATCTTGATGACATTGGCCTGTTTACCAAGTTTGATCAAAATCCTATTTAAAAAAATACGGTCTTAAGAGTGGAAAAAAAATCTCCATATCAGATGCAAGATCACCTTATAAATATATGCATGGATCTGTCATAATTAAAATCACTCTGTTTACCAAGTTTAATTAAACTCAGGTCAATAAAGTCTCTCAGGTGGTAAGAAGCTCGGCCAATCATATGCAACATCACCTCCTCAATATGCATAGATCTTGGTCATAATAAAAAACATAATATATCTTAAGATAAAAGTCAAAATCAGATCAGAATTATGGCTCCACAGTGGTAATAAGTTCAGCCAACAAATGCAGAATTACATAATTAATATGTGTGCATCTCATTCATTATCAAATTTTTCCAAGTTCTTGATGATTTAAGCACATATTTCAAGGCTGATTAAAATTGGACCAGAAATATGGCCTCCAAAGTGGTAACTAGCTCAGTCAATCACATGTCTAAGATCACCTCATCAGTATGGATGGATCTCACTCATTATCAAATTCTTCCGAGATGTTGATGATATAAGCATATATTCCGAATTTGATCAAAATCGAGTTAGAAATATGGCCTGCAGACTGGTAACAAGGTCAGCCAATCAGATGCAAATTCACTCATTAATATGCATGGGTCTTGCCCATTATGGAACAATTCAAAAATCGTAATCTGAAACAACTAACTGAATATTCAAATCAGAACACATACTTTCTGAATATTCCAATTGAAAATTGGTATTCAAATATTAGTTTGTTTAACACAGCATTTTGTAAAAGAAACAAGGCAAAATGTAAACTATGCAACACTGAATTACTTTACAAGAGAACAACTTCAAACCTGCTAAATCACCTTAAACTCAAACTCGAACTCAGAAGGTAATCATAATGTCATAATTCTGAATAGCCACATAACTCACAACATTGCCATTTCTATTCACTGTCATTCAGGCACTCTTGAAAAGATAAGGTGCAATACAGCCAGTTGATGAAGAACAAAGTATAGAACAGGGGTTATAATAAAATCAACAAAGCCTCTAGATATCAAACAAGTGAATCAACATCTCCAAATTTAATTAAATTAAACTGGCCACATGTTCATGCTATCATGATTGCAAACAAATCACTTCCCATATCAATTTTTGTGATAGTCCATGCATTTAATTGAACAGGTAATCAAGCTTCTGCCCTAAAGAGGCATTTATGTTCACCATGAATTTGAAGAAAAACAGGGAAAATAACACCAATATTCATATGATTTTAAGTCTGAATCCTCAGAAAATGTACTTGAGACCCTTAAAATGTCATTTATTTAGATTAAAATGACTGAGTTCACAATGTGGCTGGGAAGGAAATGAAGGTGTCAGTAAATACCATTGTAGACAAAAAAAAGAGGATGGATTTGATAACTGTATTAACATCGACAAATATCTGAATCCTATCTGAATACATTCTACAAATATTCAAAATGGAAAAAAATTAGGTATTCGTTTCAGTTCTAATATTAGCCCATATATCCACTCTGATCAAACTCAGATCAGAAATATGACTTCCAGATTGGTAACAAGCTCAGCTAATCACCTAATTAGTATGCATAGATCTCGCTCATCATTGAATTCCTCCAAGCTCTTAATGATATAAGCATATATTTCAAGTCTGATAAAATTCAAGTCAGAAATGCAGCGACCACAGTGGTAACAAGCTCAGCCAATCAGATGCAAAATTACGTCATTAGGATGCATGGATCTCACTCCTTACCAAACTTGTCTAAGATCTTAATGAAATAAATACATATTTCAAGTTTGATCAAATTCAGATGAGAAATATGGCCTCCAAAATGTCAACAAGGATAGCCAATCAAATACAAGATCACCTCATTAATATGAATGGATCTTAAGCTCATTATTGAACTCGTATGAGATTTTGATGATATAAACCCATATTCCAAGTTTGATTGAAATCGGATCAGAAATATGAACTCCAGAATGGTAACAAACAATTGTTGACAGATGGACACATAATAAATGACACATGATCCATGACAGGCACAAGACCATACTGTAAGTTCACTTGGTCGTATACAGCCAACTGAACTAAAAAAACTTTTAGTACTGCCAATTAAAGCAATCCCTTCTCTCAATAAATTACACTTACCAAATTTACCGGTCCAAGAAATACATACGATAAAGAATTTCTGTGATGATATTCAAAATGGACAGTCTATCACTTGGCAAACAAAGTATATATAGTAAACCACATATCTTGTATCCATATCAAACAGTGAATATATCAACAATCAAACTACAATTATTTCCCTTTCAAGCCAAACAAACCACATCATACCATCCTATGGCATACAGAATTTACAGCTATACTGAAAAGGATCCTCATTTTTATTGTCAAAAGATATGTCACTATAATCTTTGAATGGCCTATTCACAACCACTGAGTGATAAGTTTCTTGCACTGACTCTATTTGCTGTTGAAGCCACTTTGCTTTCTATATACCCTAGCTGATCTAAACAATCTGGAGGCTCATTCAGTACTTTGCTTGTGATTTATGATTAGCAGTATAATTACACAAGAGTATTGTTTAAGGTAAATTATACACCCACCATATAAAATAGTATTATTATACTTTTTTTTATGTAAAACTCTTCTATCAATTCTCAGATATTTGACGTTTGAACCCCAAATCAACAGGTGTCTTCCTTGTCTTAAATGCAAGCCATCCACAAAATCTGGACAAAGTAAAAAAGAGAACTCAAGCTATTTTGCAGAAACCACTGGTTTTCTTTTAGTCTCTGTGACCCTGAATTTTGACCTTTTGATCCCAAAATTGATAGGTGCCTTTCCAGTCTCAAATGCAAACCATCTACAAGGTTTGGTCATGGTTTTGTGGTATAGGACTTTAGTTATTTTGTGGAAACTGTTTTCCTTCTTGGAGTCCCTCTGACCATGACCTTTGAACCCCAACATCAACAGGTGTCTTCTTTGTCTCAAATGCAAGAAATCTACACACTTCAGTCAAAGCATGTGGTACAGAACCTAAGCAGCTTGGTGGAAATTGTTTTCCTTCTTTCAGTCCCTGTGACCTTCACCTCTCATATTTTTTAGCAGAAAATGAACAGGTTTTTTTCCTTGTCCCAAATGCAGTCTATTTGCAAAATGTTGTGATGGTATATGATGGAGAACTCGAGTTATTATGTGAAAATGAAATCGGGAACTGATGGATGTATGGATTGACGGACAGGCAGAAACCATAACATTATACTCTCTGCCTTACGACAGACATATAATATGAGTTACACGGAACATAGTCTCACTTTTTTCTAAGTTAGTGCACAAATTCTCAGAGGTGACACCACCAACAATGGATTAGATTGTGCTTTCCATGAAAAAGACACAAAGAAAAGCATATTCTACAGATGACTGCCATGCAGGCAGTGCTGCATCATGTTCTTGGACCTATTCAAATTAATGAAGGAAACACTCTGTCCAGAGGAAAATATCTCAATCAGAAATGTTAATATAGTGACCATGGATAACGAGAGAAATGTTTAGTAATTTTTTTAGATGTGTGTGCAGAGATATAACAAAATAATTTATATGCTGTGGATTTTGAAATAGGACACATTCAATAAGATGGTTGTGAAAACACAACAATCAACACAACTTCTTTTCATCACTTGCCACCTGTACTTCACCACCCCTGTATATGGTACATGTACTTGTTGTGACCACTACAGTTAATTCTTATCATAATAATATTGAAATGAAGCATATTAAGGGCCAAACTTTATAAAAGCATGAATATGTTTTCATCATGCAATCATCTATCACATCAAATTTGACTTCCTCACCCTCTTCTGACTCAGAAAATGTTTCATTTTAAGTATTCTGATGTAGAGCAAGAACTTCCTGTTAAGGACTATTTAGAGATTATCATCTACAATTAATCAATTAAACTAGACTTACCTAGTCGACGTTTGATTGTAATTTCAAGAACCCCATAAGTGGCTTAGTGATCACATGAGATGACATTGGTCACGTGACTGATCAGTCTTTAGACCATAAGAAATTGTAGTTTCAATATGTCTTATCAGGTGGGATGTACCAAGGGTGTGCATGTGATCACTAAGGCACTTATGGGGTTCATGAAATTACAATCAAACGTTGACTTGGTAAGTCTAGTTTAATTTATCAATTTCACTTCCCCCATAAATGCCTCGTGATCCCATGAGATTTTAGAGAGAGGCTTCCATGCATGGAATAGACTAACAACAACTAGAAGAAAAAAGGAAGAAACCTTTTATGTGTTGTTAGTAAATCAGATAACCTATAAACATAGTACATTACATCAGCATTATGAAATTCCAGATGCCGACAAGACACTTCTACTAAATTCCGTATTGTCTGTAATGGGCTTGTCATAGAATCTCCTGAAAGTACAGGCACTAGCCCAACCAGCTGCCTTCAAAATTGTACCCAATTGTGTGCCTTTAGCACAGGCTGCATAAACAGATGCAGCCCTTGTGCTATGAGCCTGAAAAACGGATGTATCAATACCAGACTTTCTCATAACATTCTTTATCCAGTTTGATATTGTGCCTTTAGCAACTTTTTTATATGGGGATTGTGTGCTGATGAATAATTGTTTTTCGGATTTTCGCAAAACTTTAGTCTGTTGCAAATAAGAATGTAAGCAATCTACAACACAAAATTTGTTGTCATGTGGATAGGATTCAAAAACAAAGGGCTCCACATGGTGACCTGGTTTCGATTGTTTCAGTAATGAAGGCGTGTGTATTTGTACACTGTTAACAGCAAAATAAATGCTATTTATTTGCATTAGGTGTAGTGTCTGACACCTCTGTCCTGTCAACAAAGCAAGCAGCATGGCTAACTTCATTGTAACTTCTTGCAAGGACAACTGGTCATTGCATAAAGACTGGAAATATTTAAACACCAGCTGCACATCCAACACACACAAGTATTTTGGAAATGTAGGCTTGGCAATGAACACTCCGCTCATAAATCTCTTAAGTAAAACATTATTGCTTAGAGTAGTTTGAGAAGTAAGACTAACTAATTATGAAATTGCAGATCTAGCTGTATTTACAGAACTATAACCTAAACCTGTATCTACTAATTCAGTTAAAAATTCTATAACTAAAGTGACAGGTGGGTCAAGTGGATGGATCTGTCTTTTATTTGAAAATAACATCCACTTTTGGAGATGACCCAAATACTGTTTTTTAGTAGATGTTCTCCATGAATTGATAATGATGATGGCAGCCCTGTCTGATAATCCTTGACTTTTGATTGCTGTAATGATAAATGAAAAACACCCATCTTCAATTTGTGGAGGGGGTGTCGTCATTGTGGATTGTGTGCCAAGTGCAGAATCTCTTGTGGATGGGGCAGCAGAAAGCAAGGACCGACTACAGCATGCATGAGGCTGGAAAACCAAGGTTGTGTTGGCCATAGTGGTGCCACCACAATTAGATCTGCTTTGTCTTAGGCCATTTTTTGCAGCACTGCTCCCAACAGACTGAAAGGTGGAAAACAATAATGACAACTGTAATTCCATTTTAATGAAAAAGCATCAACCGCTATAGCTTTCGGGTCAGGTCTGTATGAAACATAATGCGGAAGTTGGTGATTTTAGCCTCAAAGCAAATAAATCCACATCTATATGTCCATACACTTTAATTATAGCATTAAAGACTGTAGAACGTAACTTCCATTCAAAATCCTCATTTATGTTTCTAGGCAATCTATCTGCATCACAATTCAGTGTTCCAGGCAAATGAGAAGCACTTAACCAGATATTCCTAATTAAACACCACAGCCAGATATCACGTGACAATTTATGCAAGATGGGAATGCGGCCACCCATTTTGTTGATATATGAAACTGCTACAGAGTTATCCATATAGATGCACACATGAGAGTGTTTCAACTCAGAACAAAGAGATTGTAATGTCAAAAAACAGGCTTTCAGTTCCAAAAAGTTGTATTTGTATTGAAATGTTTTAAATTCAGGATAAGTCTCACAGACCCATCTCTTTTAGATCGAATGAAAATGTTTGAAAAATATTCTCCAGGCATGGAATTAACTCGATGAATAATACCTTTCGTAAGAAATTTGTTAATTTCAGCATTTATTTGTCTTTCTTCATTAATAGAGAAATTAATCTGGTTTGGTAAAAATGTCTGTACAGGTCGTTGTTCTAACTCATTTTCATAACCTTGAACAGTATTCAGAATCCAAACATCCGAAGTAATATTCTGCCAACCTTTAAAAATTTCAGAAATTTTCCCAGCAAAAAAATTGTCTGGTGTGTTGTTCATACAAGAAACATCATATGTACTTATATTATGCTGCATACTATTGGCCTGGGAAGATCTTACTGATCCTTCCGATGTTTGGGAAACCCTGTTCCTTGTTTCTGAACTTTTTTGTAGCCTTGCCTCGAGCGGTGATTGGTCTGCCACTGAAAATTCTGGTTCCAAGAGTGTCCCCCTCATGAATAGGGTCGTCCTAAAAAAGGCACACTGCTTCTTGACATTGAGCCCACTTTTCGTTTAGCTGCATCCTGTTGTTTCTTTCCCAGCAGCTGAGTCCCATCCTTCTGAGATTCGTTAAGCTTCGTGATCTGCCTATTTAGGTTGTCACCAAAAAGCCAGTCAGTGACAGGGTTTGCGGCAGCACAGATGGGCTGATACACATCAGTTAGCTCTGGCTTTGTGAGCTCGCGGCACTTGAAGCTGAAATCGCTGAACAGAAAAGACGACAATTTGAAAATGTCCATGACAAAATCCCAGACTGAATCCAACGGTAATTCGCGTAGGTTGTTCCTATGCTTTTTAAAGAGTTCAATAGCCCTTAAAGTTGGGACCAACATTTGCCCCAACTGAGTTTGCAGCTTCTGCAATGAAATATCTGCACTCTTCGCCTGTTTTGACATTGCATTCCATACCTCAATATTCACTCTGGGCACCTTTAAATTGTCACAATTTCCTGGTCTGAGATACTTCTCCTGTAAAGGTTTAACCTTGTCGGGAGTTAACATGGAATGCAGGCCTTTATTGAAAACTTCAGCCAGCTTTTCATCCACATTTGGGCCCGCTTTTTGCTGCTCCAACAAAAAACTTTCAACCTCTGCAAACAATTATTCATCGTCGTTCGCAGCAACCTCTTCAGAGTCTGTGTCTGGCATAATTAGCCAGGAGACATCTCCAATATCGACATCCGAGTGTATCTCCCCTTCTTCGTGCTGCAAATTCACCACAAACTGACCAATGCGTGACATACTTGCAGAATCCACAGCTGATGTGGTTGGCATTTGCATCTTACTAGCAACGCTGGCCATTATTTCTTCCATTTTTGTCAAGCGTGCATGCATTTTTGACACCACATCTGCATTTTGTGGCCACAACTGACATTGCATTGCTAATTCTTTATCCAGAGCAGCCATATTGGTACTTTGGGCGGAAATCACGTGACTCCTGCTAGTAGACCCAGACAATGATGTCACGTCTTCTTCTTGAGCTAGCCTGTCCGAACTGGCTAACATGTGTCTCGCTAAGCTGCACACATATGGATGCAGTTGCCTATGGCAATCACGCTCGTTTCCCCATCAAAACTGTAGCAGAAGACGTGCTGAGAACATGTGTCATTTTCCTTTCGTTTACGACAATTTTTTAGTATTTCGCTCATTAAGCCCATCCCCTCTGTGATCTGTCTTGGGCAGTTTGAACCCTCCATTGTCTGAAAACTTGGCAGTCCAACTCGCAAAATTTGGGAAATGACCTGCAACACTTTGCCTCTGCAAATGTGCACCCAAATCTGCAAAAATTATTGCTCACGAATGGCAAAAGAACGATAACTGCAACACCTTTATGCAGAAAATCGTAAATTATGCTGTATATTTGTCCTTTTCTTCTTTAAAATTTTGCTCCCAAACTGATCACATCAATGTAACCGTGGTTCTGATCAGTAACGTGACCAATGTCATCTCATGGGATCACGAGGCACTTATGGGGGAAGTGAAATGTACATTATTTAAATTCTTCCAGTTTCACAATAACATGTTTGACAACTGGATTTTTCCATCAGTTCCTGGAACAAATTCAGAAGGAATTCACTTTTGCTTCATCTAAATCCAAGTTTGCTATTACTACACATGTTGATGGACTAAAATTTGTACTTAGTTTTAATTGTGTTAAAGGCCTAATAGAGGTGAATGGGTTAGGGTCAATGATATGGAAATATCGAAATAAAAAAACTTCATTAGAATGGCTAATGATCTATTTTTAGAATAATCTATGAGTGAGGATAGTTTCAAATCTACATGTTTATCTAATATAGTGGACTCCATCTGATATAGTGGACTCCAATGAGGGTTACAGTCATAAAAACCAAGAGTTATCAAAGGAGAGAGTTGACCCATTTCCTAGGGTTCTTACTATTAGGACAAGCACTTCAATTACTATGTCCACTATGCCACCTGGGGAGGGACCTACTGGAAATCAAAGGCTGCACTCTCTATGTATATGTAATATTGACCTGTTGCTGACTGTTATACAAACACTCCAGAACCAAGTGGGCAGGATGCAAAAACAGATTGACAAACTAATTATTGAGAAGGTTAAATTAGCTGCTCACAGGGAGAAACATGGACTATCAGCAGACATTCGCAAACAATTACTGCCAAAAATATTTTTCTAAGTAAAAGTGTACAGACACCTGAAGTGTGGCCTAAAGAAAACTCAATGCAGTTTTTGAACTCTGCCACTGACTCAGCCAGAATTGATAAAGTTAAGATTGATAAAGCACCATATAGACAAACTACATTCATGCAAAGCAAAAATAACACTTTGCATTCTACCACTTGGGATAACATCCTCCTCATAGGTGGTTCCATTTTACATGGAATTAATATGGTATGGACGATGCAGAGAGCTGCGGCACTGTGTAAGAAAGTATGTTATTTCAGGTGCTAAAATAGAGACAATACTGGAGGATATAAAAATGTATGACCTCCAAGTTTACCAAAGTAGTCATCAGTTGGAGGGAACAATGCCAGTGAATGGACTAATCTAGAACTTTTTGAAGAACTAAATGACCAATTACGGACAAATATCCATAAGCAAAATCAAAACTGTCATGTTGCACTGTGTGAGATGGTCCCCAGGGGAGATTGTGATGTGTGGGATACCAATGAGGTCATCTGAAGACTGGCAAGTGAATGGGAGTCTGATATTCTTTATAACTAAAAACTAAGTTTCCCTGGATGGGGAGAGACAAGTGATGTAACATTTATTTGGAAAAAGAGACACTATCCACCTGTCTCCCAAAGGGGTAGAAAAAGCTGGCAACAAATATAGATGCAGTTGTTCATTGTAGTCTGGTCTTATAGCCACATTACAAACTTCAACAGTCAATCTAAACCCAATGTAGGTCTATATAGCTATAGACACCATGGTCGGCCACATCAATACAATCAGTACACCCAGGGATGTGATTACTGTGGTGAGACCAAACATTCAGCACGTGAATGCAGGGACAGACAGACAATTCAATGCTATTAAGTGTGGTGGCTTTGGACATAAAGCCAAAGCTGAGACATAATAGATTCAGGGAATATGTTATGGCAATGAGGCAATCTCAAATCCACAGGTAGACTCTATTCAGCTGGGGGACCAGTCTAGATATCAAGGACTGTCATATACCCCAGGCATCCCTTGTCAAAACAGATTTGATCCTTTTGCCAATAGTTGTTCTGAATGTGGAAATTTACTAGCTACTTGTACATGTTCAAATGTAACTGTCATTTCAAGTTTATACAATGAATGTAAAAATATCAAATGCTGTTGTAACCTTTCTCATTACAATGAAACTATAAATGCTTCTGAGATAAATTCTTGTATTTTTACATAGTGTAAATACAAGTAGTAACTTTCATATGTTAGGAATTCAATGTAATGAATGACAAACTGATGTGTTATACAGTGCCAGTAACGATAATTGTAGCTATGATCATTGTGTACATAGTTTTAATACCGCTGGTGTCTCCTTGAGTGTCTCTAATAGTAACACTTATGTAAATCTCATGAATTTAGGAGTTTCTGGTAACGGTTTACACATAGGTCATTTAAATATTCAGGGTACCTGTGGAAAGATGGATCAAATGAAGTTATTGCTAACCTCTCCGAATAAAAATATACCTTTATTTGGACTCTCAGAAATAATGTTAACAGAAAATCAGTGTGAAAATTTCTTGCATATCAACAAAAAATGGCTATAAAAAAACTTTTCGTAGGGATATGAAAGCAGGAGAGGTGGGCTCCTTGTGTATGTTAAAATGGTACTATTGCTAAAGAAGTGAAGACCTAGAAGCACAGGAAATAGAATCCATTTGGCTACAGATTACTCCAGAAAAAGCTAAGCCCTACATAGCTGGTTTTGTGTACATATTCCCATCATCACACACTGATTGGTGTGAATACTTTGAACTTCAAATAGATAAAATTTCAAGTGAACAAAAATGAAATGTACGTTCTCTGTGATATAAACAGATACCTTCCCAATGATCAAATAAAAATGAATTGGATGGATTTTATTGCTTCATTTGGTATGGAGCAACTGGTGAATTAACGCACCAGAGTAACATCTACCTCTAAAACACTTACAGACCATATTTATACCAATACAAAAGAAAATATTCTGGAAGTAATGGTTTCTAAGATTGGTTTTCGTGACCACCTTGCAATTTTTCTAACATGTAAAGTCGATAGCAAATCAAAGAAAAATAATATCCATAAATCCATTATTGATAGATTTTTTCAAAACTTTGATAATGTTAAATTCCTGGAAGATCTTAAACAGATTCCATGGAATACAGTCCAAATCTTTGAAGATACACTGCTCCCTCGATAACTCGCGCCCCCGCTTATAACGCGGGTCAGACGTGGATCCCATTTTTTAAAACTAGAAAATATTATTAAAAAAAAAAAAAAAAAAAAAAAAGGGAAGGTGAAAACAATCGCGATCAAAATTAGTAAACTGAAACCTTGATATATCGCTCATTTTATCGTCAAAACCAGTGGTTAGTACCCGGAAATTTGAATCAACATCATGAAATTTTCAACTTTTAATAAGAACTCATATATTTTGTTCAATTTTCTTTCCAAACAACATTCTCAGTAACTATAAATACCACTATTCGATGAAATTTCGATCAATGAAAATGTCACTAAAACCTATTGGTGGCAACACTTTAAAAATAAATACTAATTAAATAAGTTTTGTCAAGTGAAATATGTGTTTTAGTTCTATCTTTTAATTCAGTTTCATTGTAATCGTCATAAGTGCAATTAGCCCTCTTGTATTCAAACAAGAAAAATATAATTCAACCGACCCAGCTATCGCCGCGAGCGTTTCCGTGAGAATCTAATTATGTGCCGACCTTTTTTTTTTACCTTCAACATGCGGAAGTATTTGTTATATTGTTACACTCAATTAATAACAGACCTGCTTTGCATTATCACGTTAATTATGTCTTTTGTATCAAATCAAACAAAGGGGATGGAATAACAGAAAAGTTAAAAGGCGTGCAAATCCTGCCTGCGTAAGAGCTAGCGGTCACGGCTGTGTGTCAGGTCAACTCATTTCAATTGATCAATCGAACACTGTTATAAATATTATTATGTAAGTAATATAATTAAACTACCTTAACTTAGCCTACTCATTCACAAATGTGATCAAAGATAGTAAGGCAACCAAGCCAAATGAGTACCGTATTTGCCGGCCTATAAGTCGATGCGGAGTATAAATCGAATTCGCTAATTTCGTCAATTTTCAATCCTTTATCCATATATAAGTCGACACGGAGTATAAGACGAAGCCAGATCAACACCTTGGCTTTGTCACTTTCGCTAGTAACTTCCGGTTTCATGAATATTAATGGTATCACTATGCTATTCCAGATTTATTGGGAAAATGATTAAGATGGTCTGTACATGTATTATTTATAGGTATTATTTATTGGTACATTGTATGCAACGATTTTCACGTACAATTACATCAACATACGGTAAAGCAATTTCAATGACATAATCCATATATAAATCGATTCGGACTATAAGACGAAGCCCAGACTTCCAGGTAAAAAAGTATCGACCTATAGGCCAGCAAATACGGTACTTGGTGAATAAAAAGCTTTGTTTTACAGATTGTTTTTCATTATGGCGAAGCGAGTTCCAGAGTTAGTATTGAACTTAAAATTTCTAACTTGCTACTCAGGGATTTCCTCAAGGATGTGAAGAAGCTTCACTGTTACTTGATATCAAATCACGGCATCCATATTTTATTAATAGAACAATAAATAAATTGACATTGACGGTTGTTTCACGAAATAAATGTCACTAGTTTTTGAAAAAAGGAATCTTGTTTAGTTGTGAATCGACAACAACAAAAAGCAGTGATGTAATACACAATGTATTTGCGTACACGTGTTGTTGAAACCGCTTGGACTAATGTTGCTAACAATCTTTCAGAGGTTTGTTATCTTGAAAATAAAAGTAATTTATACAGAAAAGCAAACAACTACATTAGAAAAAGCTCTTTATTGACAATTATTCCCAATGTAATTATAAACGAGTATTCAGCCATTAAACAGCCGTTTCCCTACCCCAACTGCAGTTTTCTCGATGTCCAGCGGGGATGGTATCCCCTTCTTAATTTGTTTGAGGTCCCTCGGTAACTCGTGCCCTCGCTTATAGTGCAGTCTATGTTTTTGGACCCAGTTGTGCACGAGTTATCAAGGGAGAGGTGTATTGATGATGTTTTAGGTACTTGGATGGATCTTTTCATAGAAACAGTAAACAAACATGCCCCTTTAAAAACACACAGGATAAAGACCACCAGCCAGGTTGGATCTACCCAGAAATTTTAGGTGCAATAAAGCAAAGAGAACATCTAAAATCTGTAGGAAATCAAGCTGAATATAAAATTTGGAGGAATAAAGTTAATAAAATGATAAGTCAAGCCAAAAGAGCACACTACAATAAAGTGCAGGATGAAAAAAGAAATAACCCGAAAGCTATCTAGTGAGTTTTTACAGAGTTTGGTGCAGGGAAATGTAAGAGTAAAACTGAAATTTTATCCCTAAATCATGAGGGCAATTATACGGATAATCCAAGTGACATCTCAGATATTTGTAATGACTTTTTTGTTCAAATTGCTGAAAAACTTAAAGACCCTAAAATTTCCTCTGATCATCTGGAACTCCAAAATTTTTGTGCTATAAAACTCCCTAACAATATAAAGTTTGAAATTCCTGAAATGAGTCCTGAATATGTGTTGAAATATATTTAAAAAATGGATGATTGTAAAGCCACCGGACTTGATATGATTGGACCAAAGCTACTGAAAGCAGCTGCATCTGCTATAGTAGAGAGAGTAACTTTTATTGCAATCGAAGTATTAGGTCTAATAAATTTCCACAGACATGGAAAACTGCCAAGGTAACACCATTGCATAAAGCTGGAACAAAAGATGATTTAAATAACTACAGACCCATCTTTATCCTTCCTTATCTTTCCAAATTACTAGAAAAACATGTACATGATTCTTTTATCAACTATTTGAATACTTCTGATTTTATTCATGATAATCAGTCTGGCTTTCGACAGAATCACTCGTGTGACACTGCACTTATATCTATGATTGATGTATGGCTGCAAGCATTAGATAAAGGAGAAATGGTTGGCAATATTATGGTTGATTTTTGTAAAGCTTTTGATCTTGTAGACCATGACATTTTTTTGAAAAACTGAAAATATATCAATATAATGAAAACTCCCTAAACTGGTTTACTTCTTACTTAACTGATCAAGTGCAAAAAGTATCTTTAAAGGGTCAACTTTCTAAAAGTACAAATATTAAATGTGGAGTACAACAGGGCTCTATTCTCGGACCCCTGTCATTAATTCTATTTATTAACAACTTACTTCTTAAGATAGGAAATTCAATTTCTTTCACTGACCTTTATGCAGACGACACAACACTGTCGGAGTCAGGTAAAACCAAAACTGTACTTTAAAACAATTTACAAGATGCTCTTAACAAACTTGAAGTTTGGTGCAAGGAAAACAGTATGATTATAAATACAGAAAAAACAAAGGCCCTAATAGCTACAACAAAACAAAAACATGCAAGGCTAGATAGTGACAAACTCCAAGTTCTATTTGACAATGTGAACCTTAATATGACCTCTCATGATAAAATTCTTGGTGTGTTTATAGATGGCAATCTAATCAGGTCTATGCACATTAAACAGGCATTAAAAAACGTTACCCCTTCCACCTAAAAAAATAAATAAATACTGGAGCTGAGAAGCACTTCAGTGATTGGTTCACAATCATCTTCATCAGTAACCAACTCATCCCCAAAAATTTTTTCACACTGATATGTTTATGTTAATGATGTTTAAGCTATCTGCCAATATAGTATATCTCAGGTTGAAAATTTTGAATTTTCTGGAAATCTTACCACTTCAATGTATAATTACATCAAACATGTGGTTCCCAAGTGTCTTCATGATTTTTATACACTGCAATGAATCTTGGTGAAAAAAAGCCATACCATAGGTGACATTGGTAGCAAACTCATATTCACCAGATGTCTGCATTGCAGACTCACATGCCATGCTCAAGTGAACACAGGCACACACCTGGACACTGTATTTGTCAATAACCTCATTTACATATGAAAAGGCAGCAAAAGCCTGGTTGCCAATCTCTGTGCTATATGTATCTGTCAAAATTTGGCCAAGCCTTGAAAATGTATATTTCAGAACTTTAGCCAAAATTTGGTTAAGCCTTGATAGTCCAAAACTATAGCCAAACTTTGCCAAAATCCTTATAGTCAAGAACTTTATCCAAAACATGACATAGCTTTGATAGTCCAAAAGTTAAGCTAAACTAATCTCAAGTCTGACAATTTTTATGCCCACTGCAATATTTAATTATGCAGATCAACAGTCAGGAACCATAATTCTGAACACAAAAAGGTTGCTTAAATATGAAAGAGTTACCTTTCCTTGATATTTATTACACAATATAGACATGCCCAATTCAATATCAGATCCAATGCCTGTCTACCGAAATAATATAGATGACAGTAAAATAATGCTTAAATTATCTAAAAGTAATTTAAACCTATAAAAAACAAAAAATGAAGAAGCCCCTCTAACCTTTTAAAAAAATAAAATTGGGATTGAAAGTATTTTTGGATTGTGCCTGTAAAACAATTTAGGCTTGAATTTACTATTCAGCAATGTCTCAAAATGAGTAACAAGCTAATTGAACAATTTAGTAGTTTCCAGAAAATCCACTGAATACAGTGAAACCCCGCTATAACGCGATATTTGGGGTCCATAAAATTCGATCGCGGAAAAAGCGGGGTCGCGTTATTGCGGGGTTTTACTGTATTTTACTTTATTCAGAGAACAACGTATACACGTCTAATGTATAGCATGAATAGGGTATCAACACCGTTTACTATCTGATATCGAGCCGTCACGGCATGCAGTTCATCCATAATGCATGTAATTCCGTTGAAAAATTGAACACAGATTTAAAATATTCAATAGTTTTGTCACAGATCATTGTCTGATTCATTCTCTGAATTCAATGTCTAATGAACAGAGTATTAACACCGTTTACTTACTGTCTGATATCGAACCGTCGTAACATGCATTTCATCGATAATGCATGTAAATCCATTGCATAAATTGCATACATATTTAAACTATTCAATAATTTTGTCACAGATCATTATGTGTCTGAATTTAGTGGGAAAAAAGAACAGCAAAATTACATTATGAAAGACCGAAGCACATGTATGGTTCATTACGTTCCAGGGTCTATGAACGGTGTCTGTATAAATTTCATACTGCTAAAATTTTTTCATGCATTTCCATGCACCTTTATCCATTGTAAATGCCCACTAATTAACACTTGTACGCCTATGCATTTGAACGACTACAGCAAGAATAATTAGCAATCAACACATGTTTTCAGCGTATAACTTTTACTTCTGATTTTGTGAATGTCGAAAGAAACACGTGAAATCGACTCTACTAATCGTTGGGCAAGGTGCAAAGTCTATCTGGTTGCATGACTCCATAATTTTAAATTTCAACACTTCTTAAAAAATCTATCTAGTGAAGTCTGCTTCTTTGTCGTGGATTGTTGGCTTCTAGCGAAGTCAAGAATGCTTCCGAGTTGGAGGATTTTTATGCTGTCCACATCTTGAGTTTCCAGCCACCTCAAACTGGCTTCTAGGTGCTCTACTGCCTCGGACACTTTTGGTGGTGGAGTTGGGGTGCCATCATCATCGTTGTCGTCATTAGCGTCACTGGCTTTGGGCTCTGGTTGTGCAGCTTCATTCTTCCCGCTGACATTTGCAACAATTTCGTCATCTGAGATGTGCTCATATATGGGGCAGATGTCATCTGCTGAATACCAGTTGAGGATATCATGATGATTATGCTCATATTCTCCGAGTGCTTCTTCGGCTAAACGTACATCGTCTTCAGTGAATCCAGTAAATTCTGGCTCATCGTCATCACTATCATCGGGTGTAGATGACGGAAAAGCTGGACCAAGACCCTTTATCCAGCATCGTTCAATGCAACGTGCAGAGATAGCATCCCAGGCTTTCCCGCCGATGTGACAGACTTCTTTCAAGTTGAGTGGCGCCAGTGATGTGTCCAAGGAGTAGTTGTTATCCGCTACCATCTGCATGATCATTTCACGACGATAGTTTTGCTTAAATACCGATATGATGCCTTGGTCCAGTGGCTGAATTTCTGATGTAGTGTTCTTCGGGAGATAAGATACTTTAATCTTGCCATCACGACTGATAAGATTTTCTGCAGGGGGGTGGGCAGGGCAATTATCCAGCAGGAGGAGAGCTTTTTGCTCCTGCTTGAGTTTTCGCAAATGAGCCCGAATGACTGGCACGAAAGTTTTATGGAACCAGTGTTCAAATAAGGAGCTATTCATCCATGCATTCTTGCTGTTGGTGTATTCAAAGGGAAGGGCCTTCATATTAACATGATGAAAACATCTGGGAAACCTCGATTTTCCAATCATCAGAGGTCTGACTTTGTGGCTGCCAGACTTGATGACGCAAAACAAGAGAGTGACTCGGTCCTTCCTCTTCTTAAAGCCTTCTCGTTTTTGACTATCAGTCTTGGTTGCGAGGGTGCGATCGGGTAACATTTTAAAGCATAAACCAGTCTCGTCACAGTTGTAAACTTGATCAGCTGTGTAGCAACCTTCTGCCAGCAACTTTTTAAGCTCAATTGGGTAGGAATCGGCAGCCTCTTTATCAGCTGAGCAGATTTCCCCAGACACAAGAACCTGGCTGATAGCGTGCCTTTTTTTGAATCTGTCCAGCCAGCCATTACTCGCCTTAAATTTGGAATCATCTCCATTGATACGGCGATCAAATTTCTCTGCTTGAGCTTTCAGAATAGGGCCAGAAATGGGAACTCCTTCTGATCGAGCCTGGACAAACCATTGGTGCACGGCTGAATCTAGGCTTTCGTCTTCAGCTAACTTGATCTTTTTACGCTGTAAACCAGTTTCCTCTTCTATAATGCAGGTTAGGCTACGAAGCTTTTCTTCTTCTTTTTTCCACCCTCGCAGGGTAGATTCGCAAATTCCTAGATCTCTGGCAAGCTGAGTTTGTTGTTTGCCCTTCTTTAGTTGATCCAAGGCGTACAATTTCTCTTGGGCAGAGAACGACTTGCGTTTGTGAACTTGCTTATCCATAACGGTAAAATAGTTTTCAAAAGATAGGAAATTAATAACAAGTTCATAGGCAAACACCATACACATGTACAATCCGCTGACCGCATGTAGAATTTCATACCCTTTCAATTTCAGATTGCGTCTAATAACACCGCCCCACACCCAGCGAATATGTTGGCGGCTTTAGTTTTTTTTTCTTTGATCAACCACCGCATTGTCTGGTGCTTGGTTGTGTATGCAGTTAAAGAAGAAACACATGTCGGCTATTGTTTGAGCAATGATTGTATACCGATAATGTGTATTTTGGCATAACACTTCAAGAAATTGGTGAAATTGTTACATTCCAGAAGTCACGCCACGATCGAATTCATATGTGATCTCTTCTCCAAAATGATAATAAACTTTTTATACACTATTTCTCGTACTTAAAAAAAAAATTCAGTGTATGAGAAAAATACATGTATATAAAATTTCAGGAACCACGCCACAAACGTATTATACTCGAATTCATACGCGATCTCTTCCCCAAAATGATACTGTAATATACACATTTATACACTATTTCTCGTACTTTGAAAAAAAAACATTTTCATGTGCGAATGAATATATGAAATTTTGGGAGCCACACCACGATCCCGTTATATCCGAATTCGCGTTATAGCGGGGCGCGTTATAGCGGGGTTTCACTGTACTGAGTTTTAAAAAAACAATAAAAAAGTAAATTAAACTTGATGAATTAAAGATAAACAAAAGAGCATGAATCAGAACAATTTAAATATTTTTGAGAGAAGTGGTAGTAATCCAGTTCATGTTATTTCTGTCTACATATTTAGGAAATGGATAATGCCCTTAAATTTAAAATCAAAAAATGTTTTACAGTGGACAGAAAATGATACCAAATGTGACTTTATTGCATATATCATGAAGAATGCATTAAATAGAACAATTAATATGTATTTAACAGTTGCAACAGAGATTTGGGTTATTTCAAAGATTGCATTGCTCATGTTTAGGCCCTAGATATTGTCCTTAAATCTGAAATTAGCTTCTTCAAATGTTGTACATTCTGCAGAAAATTGATTTAGCTTTTTTGATGGATACCAAATTTGATTTTATTTAACAGAACAAAGAGCATATGCATAAAATACAGCAGTTTTTATGTGCTTGAAACTTGCAACAGAAAAGGGACTGAAAGTCTTTTCATAGCATAAAAACACTGATATTTAGACCCTAGATATTGCTTTTAAATTTAAAATGAGATTTATTTGTGTTGTATAGTTTATTCAGCTTTTAAATGATATCAGGTATGACTTAATTGCATAAGAGATTTAAGAGATCCATACAATTGATATGTATTAAACAGTTGTGACAGGAAAGCAGTTCAAGTCATTTCAAAAAATAGAAAGTTATGCTGATGTTTAGACCCTGGATACTGCCCTTAAAATGAAAATTTGATTTTAACTCGCCTGGGCATAAGGCCAGCTGAGTTTTTAATATGGTCCCTGTGTCGACCATGTGTCATCTGTCAACATTTGCCATTTAAACTTCTTCTCAAAAAATACTGGACAGATTTCAACCACATTTGGCAGAGTATCCTGGCATGAATTGCTTTCAGATTTGTACAGAATGATGCAGCTCCACCATCATACATTGCCACCATTACTAAAAGATGAAAACTTTAAATTACTTCTTCGAAACAATGCAGCAAAATTTGACCAAAGCATCCTGGCTTAAAGAGCTTTCAGATTTATGTCAATGATGCTAATTTATAGAAATATCTTTTGACTATGGCATGAATGGCAGCAAGTAACAAATGAAAATATGTGAAATTTTTACCCATACTTCTGTCATTGTCACTTACTAGATGGCAGGTGAGGCTATTATTTGTGCTGTTGAAAAGCAAAGTTAGAACTGTCTGACTCACAATCACCTCGATAGCCCAGAACTTTAACCAAATTTTGTCTAAGTATTGACAGCCCAAAACTACAGGAAAAATTTGGCTAAGCCTCGATAGTCCAGCTCATGACAGAAGCTTCCCTAACTCCTCCTAGTGTTGTTATGCAGTTATGTCACCATCCATTTTCTTCCGCTAATGATTTCACAAAAGGGTATAGTACCTTATATTGAGACCACCTAATAATGAAGTATATCCCGATACATATCATTTTACTACCTCTTAATGAAATGGGATACATGACCATACCCACATTATAAAAGGAACAGTTACAATGAAGAGCCTTACAGTGAGATCATGCTGTATATGAAATATATGCCAGTGACTACCCAGATGGGCAGTTCTAAATGTTTGTAACAAGGGCAGATCATAGTAGACAGTTTTACAAGTAGCATGATTTGCTAAGGATGTAATACCAACTAGTGAGCATATGGACTTCCAGATGTTGCTTTTAGCAATGTTCTGATTGATATTTTTTCTACACCTTTATTTAAAAATCCCTCATGGATATTATTTCTTTACCTACGTTTGAAAATCCCTCATGGATATTTTTTCCATACCTTCATCTGAAAATCCCTTACTGTTGGCAGCTATTTATACTAAACCATTAAAAATTAACGTAAATCGGCAATTTGCTAAAATTTTATGTCACCAATATGCTCAAATTAAAGATTCACCAAAATTTAATGATCCTAAAATATTGTGATTAGCAGCAACTAAATTATGAGGTGTGCATATGACCCTTGTAAGATAACTCAATTCTCACAATACAGCAATAACAAGGTATGAATGGGAAAGTGCCTGATAAAAATGGTTACTGATAACGGACATTATAACAATCTCTACAAGAACAAGATGGCAATGTATTTGTTCACATGAAAAATATAAGAATGAGAAATATCACCAGTGTCGGAATAATACTTTTAACGAGAGTACTGTGAATGGTACATTATATACCTGCCCAGTGTTTAATAGTCCTCTAGGTAGAAAACTTAAATTTTTGTGCAGAAACCACTTCTTTCTTTCAGTCACTAATACCTTGACTTTTGACCTTTGACCCCAAAATCGATAGGCTTTTCCCCTATCTTAAGTATAAGCCATCCACAAAGTTTGGTCCAGGTCTGTGATGCAGAATGACTGTTATTGTGCAAAAACCATTTATTTTAAACTGACATTGACCTTTGACCTTTAAACCCCAAAAGTGCTAGGCTTCTTCCTTACCCCAAACCATCCACAAAGTTTGGTTCATGTATGTTATGTAGAACTAATGTTACTGAGTGGAATTTAATTTTATTCTTTCAGAGACTGTGATGTTGACCTTTGATTTTCTGACCCCAAAATCAATTCGGTTCTTCATTACCCCCAAGTACAAGCTATCCACAACATTTGGTAACTGCAGACAGTGCAGAATTCAAGGTATTTTTAAGAAACTATTTTTCTTCTTTCATGCTGTGACCCTGACCTTTGACCTTTAGACCCCAAAGTCAAATAGGCTTCATCCTTACCCCAAGTGCAAGCTATCCACAAAGTTTGGTAACTAAAGATGGTGGAAATGAAATTGGTAACAGACAGATGAGTGTATGGATGGACAGATGAATAGACAACATCAATGGTGGGCATATATAACTGGTTCATAAATGCAATTTACTGGTAAGGTCATACAAGCCTGAAAAGTAAGATGTTTTCTGTACAAATTTCTTCCAATGCTGTTGATTGCATATATTATGACAACAGTTGTTTCAAGATTTCTCTATTTGTTTTTTTTACTATTTTCATCCACATCTAAAAGCCCATCAGCATCATTTGTCCAATGCTTTATGCCAGGATACTTTCTCTCAGAGTTGTCGTTTTTGAGATAAGGTTGTTGAAATGGTTTCTTATTTATAGTAATAGTGACCATATTTGATAGGGGATCAGTATAATTGTAAATAAATTTCAAGTTCTCTATGCCAGGATGCTCTTTTCATCAAATATTGGTCAATTTCTGTTGAGTGGTATTTGAGAAGAAGTCATTTAAAGGTTTGATACTTTTATTAATGGCAACCATATTTGATGGCAAATTATCAATATATGTATAAAATTGAAAGCCCTTCATGCCAGGATGCTTTCTGTCGCTTTTGGTCAACTTCTGTTCAGCAATTTCAAGAAATTACAGCCAGGAGAGCAAAAAATGATACATGATGAAAAAGAGGCACAAGTGGGCTTGACATTTATCAAACTGACATCTGTCTAATAGACAAATGTAAGAGCAGTTGGCCAAGAAATCTGGATCAGAAGGCTGCTTTCTGTTGAAATTTCATCCAATGCTGTTTATTGTATATGTTACGACAAGAACTGTTACAAGGTTTTGATAGTTTTAATATCTTCATCCATATTTGACAGAACATAAGCATCACTTATCAAATATTTAAAGGCCCCAATGCTTGGCATGATTTGTGTCAAAGTTGGCCAAATTCTGTTCAGCAGTTATATGAGATAAAGTTGTGCAAATGTTCTCCTACCTTTAGTAGTAGCAGCCATATTTCATGGTGGAACATCATCAGTTGTATAAATATGAAAGGTGTTCAAGACAGAACACTTTCTCTCAGATTTGATCAAAGTCTGATAAGCATTCTTTTGAAGAAGTTATTAAAGGTTTTTCCATTTGAAGTCACAGCAGCCATATTTTTAGTGCAAATTGGCATCATTTATATACATTTTAAAACTCTTCATGCCAGAATACTTCCTGTCAAATTTGATTAATTTCTGTTGAGTGGTTTTTTACAAGAAGTTGTTTCAAGGATTTTATAATTTTAATAATGGTGGATGGTTTGTTTCTATTTTTAGTAATGGCAACTATTTTTGATTGTGGATTCGGCATCATTTGAATGAAAATAAAAGCCCTTTATGCCAGGACACTTTCTGTAAAGTTTGGTCAAATTCTGTTTTGCAGTTTTTCATAAGAAGTTGTTTCAATGTTTTCTGTTTTTTTAGTAACAGTGGTCTTATTTTATAGTAGATCAGCATCATTTGTACAAATTTGAAAGCCCTCTATGCCAGGATGCTACTGTCAATTTTGGTCATTTACATTTTCAGTGGTTTTGGTAAAGAAGTCACCTGAAGTTTTTTAATTTGCAGTAATGGTGACCATATTTGATAGTGAATTGGCATCATTGGTACAAATCTGAACAGTCTTCATGACAGTATGTTTTCTGTCAAATATGATCAAATTTTGTTCATCAGTTTTGGACAAGTCATTTAAAACCTTTTTTACTTTAATAACAGTGACCATATTTCATGGTAGATGAGCATCGGTTGCACAAACTTGAATGCTCTCTATTCCAGAATGCTTTCTGTCAAATTTAGTCAAATTCTAGTGAGCAGTTGTGGAGAAGTCATTCAAACATTTTTTTGTTTTAGTAACAGCAGATGCATTGCATGGCTGATCAGTATCATGTGAATAAATGTGAAAGGTCTTCCTGCCAGGATGCTTTCTGTCAAGCTTGGTCAAAATTCTATTGAGCATTTCTGGAGGAGATGTCTAAAGGTTTTTCTATTTCTATGGAAGTCATATCTGATGGCAGATTGGCATCATTTGTACAAATTTTAACGATCTTTATGCCACAATTCTTTCTGTCAAATATGATCAAATTCTGTTCAGCAGTTCTGGAGAAGTGATTTAAAGGTTTTTCTATTTTTAGTAATGGCAGTCATATTTGATGGCAGAACAGCACAATTTATACAAACTTTAAAGGCCTTTATGCAAAGATGCTCTGTGCCAAGTTTAGTTGAAATCTGTCTGCTAGGGTTTGAGAAGATATTGAAAAGAGCAATTGTTGATGGATGCACAATGGACACAAGGCCATACCATAAGCTCACTAGACCTTACAGCCAGGTCACCTAAAAATGAAACACTTCTGCAAATCTAATAATTTAATATGCTTGAAAGTGTTCACAATTTTATTAAATTACATACCTAGTTCTCTGTATGAATCATGTGGATTGTGATCACAGATATAATATATTAAATGTATCACCATTAAGGACCACAATGGAAATAAGTGAATGAATATTCATTTACATTTTGTGTCATCCTTAATATCTATTATAGACATTGCACTTCAATTTTAATTTGTATTGTTTCATATAATCTATACTGAATAAATCTTTTCTTACAAATACCACTATTAATACATATCACAGTATTGTTACAGCTCCTATGGAAACTAGGTCCAATGATTGCCTTTACAGATTACTCAAACAGCTCACCTCTATCTGCATGAGTTCGAGTCTCAGCTCAACAAATGTGGGTATGTGAGAAAGCTTGCCAGTCCCTCAATATAAGGCAAACTCACCTGTAAGGCGGTACACTTTGGGCTCCCATGAATAGCATTATAGTAAGGGAATAACATATAAGGTCACATGCTCATTACTCATGAAGTAGCCATATCTCAATAATTAGAGCACTGGTCTTATAAACAAGAAGTCACGAGTTTGATCATCTCTGGAAGTTGAAACTTTTAGTTTGAAATTCTTTATTAAACAATTACACACAAATATCAGCAATACAAGTCATACAGCATCAAATAAGGGGCACATTGACCTACTTTTAGTATGATAATATGGTACTTTTACTATAGGACCTACACAGTTTAATAAGTTTACTAAGCAGAAGACAAATAATGTAACCCTGAGATTTCCTCATCTCAACTCCTAAACTGATTATTTTCTATATCATTTAATTCTTTCTTTGAATTCTTCATCTGAATTTATTTCAAATCCAATATGAATGCCTTTCTGACATGAAACTAACACTGGCAATGTAAAGCATCATGCTCTCAACCTGAAGGCTGTTAGCCATATTTTAACACATTACTATAACACATTAGCACCTGATGGTTGTTAGCCATTTATTTAACACATTACTATAACACATTAGCAGCTGAATGATGTTAGCTATATATTTAGCACATTACTATAACACATTAGCACCTGAAGGTTGTTAGCTATATATATGTAGTACATTACTATAACACATTAGCACCTGAAGGCTGTTAGCTATATATTTAGCACATTACTACAACACATTAGCACCTGAAGGATGTTTGCTATATATTTAGCACATTACTATAACACATTAGCAGCTGAATGCTGTAAGCTATATATTTAGCACATTACTATAACACATTAGCACCTTAAGATTGTTAGCTATATATTTAGCACATTACTATAACACATTATCAGCTGAATGCTGTTAGCTATACATTTAGCACATTACTACAACACATTAGCACCTTAAGATTGTTAGCTATATATTTAGCACATTACTATAACACATTAGCACCTGAAGGTTGTTTGCTATATATTTAGCACATTACTATAACACATTAGCAACTTTAGATTGTTAGCTATATATTTAGCACATTACTACAAGACATTAGCACCTGAAGGCTGTTAGCTATATATTTAGCACATTACTATAACACATTAGCAGCTGAATGCTGTTAGCTATATATATTTAGCACATTACTATAACACATTAGCACCTTAAGATTGTTAGCTATATATTTAGCACATTACTATAATACATTAGCACCTGAAGGCTGTTTGCTATATATTTAGCACATTACTATAACACATTAGCAATTTTAGATTGTTAGCTATATATTTAGCACATTACTACAACACATTAGCACCTGAAGGCTGTTAGCTATATATTTAGCACATTACTATAACACATTAGCAGCTGAATGCTGTTAGCTATATATTTAGCACATTACTATAACACATTAGCACCTTAAGATTGTTAGCTATATATTTAGCACATTACGTTGTGTCTGGAAGTTGAGGGACACATTTCTGGCGGTAGAAGCGAGTGAGTCTTGAAAGCACAAGGTATTTACATCAATCTCATGTAATTCGTTGATATCAATATAATTATTTGTTTGAATTTATCTGTTTAAATTCGTACATCAGTTTTCTTGATACGAGTATAACTATTTGTTTGAGTTCATTTGTCTGAATTTGTACAATAATCTTCTTTACATGAGTTTGACGAATTGTTTGAATTTGTCATCTTGATTGTTATAGGAATCATGTATTCTAAGAATTTCATGCATTACTTTATTTAATATGAGTTGTGAGAATCTTGTGTGAATTTTCCTGTCTTAGATGATATGAATAATGAGTTGAGTGAGTATTCACTGCCACTAATGTAGTTGAGCCATGAAGTGAATTTCATTGATTCATTTGTATAATTAAGACGTGAACTGAAACTGTGATGTTAGAGTGAGTTAGTGATGAAATAGCCGTTAAAAAGTACATTAATCTTCTGAAACTAGGTTTGTTTATCGTCTGTCAGGTTTGGCCTGACTAGATAGCCTTTGGTATCTGTTTGAATTCTGATAGGACGATATCTGATGTAACGAGAGTGGGGTAATATTCTACATCCCAGAAGGAAATCTGACGGGATATTTAGGTTGCTTCTTGTTTATTTTAACAGGGGAAATTGCTCCACCTACCTACCCACCTATCTATCCACATATCCACCTACCTACCTACCTACAAAGCCAATCATCGATGCACGTATAAGTATCAACGTAGAGGGTAGAGAGAAGAGGCATCCCACACACAGTTTGAGGACCGAAAGAGGCTGGATAAGAGAGAGAGAGAAGCAAAAAGGGGAGAACATCAACCTTGACCTGACAGCAAAGTTGAATTTGGAGTGACCAGCAATAACAAGGTTAATCAGGCATGCTGGGCAATTGATTTGATTGTTCACTCAATTTTAAACAGATCGGCTAATTACATAATTATATTTGTGTTGAAATTCGGTAAATGATTTCAAAAGAGAAGTGTGTCTTTCTAATGTTATGTATTATTTCAATTTGTTTGTCCTCTAGATAACGATAACCAACCAAATCATACACCTGTTACGAGAGGTGCGTAACACTCATTTAGCTTTTATTTTATAGGCAATTGGTAACAGGGTAGTTTTTCCCATGCTTTTATATGTAATGACTTTCACTTGTTTACTTGAGGATAGATATTCAACTAAGAACAGCACAAGAAAATGCATGTCAATCTATGAAAATTTTTATAATTAACCACATACATGTCCAGGTGTACACTCAACCATCACCCCCCACCCCCACCACTCCTTCATCTTACCTCTGAAAGTTAACTATATAAATATAAATACATCGCCACATTATGTCTTTCACGAAAGTTTTGAAGTTACCATATGACTTTACCTATATGCTTAACTTAATGATTCAATCCTTTTTTATTTCCTTAAAATGGAGTCAGAAATCAGCTTCAAATCACTATGACATATGCAGGCCACTTGTAATTGTAATGCATGGTTGTTACATGTACTATTATGTAGTGGGCAGCTGACAAGAACAGAACCATTTAAGGTCAAGGAGTGGAGGGATTTGCTGCTATAATCTAACATGCTACATACATGCAATATTCCCAGACAGTGTTGGGTTTTTTTTGTGACTCAAAAAGTGTGTTTTTAGGTCCCAAGGGGGGTCAGTGCATGTGAAATGAAAACATTTAAGGTTTGTGGTAGTCGGCCGAGTTGATAAAGTCTTTGACGGCCGCTATTGTAACATATTTTCGAGGTTAAAGTCACGCCTATGGCAGTTAAGATTTAATTTATTCTCATGCTGAATTAATGAAAAAGGGTACCAATGTATGCAAATACACAATTTGTCATTTGATTAATGATTTAATACTTTTATATTATTAAAATTCCATGGTGCAGTTCATTTCAGATTAACTCGATATTCAAACATGTTGATGTTTTCATGAGTTATTGATCACATGATAAAAAGTTTATTGCAATCATGTAAATTTCCAAGGAAAATACGAGAAAGTTAAGGTGGCAAAACTGTCGAAGCAAATAAGATTATCTCATTTTTTTAGCACTTCTAGTGGATTATGTACTACAATATTCCTTTGTCCCTTTAAAATGTTGTGTGTCCCCCAATTCTGGAGGGTGAGGGACACTGTCCGTTGACCTTTGGATCCTTGGTGCAACACTGCATTAGGCCTAGATATTGAATGGTTCAATCTACCAAAATAATTATGTTTTGAATTTTATATATGGAGTAAAATCCGACTTCAAAGAAACCTTGATGCTGATCACAAACTTTAATAAAGACGGCTTCAACATTTTCATTAAATGCAGTCAGTGATGTGTATGTAATAACATTTGTTTTTCAACACGCATCTGTTTGATGTATTTGACTTCAGACAAATTGGGTTGTTCCACTTAGTGTATTTGACCTATGCAAATTAGACTAATGGGCTCTCCCTCAGCAGTGCTCAAAGGATTTGACTCAACACATCACCCTAGCTACTGTGAGCCAATTCAGTAAATCTCTGAAAGGTGTCTGTTTATTGCTGACTGCCTCACCTTTTAATTGTCTCTGAAACATCTGTATAAACTGCCCTGAGGATAGTTTTACATGAGCTCTGAGCAAGACTATTTACTGTTTATACATACCACAGATTACGGGTATATATCATTGTGATCAAGAAATTTACTTTTTTCGTGGGAAATTGTTTTTTTCGCTAAGATTGCTGAAAATCGTGTTTTTTGAAACACGACAGTGTCGGGGGGTTTGGGAGTCCAAAATAGTGTACAACATGTATTTACAGAGAATCTCTGAGCCAGTTTTACACCTGTTAATAAGTTGTTTTCAAGTACATTACGAAGTCAAATACCCACGAATGAGTATCAGTTAATTTAATTTTATCAGCCTCAATACAAATTTCATATTAGAAACCCCCAATGTCCGATTTGGGTATTTTGTTTCTTGGTCAAACATCTGACGTCCTGGTGGACACGTCCAGCATGAATATTTCCAAAAATCTACAATATAGTGTTTAATAAGTTAGTGTGAGTTTATTAGCAAGTATTCGGATTCAAATGGAATCTAGCAGAGAACATTCTAGAAAGTATGCTTATTTGTGCACATTTTTGATGGAATTACTATTATGGAAACAATGAGATCAGTTGGTGGAGACTCATGTACTTTAACTATTTACACTATTCAGTTGCCAATTCTCTTATACATGTATGTGCCATTATGCATGGTTCTCTGCACAAAATTAAATATTAAATATGTAATCACTATTTTAAGTATTTCTTGTTTAATATGCATCAATTTAAGTTACTAGAAGTATCAATGAAGCCCATTTTGTGCCCCCATCCCTGTCTTGTATCGTCAAAAGTATACACATGCAAATATTGTATTCAGTTAACTGACTTGTCTCAATATTGCATGATATATTACATACACATTAGCACATCATGGACCCCAATCATCATGTTATAGCAGGGTTTCATTGTACAGGAAAATATACAAATACTATTTAATGTTACATTTATTTGTCAATTTTATAGGTTTCATTAGTGTAAGTAGTTAATTTGTCTCATCATACATCTTTCACAACACAAGACAGACTTTATTTTTTATAATTATTACAGGCATTATGAATTACATTAAATGAATCTGCTGATAAAAGCTGTTCATTCTTTACCAATTTCTGTAACAAAAAGTGTATCCATAATTTTCCCAACTGACTTACCTGTAGTCACATTTGCAAAACAAGTATACACACATACTTTCCCTCCCTCTCTCTCTTACACATATGACATGCATAATGACAAGGCTTAGTTAAATACAACTGACAGAGCTAATGCAGCAATAACCAAAAGTGCAAGTTATACATTACAGATGCAGTCTCCTCTCAGAGAAAACTGCACACCTCCTGTGTTTAAACAATTAAGAAATTGATGGCTAATTCCTCCTTAATTGGTAGACCAACGGTTCACTAAAATTTTACAGATGTGATAAATAAAATGAACTCTTTTGATTGAGTGCATAATATACCTTTGCCAGGATTTTCCCTTTCAGCTTTAGAGAGAAGGTGACCAACCTGGTTTAAGTGACAGTCCTGCTGTTCTTCTACTTCTTCTTCTGGCAAATCTTTAAATGAGACTGAGGTCTGTCTTGTCATTTCCTTCTGATGGAAACCATCTCCACTGCGAACACAGGATGGTGAGCTTATAAAAATAACTGAATTTCACTTAATAGGTAATGTAAAACTAAAAACCTAGGACATCATTTTCAATTATAGTGCACTCTCTAACTGACTAACATTAATTGTAGCTGAAATTCTGAACTTCACAAACCCATTATTAGACAGTTTGAAAAAATGCTGTTTTAAAGTGACAAACATTAATTCTTGTTAATACTTAAGGCATTGTTAAGAATTACAAAAACTGAACGACAGAAGTCAGATAGCAAAATGATTCAACATAGAATTCCCCAATAAAACTTGAAATAAAGACCCATCATATTTGATTATGTGTTACAGATGCCCAACAGCATAAAGCATAGACCCAGCACTATCATCACATGGTGTACCAGCAGATCAGTCATGCTGTTTGTTCTAATCATGACTTTAATTTAATTGCATAGACCCTGATCTGCTAACACATAATACAATGGCAGATCTGGGTCTATGCTGTTTGCAGTTGGGTACGCAATATGCACAAGTCAAAGCAGTATATCAAAATAGAGAAAAGGTATGAAAATCATGGCAGCATTGAAAACAAAATATGTGAAGCTAGGGCCCGAATTAAGAAAAAAAGCAACAAGAAGTAACTTTTATTATCATCCTCTAAAACTTATTTGGGGACCTGAACAAATAAAACTTCACCTGTTATTTAGGTGTTACATATTTTCATGGTATTAAGTCAGCTTGTTGTCAATTAATAAATAATTTTTATAAACAGTAAAGTGGAACACTGTTGTTGGGTGATATTCTATAGTATAGTTTTCTGAACGAAAAAATGATTTTTTATTAATTATTTGTTTTAGAGGAAACCAGTTAATCATGAAAGGATAATACCTACACTAAAACAGCAGCAAATTAAGACCCAAAAATGACCCATTTTCCGGTACACATACATGTGACAGAAATGACAGGTCAGGTTAGGACAGATCTACAATTTGGTCAGAAGTTTTGAACTCAAAAGAGGGAGGATTTTCATCGACCTGATTTTTAGCACGCAAATGGACAAAAATTACAACCATTGAACAAATGTACATGTTTTTAAAATATTAAAATATGCACATCATCTCATCAAATCAGTCCCTTCACAACATTTTGCTGCCATTCACACTCTCCTTGTATGGACCACAAGCATTTTTAGCATTTCTTAGGAGATCATTGTCTGGATTATATTGGTGCCAGTCCTCATCATTGTTGATCTTAACACTTAGGAGATGATGTACTGTTACTGGATCTAGGTTTCCTCTGGAGTCAGCCTGAATCTTCCTCAGAATGGAAATATCCTTTCAGTGTCTGCATTGGAATATGGCAATGTTAGTACAACTCAACTGAGTCTACCAAGAAGTTTAAACTGTTTCCTTCCTGTGTGTAGATTCAGTTTGACGACTGCCTGCCAGAACTGCTCAAGATTGGTACTATCTGGATTGAATGTTGTTTTAATATCAGTAAGATTCTTCACATGAAGCACAAACGCATACATTATACCATCATACCCTTTGTAAGTTTAAGCCTAATTTGCAGACACCTTTGTTGTCATCATTATCATCACTATCACCGCTCTTTAATAATGACAATCAAATCCGGAAAATGATCATCACTTGCTAGTATTACAGGCAAAGAAAAAGACCTCATTCATCCCAGGCATTATGGATTACAATGGCAGTGAGTGACATGTACTTTAGTCTGGTTCATGTTTACAAAGGATTACCAGTAAATCAAGGTCAGTGGTGTTTATATCAGTTTTTGCTATGCGGTCCTTCAAAGAAGTATTGAAAGCATATTTTGCCTTAAGATCATGGTCGCTGATAGCATTCTGCAGGTGGTCGCTCAAGACAGTAAGTTTATATAATAAATTATTCATATTATTCATATTATTATTATTATTATTATACAATTAAGATTATGATTTCTTACAAACAATAAAATAGTCACTATGTGAGTAGTTTTTGTCTGTTTGTATGAGAACTTTTGTGCAATTTCTGAGCCAGGAAACATTATTTACTCTAGCTCTGAAAAATGATCTACCAGAAACAGGAGATTATGTTCGGCTATAAAGTTGGCAAATAGTGTCTCGGCATGTGTAACTTTATCCACATTTGATGCAGATTCTGCGAATATGAATTCAGTGATGGCATATTTGTTGTCACGGTTAATATGCTTTGATGAGATGGGGTTTATGCTTGACGTGATGTCATTCTTGAAACCAGAGCAGATTTTAAAATCAGCTTTACAAGAAGAGCAGAATGCATATTCATGTCCCTTCCAACTTGGTTCCAACCAATGAAATTCCCATTTCCATCCATCATTTAATTTTGTGTGATATTTTGGCTATTTCGAATTTGGCATTGGGAGAAAATGCACGCTCTGACAGCTCGACAAACTTTAAACACCAAAGTCACACCGACCCAGTTTTATGCCACTTGAGCTCTTGAGTAACCCATTCATAATCAATTAAGGTCTTTAATACTTTCAGAATTACATCTGCTCACACAGTATAATCCATCTCAACAAACTTCAAACACTTTACTTTTGATCATACATAGTATAGACTCTAATCCATCTCAACAACTTTAAGCACCGAAGCAGAACATACCCTCCAGAAAGAATCAAAGTAATATTAATTGTTTTATGTAGCTTGAGCTCTTTAGTAACCCATTCATAATCAATTAAGGTCTTTAATACTTTCAGAATTACATCTGCTCACACACAGTATAATCCATCTCAACAAACTTCAAACACTGAAGGTAACGGACCCTGCCAACAGAATCAAATGGATGTTAATTGTTTTATGCTGCTTGAAATTAGCAACTAAATTGTCTTGCCCTGCTTAAGTCAGTTCACAGTCACGTGATCATAGGGAGTATTACCATAAATCAGTGGTCCCCAATGCGGTGCCCGCAGGCGCCATGGCGCCCGCCAAGTCATTTTTGTGTGCCCGCAGAAGAGGTTATAATGCATAATAAAAAATAACAAAAATGGGTAAAGTTAACTGGTTGGTGCCCACCACTCTCTCATAAACTCACAAATGTGCCCATAGGCACAAAAAGGTTGGGAACCCCTGCCATAAATATACTACACTGGAACCAAAGTGTGAAAAAAATTAGAGAAATGAAATTTGTCAATAATAATTTTGCATATGCGAGAGGGACAGGAGACACCCCTCAACTTGGGAGAAACACCTCCCATCTGGGAGGTTCACATGTATGGGTACATTTAATGATTAGGTATATGTTTACTTTGTTGTTACAATTTGTTATATATCTTTTTAATGTTTCAATATTAAATTTATTTCCACCACATTAACGGAGCAAATAACAATCTTTCCAAATGCACCATATCTTTGGGATATTGTTTTTTTGTCTAAGAAATATTATACAGCAAACACAAAGCATGGTGCAACAATTCTGAGAAACATTTACTGGCTGCACCATGCTTTGTCATGGTTCTTTCTTATATATATATATTTATCACATGACTACTGTGTTATTTACGTTAATATACCCGTATCATAACTTTCACATAAGCAACACATTTAATAACACCTCATGACATCACAAATGATATCATAATGTCATAGTGACAGAGGCATCTGAGTGTATTTTAAAGGAAATTCACTACACTATTCTGAGCTGAAGGTCAAATAAAATCAGTATTTTTGTTATGAGGCATTCTTAATGTATATCTGTGGCACCAGGTAGCAGTGGCTAGAAGTTAGTATAACCCTACAGGTGTGATTATCCTGATTGGTCTTCTGCTACTGTCCTAATATAGTAAAACCTGTCTTGAGAGACAGTCCCTTCTGCCAACAAAAAACGGTCTCTCAAGACAGGTGGTCTCTCATAAGAGGTTTATGTAAAAGGACCAGATTCCAAAGTCAAAATTCAGCATTGTTTAAGAAGGAAAAATGACCACAATCACTGTACATTTATTGTATTCTTTGTTCATAGTTCTTGTTAAAATATTGCATGCATTCATCTGAAAATAATTGTATTTCCAATAAAGATATACATCTATCCTTAAACATGAATCACATTTATATTTGAAGATCACATGTACATGTGCATGTGAATTCGTTTCTAATTGACTCCTTGTCTTTTATAACACCCTGAATTTGAGTTTTACCGACGTTTAAACTGGCTGCTATTTTGCAAGTGATCTCCC
The DNA here is from genome assembly GCA_029931535.1 of Margaritifera margaritifera. Taxonomy (NCBI): domain Eukaryota; kingdom Metazoa; phylum Mollusca; class Bivalvia; order Unionida; family Margaritiferidae; genus Margaritifera; species Margaritifera margaritifera. The sequence goes on from JAQPZY010001261.1 coordinate 775,605, forward strand.
CTTTTTCACTTCTTTCAATTACATTAATTCTTTTCTCCAGTGTTAGAATTTATCTCTTTTTTGTTGGAGTTTTTGCCATTGTTATTAAGGTGCTAGGTGTTAACGTTATCAGTGATCAATCGTAATAACGACTATAGCGGTTTTGATCAGGCTTTGGGGAAATATGGATACCAATGAATGAAATAAAACGACATAATTAACTCATCCAGAAACAGAAAAAATTATTTAGAGACAAAAGTCAAAGGCTTAATTCACCAATGACATAAATGGATTAACTCTATAAACAAAGTGTGTAACCGGCTGCAATGAGGTGAATAGAATGTGGGTTGTAATCACTGTAACATCAAAAAAAGCAAACAAACACAACCCTTTAACAATGACAATCGAATCCAGAAAATGATTCTCACTTGTTGGTATTAAAGACAAAGACCTCATTCACCCCAGGCATTATGGATTAACTCCAGAGACAAACAATGTATGTGACCGCTACATTGACTTCGGCACTACAATGCCAGTTGGTGACATGTACTTTAGTTTGGTTTACAGTCTATAAGAAAGGACACTACATGCATGACCTGTAAAATTTAGGAAACTGGTAGCCAGCCTAATTTTTTTTGTGTTTTTGATTTTGTTTATAAAAGTCTTTACTTTTTAAGCCATCTTGGTTAGAAAGGATTTAATAAAGGTCAGTGGTATTTCTCTCTGTTTTTGTGATGCAGTCATTCAAAGCAGTGTAGAAATGTATATTTTGCCAAGAAATCGTGATCACTGGTCGCGTTCTGCAGGTGGTCGCTCATGACAGTGCATTTATACAACAAAATCGATCCGTGCATTATGATTGTGGTCGTAAATGACAGGTGGTCGCTCATAGCAGAGGTCGCTCAAGGCAGGTTTTACTGTAATAATCGGTACACATCGTGTTATCGATAAATAATAAATAAAAGTGCCTTTAGAAACTAGAGGAATATTGATCAATTTGCTCATGTAAATATACCACATATCTCCTGCATCCCACTCCTACCCCATGGTAGAGATGAGTCCAGAGTAAAAAAAAGCATGCGTAACTCATCTGAAAATAGTACGAATACAATGACTAGTCAACATGCATATCTTCTGATGATGACCATAATATGTAATAAGTTTCATGTAGCTGCATTTACAAAATTCTGTCATATATTGCAGATATAAGACAAAAAAGGCACTAACTCTTACAAAACTCACTGGTGCACTGTGATTTGTCAATATGTGCCTCTTTAGATGATGACCATAATATGTACAAAGTTTCACAGCAAACCATTAAAAAGGCATTAACCAGGGTTCCCACTTTTTTGAAAACAAAAATTTCCAGGTCTTTTTCTTGGTTTTTTCCTGGGTGAAAGTGCTTTTTTCAAGGATCACTTATGACCATTACTGAACAGAATAAAAACCAAACATTCTGTTTTTGAAAATGTGCATTTGTAAAATCAAAAGCTGTTTCTATTCTGAGACTCTCCAATAACATCTGAATTAGACATACCGGTAAGATCTTGTACAAAAATACAGGATGTGTCACTTGAAACAAGTATAACTATTAAATTCATATAAATTTTCATGTACCAGAAGGCCTCTTTTCATATGTTTGTATGATGAAATACTGGATACAATGATTATTTTTTATTAGTAATGGACCTGGATACATCCACTGAGTTATATGCTGCTACAGATTTGGCTACACAAATTAAATTTTTCACTTGTTTTTCCATGGAGCATGTGTGAATTATCGTCAGGAATTCCATACAAAGCAATGTAATTTCTGGTATTTATGCTCATTAATTTAGCTCCAAAAGTGACTACAGAACATAAGACTTCTTTTTCTATATTTCCATCTTCTTCAAAGGGAAATTTTACAGAAAGTCAACGTTTTACTTTGGTTCTTAATGTACTAGTATTGAAACAAAAAAGCAGGGAATGTCTTGAAATCAATACAAGGCAAATTGAACTTTGCTTTTTGGGCCTGTTTAGGTGAAATGACAGACTCTAAGGAAACTGTTTTGCTCAAATCACCCTCAAGAATCTCTAACATATGTGCATTGTCAAAAAGCTAACAAGCGAGCAGACAGCTCCTTTATTTTCATAGCGATGGATATGTATTCCTTCCTTAATTATAACAATTATTTTGACAAGCTGTTCCAATAACTGACAATACATATTGGTAATGATTGATACACACATTTTGTGCTTTGAATTACTTAAATTCAACACATAGCTTGAGATTCATTTACCAAGATATTCTTGGAGTCATGTGGTCTAGTGTGAAACTCTAAATGACTCTTTCGACTACTTTACCTATATATATAATGAACCAAATCATGTTTTTATGACATCTTTATCATGTTTTTTGCATTGTAAAAGGATTATATTTTTTTTTATAGTGTTCATTATTCTAGTTTGTTGATTTGTGTCTGCTTGGTAAATATGCTACAAAGATTCCTATCCTTTAAAACAGTGCCATATGATCATAGGGCACCTTTATTCAAGTAAAACCTGCAAGTAACAAACAAAAATATCATAATGCAGACTAAATTTATATTATGTTAGATGAATAAACGGGTAAATTTGTTTCATATTAAGTACTTGTTATTAAAAAAGCTATTTTTATGTCAAGAACACAACAACAGCAACTTCTACTACTGCTGCTATTGAAGAAGGCAACTTCTCTACAAAATGAGAACAAAATTATGTAACTAATTTTGGTTTACACTATACACAAACCTTTATAATATTAATTTTTTAATCTGCTACAAAGGGACACCTGAAAATAAATTGCAACAAAAATTTTGAGTGATGAGGAACAGGAGGTTAGAGACCATAAGACTACGTGTTAAAAATTCCCCCAAATACTCTAAAAATTCCCCAAAATACTCATTTTGCGATACAAATTCCCAATTCTAGGGATGGGGTCCCCCAAATTTTATTGTTTGAATCATCCCTGAAGTATTTACCAAGGTCTGAGTAAAATTCACCGCAAAAGTGAGTTGGGGGAGGCGAAGATTACTGTTGACAATAATGCTTAACACCATGTTCCCAGTGTGAACTACCAAGTAATAAGCAAAGATTTATCAACCAATACAGTTTTGCTAACTTTACATATCACATGGGTAACTTGGGAAGAACCGCTTTATTATTTTTCTTCTACATATAAAAAAAAGATACCGATATGGCCTGGACTAAGAGGTAACGAGTCAACTTGACCAATCCAATCGCATAAGCACTTGGATTGACTATATAAATATGTTTAGGGCAAGCACCCATATCATCCATACAGCAATTGTATCTCAACTGACTGAAGAGTTCTGCAACCTCCAAAAATTCTGGGAAGAACTCAACAAATTTAACTCCACATCTGTTCAATTACGACTCAGTTACGTATTTTTGTGTGTGACCAAGTAGCGGCTGAAAATCCCCCGTGTTTTCCTGACTTTGATCAATATTTTCCCAATTTCCCGGTAATTTGGGAACCCTGATTAACTCTGAACAAAAATTGCGAGATCACTTTGATTTCTTGATATGCACATCCTCGTATGATGACCATAACATGTACAAAGTTTCATGGTGATCCACTGAATATAGAGAGACTAGTTGCATTCAAAGATTCTGTAATCCACAACATCCAACTCGAAGTCAAAAAGAGAAACAAGTATAATAAAAATTGCGGAATCACTATAATTTGCCAACATGCACATCTTCAGATGATGACCATTTGTACCATGTTTCACAGTGATGAATCAAAAATGCAGGACTAGTTGCATTCACAAGATTCGGTCATACAATGCATCCAGCTGCATGACTAAATGGGGGCAACAACTCTAAACAAAATTGTGAGGATAGTAATTTGTTCTTGTGTATATCATCAAATGATGCTCATAATATGTCAAGGTTTCATTCTGAAAACTGTGAGAGTACTTGTGTCCACAAGATTATCTAATATGCTAAATCAGATTCCAAATTTTAAAAAAATATAATAACTCTAACACAAATTAGAGGAGCATAGTGATTTTTTGTACATCTTCTGATGATGATAATAACATTTTGCAAGTTTCATGGCAATTCACTTAAATCTGTAAGACAAGTTGCATTCACAAGATTCTGTCACACAATGCTTTCAGCTGGAAGTCGTAAAGTACAATAACTCTTATAAAAATTGCAGATGCACAGTGATTGCCAAAATACATATCTACAGGTGATGACCATAATATTTACCAAGTCTTGCAGTGATCCATCAAAAACTGAAGGACTAGTTGTGCATACATGTGATTCTACTTAGCGGTAGGACAAAAATACTGTTTGAAAGGCTGTCTACAGCAAATATCGTTTCTTAGCTGAAATCTACTGCAGTTGAAAATTAAACGATTTTTTAAAAATTGGGAGAGAAAAAACCCAGTATTTTATTTTTCAATCATTCTGTCCATACATTACAGAAATCAGTAAGAACCAGTCTACTGGGGACCAGAACTTTTTGATCAGCACAATAACCTGTGTAATGATGTGTGCTGAGTAATCCGATTAAGACAATCATGTGTACACAACAAGCCATAAATTGATTACCTTATTGTTGTAATTTGGAGAGTTTAAGGACAAAGGTGGGATATTTATTGAGGTGTTTTAAGTAATAAAAGGATCAAAGGTGGTCTATGATGGCTTGTCTCTGATTAAAAATCAGCCGACCTTTGGCAGAGGGGAGATAAAAAAGAGAGACAGACCAAAAAATTATTTTGGCAGAAACACTTGCATAAGTATTTTCATTTGTTGTCTTGTTTAATTGTTATTGTGTTTTTCAAAATGTTTTAAAAGGAATATTTAAGGGCAACTCATCTTTTTCAGGTCAATTAATGTCAAAATGTACACTTTCTCCCAATGCCAAAAAAAACCACCTGCTAAGAAATATTACAAGTTCAACAATGATTGGAAATCAGAGTTTAAATGGGTCCAGGTGAGAAGCAAAAGCTCTGAGTTTTGTACTGTGTGTTTCATGAAAAGCAGATCTTAAGATGGGATATGGGGGAAGAAAAGATATCACCTGGCATATGCAGACACCATCACATATTAGCAATGATTCTTTTGTTACAAACACACCCACTTTGAAGGCCTTATTTGAGACAAAAATCAAAAGTTCTTTCATTGCCAAATTCTAATGCTGATATGGAGAGGACATTCTCCATTCTTCAAAAAATACTGAGTGATTCAATGGGAAATCTGGACCAGAAAACTACTGAGAGCCTGTTAAGTGTGAAACTTAATAATCACAATGAATGTCATCAGTGATAACCAGGCAGTGAACTTATGACGGAAACTAAATATGCTTGTGGATTTTATATTTTAGAAAAATCTTGGCAGTGAACTATGAGATATACAACTCATCCTTTTTCATTTAATTGACAATACCCCAACTCACATTAATTAATTATTTTTGTAACATTTTCCATCAGAATCTGATTCATGTTGAAAACTTGCTGTTTTATTATAAAAAGAAGAGAAGACATATTGTGGCAAAAAATGCACTTGTTTTGTTTTCGGTCCTCTTAAAACACGTAAAATGTACATAAAAAATCCTACTGATTTAGAAGTCAATCTACTGATCAAAATTTTGAAATATACTGATTGTATGTCCTTGTTCTGTCACACGTATGGTTGTGCTAACAAGACTGTATGCTTGTCAGAAGGACAGACAGACATGAGGATTCCTATATACCCCATATAAATCCAGACAAAATATTTACAATCAATTACTGAACTGGTACAAGACTGGAAGTCAGTCCAGATGTTAGACCCTGCACAATCCTGTAGAAAAAACATTTGACAACATGGACTCTGTTTTAACAGTACGAGTGCCTTGACCTTTTCGAGGTGAGTTAAGTGCATACTGTCCAACTTAACAAAGAAAGTGTGCTCTCGCAATTTTTGTTTAGAGTTAATCAGTGTTCCCACGCTACTGGGAAATTGGGAAAATATTGATCAAAGTCAGGAAAAAAACGGGAATTTTCAGCTGCCACTTGGTCACACAAAAAAATATGTAATTGAGTTGTAATTGTATAGATCTGGAGTCAAATTGGTCGAGTTCTTACAGGAAGTTTTGGAGGTTGCAGAACTCTTCAGTCAGTTGAGATACAATTGCTGTATGGATGATTTGGTTGCTTGTCCTAAACATATTTGTATAGTCAATCCAAGTGCTCAGGTGATTGGATTGGTCAAGTAGACTTGTTACCTCTTAGTCCAGGCCATATCGGTATCTTTTTTTTATATGTAAAAGTTATGAAGACCAGTCTAGTGTCACAATGTGTCAACATGGGCGCGAGTGTAAAAGAAAAATAATAAAACTGTTCTTCCCCAGTTCCTCTTTGATATGTAAAGTTAGTAAAACTGTGTTGTTGATAAATCTTTACTTATTAGTTGGTAGTTTGCACTGGGAACATTGTGATAAACATTATTGTCAATGGTAACTTCGCTTTCCCCAACTTGCCTTTGCGGTGAGTTTTACTCTCAGACCTTGGTAAATACTACAGGGATGATTCAAACAATAAAATTTGGGGGACCCCATCCCTAGAATTGGTAATTTTTGTTGTGAAATGAGTATTTCGGGGAATTTTTAACACATAGTCTTATAGTTTTTTGTTGCAATTTATTTTCCTTTTGTAGCAGATTAAACTTTTTAAAAAATAATTCCAAAGATTTTTCAGGCTGTTTGCCATGAACACAATTTTAGATGCAGCATCAAGTACTACTTTAAATACCTTGCATTGCTAACATCTGTATGTACAGAACTGTTGTTGTCATGTTTCTTGTCTTGAACATTTTTTGAACCATTGCTGGAATAAATGTCCTCTTTTACTTGACTGGTGTTGTGCAAAGAATTCCTAATGGAAGACTTTGGCAGGGTTGGATCACTGGAATATTTTTCTGGTGAGCTATGGTCAAAAGTTTGAGGATGAAAATATACAAACTTTCCACTAGATTTGTGTTGAGGTAGAGGAGTGCTGGAAAATCTTGGACCAGACCAAGAGGTTTCTGTGATATTTGTGGGAAGACTAGGATGATTTTCTGAAGTAAAAGAATTCCCAGCATTACCACCAGAGGACCCTGTGGGGTTGATTTTGTCTCCCTGTATTGCTGATTGAAAGCTGAAACTTCGACTCCTTGCAATATGCACCTCCTCCACAGACCGAGTTTCATTTTCAATTGCAGCAGTGTAACTTCTCCTTCTGAGTCTACCTCCCTCAATCCAAAAGCTTCCATTTCCATTTTCCATCTCAGTGGGAACATCCATGTCAACACTCTCCATATGACCAGGAATCAAGGATGTGTCATGGTCTGTGGTATTGCTTTCATTACTCTGAGAGGTAGGACTCTCATTTTCACAATTCTGATACTGATCTGAAACAATGTCATGCCTGTAAAATTTGCCAAAGTTCAACCTTTGTCCCAGTCTATCCCAATCTATGGCTCCACTTGTACTGGAACCGGATGCATCAAAGTTCAGATTGAAATGAGCTTTAGCCATTCGAGACTTAAAATAGGTGATTCTATTCCGTCTACGAATAGGAACTGAGCGAATTCCTAAGGATGAATCACGAAGGCAATTGGCTTTGCAAGATTTCTTGGACCTGTCTTGTATTGAGCCATCAATGGACCAACAGTCCCTCTGGGCATCATCTATTGCAAGTGCTTCTGAAAATATCAAGTTAAATTGAATGAGCATTTTGATTCATTCAGTTATTGTAATACAGTGGTTTGTTAATCAATTGGAACCAATCAAGCCCATTATCAGACCAAATGATCTATCCCAATTTATTCTGGCTAAAATGTGTGCAAAACTTGTTCAATGAATTTTCATAAAATAAGGTAGCTCAATTTGTTGCCAGCCTCAAACTTTTGTCACCAACTTAAAACCAAAAATGTGTTAATGGAACAGTGAGGCCCTACCACTGTGCACTTAGCAAAGGTGTGACAGACAAATAGTCAAGGGTAGCACTCTATGCCCTACTACTACTATGGTGGAGTATAACAAATATTGCCATTAGCAAAACTGGTGACTGAACATGCATCCCCTGGAGTATTATTTGCATGTTAATCTGTAATTTTTTCAGTGCTTGACTTGACATCTCTGACACTCCTGACATTCTGACCTTTAACCTTTTCAGCCTCATCCTTCATGAACTTGTGTATAATATTTGCTGAATACGCTTCCTAGCGATAAGGATATAATAATAATAATAATAATAATAATAATAATAATAATAATGACTTTATTTAAAGAAGAAGCTCATATGGTCAACTAACCAATCTTCCATGAGGCCTTCTACAATTACATGTATATGTTGTAAAATTTTTACAAGTTGTGGTGTCTTTAGAGAACAATGCTATTAAAAACTTGATAATTGATCTATTACTGCTATAAAATATGTACAAGGCATTAAAGACGAGTACATACAGTACAGTGGTCCCCTTCTTATATGGCTCTCTCACCTGCGGCCACCTCCTCAACACGGCCAGTTTTCTCTGCACCAAGAGTTTGTGTACAAAAGTACCCCTCATGTGCGGCCACCCCACCCCCCTCTGATCCAGCATGCGGCCAGCATTTCAGTCCAAAAATGTCAAATTTCCCTCTAACAAGTGGCCACATTTTATCTAATATCTGTTCATAACCAATATTTAATTCATACTGTAAGGTAAGTAATCCGCTTATCTTTCCTGATGTCTGTTTCCAGATGTAAGGTTTTCATTACTGAGATAATTGCTGGCTAAAGTACATTATAACATGTACCACTATGGTTAATATTTTATCATTATTTACAAACACTGATGTTTACTAGAAATGGGATTGGCAGGGTTTATGGGCTTCACACAGCTGTTAAGTTCTTCTCTTGTATGATTACGACCAGAGGTAATTGTCAAGATCATAACCTTGTCAACCTAAGCTATAAATATAGCTTTTGTGGATTCACACACAAAAAAAAAAAAAAAAAAAAAAAAGAACCTTAAACAAAACAGGGTACCAGGTGAAGACCGAAAAATCATTTGACAGTACATGTATCGCTTCCTTTATAAACAAGGCCTTTTGTCTACTTTTATAAAAGTTGTATCTGTATCATTAAATTGCAGTACAATTAGCAACATAGAAATAAGTCATTAAGTTTAACATGTCATCACATAAATGGAAAATTCTTACTTTAGAAGAAAAAGCAAACATTATTCAACTCAATGAGAGTGGGGAGAGTTCAAGACTTCTTGCTGAAAAATTTGATGTTGGAAAGACAAATTAACAACATCATAACAGATAAGGAGGATATTCTGCAGCAGTGGGAAAATGGAGTAAAGGGAAAGAGAATGATTCTGAATGCCAAGCAATGTTTGTACCAAGATTTAAATGACAAGGTTTTTTATTGGTTTTGCACTGCGCGTGCCAAGAACATCCCACTCACAGGTCGACCGATAAAAGAAAAGGCAACAATTTTATTAGTTGAAATGGGCCATGAGAACTTTATAACAAGTAATGGATGGTTACATAGCTTTCATGTAAGACACAATATCAAGAGTTCAGTCCTTAGCGGAGAGTCTGCTGAAGTCAATAATGAAATTGTAGAGGACTGGAAAAAAAGGCTGAATGACATATACAAAGAATACAACAGATGTGATATATTTAACTGTGATGAGATTGGTTTGTTTTTCAGAATGCTACTCTCTAGGTTGCTGGTGAAAAAAGGGGACACATGTAAAGGTGGGGAAAAAACGAAAGAAAGATTCACAGTTTTGCTCTGTGCAAACAGTTCTGGTGAAAAAGTAAGGCCATTAGTGACTGGCAAATCACAAAACCCAAGTAGTTTTAAGAGGTTCAATCAATCAAATTTAAGAGTGACTTGTGAGGTCAACAGAAAGGCATGGATGACAGCACATATATTTGAGTCTTGGTTAAAGAAGTTGAATCATCAAATGAAAGTGCAAAACAGAAAGATCCTGCTTTTTTTGGATAACTGTTCTGCACACCCAAAAATTGAATTAAATAACATGAAGCTGGAATTTTTTCCACCCAATACAACTTTAAAACTTCAGCCTATGGATGCAGGGATCATTCAAACATTTAAAGTTTTATACAGGAAAAAGTTACTTACACATATACTATCTTTGATGGAAGATGTATCAACAGCATCAGAGATAGCCAGAGAGGTTACTCTGTTAGATGCAGTTCTATGATTAACTTTCAGCATGGGATGTAGTAACACCTGACACTATCCAAAAATGCTTTAAAAAATGTGGATTTTTCCAGGAAGACCCCAATGTAACACAACAAAAAGTTGAAGACTTGTCTGAAGTGGATATTTTACCTCTTTTACCATTTGGAATGACCATTCTAGATTATGTGGAGTTTAATAATGACTTTAGCACAGAAAACACAAATGATGTGGAGTCATCATTGCTGGAAGATGTTAAGCATTCAAACCAAACTCATTTGGATCAGGAAACTGACTCTGACAGTATAGGTACCTACAATGACCAGAAATTGGTCAAACAGCGTATAACTTTAAAAACTGCATGAACACAATCTACAGAACTAATGGAGTATGGTCTTATGACAAATAATATTGAACTTGTGGACTTAATTGTGAAAACACAGGGCATTCTTAAAAAAGACAGAAGGAAAGCTGCGGACAACATGACACAAACAAAACTGGATAAATATTTCACACTTAAGAATTAAGAACTATTATAAGAACTTGAAATAATTATATTCTTAAGACAAGAACCTTTTGATAATTAATGTGACTTTTAAATGAAGATATTAAATGTTTTGAAGTTACATGTAGCTTTCTTACTTCATACAAATATATATACTTCTCACAAATATAGTCCTCCTCTGGAAAGGCCACCCCTCTTGTAAGGTCACTTTCCTGGTGCAGAAGGTGTGGCCTTATAAGAGGAGGACCACTGTAACTTCCAAAAACTACTTTTCTCCTATGCTCTGGGTCATTCATCTCAACCCTGTTCAATTAATAACAATCTTTCATGATGCCAGGAGAACTCATCATGTTCAGTTTAATGATATTTCCATTAAATAGGCACAGGAAATGACATCTTCCAAAGGTCAACACATATTAATCCCAATGATATTGACCTTTAACTCTTTTGACTACAATTACCACTGAAAATCTTGTATGTTTAAAAATTAACATGTGCAAAAGCTGACAATGATCTATTAAAGAAACAGGATAAATAGTCCATTGGTATGACAAAAAATAAGGATTTGTGCAAATCACTCTTTATTTACGAATATTTTCAATATATCAGAGTATTGTGAATGCACTTTTATTCATGTAGTATCCATTTTTGCAGATTTTATGGTTGCTACTTTAAATTCCAAATGGAAAATGTCTTTGCATTAAATGCCACTTCTGTCAGGAGGAATCTCCACAAATTCAAGTACTGTATTTCTTTAAATTTTCTGTACATGAAAAAATATTTATTATTTTTGTTTTCAAAGTTTGAAAAATAATGTGTAAATTATGTTAAATATCATTTTGGGGAAGCGGTCATGTCCAAAAAACATAGGATCTGACCAAAATATAATTTCCTGGAAAACCACCAAAAAAAAACCTGATGGCTACAAAAATCAATTCACAGTATATAATGTATGCACAAGTCTCTTGGTGTTTAAAACAAATATTTGTGATGTCTTGAAATATGTAATTATGAGTTTTGTTAACAAGAGGTTTGTCACAGAAAGGCACTGCAGCACTTCCTAACCTTAAACAAATCAAAATTTTAGCAATGTGCTGACTGTAACTTTGAACATGGACTATCTGACATGCGAGTGACACTGCCACACTGTCAGCTGAATTGTTGTTGATAACTCTTGGATGAGAATATATTAATTAAAGCTGGACATATTACCATATCTGAAAAGTCTCACCAACTTACCCTTATGACCTTGGACTTAGACCTTTTGGTTCATTACCTGTTGACAATCTCCCAAGTTAGTTGGTAAATTTATGCATCATATCAGGTTACAATACACAAAATTAGGCTAATTTAAAAGTGTTCAATCAAGGAAGAGAGACTAAATAAAGGACAGATAAATGACAGGTAAAGATGAAGACTGTTTACAAACCTACAACTGCTTTTATCTGAACTTGCATGATATATTACGCTGTTTGGTAGAGATATAAAAGATGGTATGTGCATGTGAAAACCATAATCAATTACCTTTTTTTGTAAAGCAATTACTCTTCTGCATTTATAAGAGGTTGGTCAGTAAGATATAACTAATATTCACTGCTATAATTATATTTCTTTCCTTTTCATTGTTACTTTGCATTTGTTTTACTTAGTGGAAAACAAACAGCTGTGATTGAATGTGCTACTGGGTACTAAAGCTATCTTATTCTCAGAAAAAATTACATCTCTTTTAATTACATCACCAAGCCCTGATTACCTATTAGAGGAGAATTCTCAGTATTGTCCTCTCTATGTTGACCAAATTCATATGATGGATGAACCTTTATTGGCAGAAATGTAGGTCTTCCTTTCTGAAATATATAAACAGTCTTCATTTGAGTATTAATCTTAAACTGAATTGATTAATCAGTTTAGTATGGTATAACAGCCAAAATAAAATGCCAGAGTATACTCTAGAATAGCTTATACCAGCATTTTTCTACAATAATTAATTCATATGGTAATGTTTGAGGTAATAAACAAGACATACATAAAATCTTGTAGATGCAAAGTTTAATGCTACTAAAACAGTTTGATAGTCTCTATGAAGTTTTTACAATAGCAATTTGTCACCATTTTTGCAGTGTCATTCTTCCTTGACTGGTTCCATACATACTGTTTATACTGGAGCCAAGTTTTGAATTTAATTATGAAGTGAATGAGAATTAAAGAACCAGTCTGTGACACAGCAAATAGACATGAGATTGCCAAGGAAAACCTCGCAGAAACTGTCAAACACTGTTTCGACATACCAAATCAAGCATCTAGAAGTTATTACTTTAAAAATAGAAAATGGTAACTTATGTACTTAGTGTACGTCTTATTTATTACTCAAATATGAACAAAATTATTATGGAAAAATGATGGTATTAACTATTTTTGACTGTAGTCTTCATTCCATTTCCATTTATCCTAATACAACAAAGCTTTGTTAATCCATATTCTGTTTATCCAGATTAACAATTTCTATTTCTGGAAACAGCTTTCCACTATTATTCCTCTAAGGGATTTGTTAAATTGGATACCTTGTGTGTCTGCACGAATGTGGTGGGAACAAAAGTGTCCAGCTCCAGATTAATGGGGTTGCACTGTAATCCTTTGCTTGTGAATGGGAATGATTTATTTAAAAAATAAAAAATAAAAAAACAGACCAATTATTCAACAGCTGGGTTTAATTTGTTTTCAATGGCGAAATACTGCACTGAATTAATGAGAACAGGCTGATACAGTAAAATCTCAATTATCCAAACCTATATGGAGATACAAAATTTGTCCAGATAATTTGATGTCTGGACAACTAATAATTTCATGGAAAATAAATTGTTTGTCCTGGAGATAACTGGCATCTGGATGATAAATGTTTTAGCATACATGCCTCAGGATCCAATTGTTTTTTCTCCAGAACTCATAAAAAGCCCAGACCCTCTATCATAAAACATTTTGAGTAAATAAATGTTACTCCCGACTTGGAAATATTATTTGGAATTAACAATTCAGCCTTTTGATTGGTCAGAATATTTACAAGTAAGATTTGTGGTAAGTTAAAGTTTTATGATGGAGGGGGCCTGATGTTTTTGTTTCCTTTTACCTGGGAGTATGCTGAGGTAAATGATCATTTTGAATAGAGGGCAAGGCAATTACCTTGCAGCATGCAGCACTTTTAATTCACATTGTGTTCAGAATGCGCAAGTATCTTTACTGAAAGAGGGAGCCACGGTAGCTCAGTTGAAAGAGTGTCGGACTGTAGTCCAAGGGTCACGGGTTCGATAACCACCCAAGCCAGACTGGGTCAACTGCCTTGATGTGTTCTTGGGAAAGGCAATTAGCTCCCATTTCCTTGACATGATATATCCAATAATGTTAAAAGTGCAGTTAAAACCAACAAAAACAAAACAAACTTTACTGAAAGGTTCCAACCAAAATCAGTAGGACACTAAAATATGAAGCTGACCTTTATATTTTATTTTCTTCTTATTCTTACCAATACACCTAGTGCTGCTTGCCTCTTCTTAAGTCTTGATTTTAAGGAGGCTATTTCCTGAGCAATTTGCTCCTTCAGGTGCTCAGAAGATCCAGATAAAGGACTGGAATTGCTCTGGAAAAAAATATAATTGACCTGAAGTAACAAAATAAAATAAAGCCTATAAACTTCTAATATAAAAAATTGAATTCATTACTGTAGTTCAATATTCTTTTTTAGAAGAGATGGTTGAACTACTAATGTATATACAGCTCTCCCTCATTATAACACGATTCCAGAATGTAATGATGTACTACTATGGACCGACATGACACCAAAAAAAAATAAAAAATAAAAAAAAATAGAAAATTTGGAATTTCAATAATCTATCAGCTGAAAAACTGACAAGAAAACCACTGTATTTATTTTTGGTCTATTTAACATCATACATATGAACCTACCAGATGGAGGGTTTTTCTCCCAAGATGTGAGATGCCTCCTGTCCCTACCATCACTCACTGAAATCTTCTGTGTACGAAAAATTATTGAAATTTGTTTCTCCATTTTTTTACACCTTGCTTCCATTGTAGTATATTTACAGTAATACTGCCTGTGATCATGTGACTGTGAACTGGCTTAAGCAGGGCAAGATGATTTAGTTGCTATTTCAAGCAGCATAAAACAATTAACATCCATTTGATTCTGTCGGCAGGGTCGGCTCAGGCTTCAGTGTTTGAAGTTTGTTGAAATGGATTATACTATGTGTTCAAAAGTAATTCTGAATGGATAAAAGACATTAATTGATTATGGTTGGATTACTTAAGAGCACAATCAGCATAAAACAGGTGGTGTGACTTCGGTGTTTAAAGTTTGTCGAGATGTCTAAGCGTGCCCATCTCCCAATGCTAAAACACCAAAGCTAAGCAACCGAAATATCACAGGGAATTTCAATGGTTAGGATCAAGTTCAAAGGACATGGATATGCATTCTGCCCTTCCTGTAAAGCTGATTTTAAAATCTGCTACGGTGGCAAAAATTATATTACCCATCATGCAGCATATTAAAGCATATTAAACTTGACAACAAATACACAATCACTGAAATCCATGTTCGCGAAATCTGCATCAAATGTGGATAAAGATATACATGCTGAGGCATGTTTGCCAACTTTATAGCTGAACATAATCTTCCATTTACGGTAGCAGATAATTTTTCAGATCTAGTAAAAATAATGTTTCCCGACTCCGAAATCGCACAAATTTTCTCAAACAAATGGATGAAAACTACTCACATAGTGACCCAAGCTTTTGGTAATCATTGGATTAAAAAAAAGTCGAAGACATATTCCACAATTAAAAATTCACCATTCTCATTGAAACTCCTCCCTCATTTGAAGTAAAAACTCCTGACCAAATTTTGCAAATTTTCCAATTTGTCCTAAGTTGACTTCACTGTTCTGTCACATGTATGAAACATATGACAATATGGTTTGAAAGAAAACAACATCATGAAGCTTAGTATTATATTTTTATTTCCTTTCTAAGACATTATTTGACAAAATTAGATGCACAAATACGATAAAGTGAAAAATATATTTAATTTACATAAAAATCATTTTTGTTCACATAAACACATTTATTGAATTTTCAATTATTCTTGCTATACTGTGGTTTGGTACATAATGTGGTCTGCAGTTATGGACCACAACTACCATATTATAACAATGCTCAGCTGTACATGTATCTTCATTTGATAAATACTTTATGATCGGAAAAGGTATATTCAGATACTAAGAACTGATATACAGTTTATTGTCATATATCTGTCTTAAATTTATCCATTTGTTGCTCTAAAAAGATTTCTATCAGTTCATGTCTGAGAGCTCTGAAAATAAGATTCAAAGTTTAACCCATTTATCCAACAGTCACTTTGTTTGACATTTTTAAATAGGTATGGTTTGCACAGGATAAATGAGCCTAGGTTGCCAAAGAAAACCTAATTTTAGCAACAACATATCCTAATACAAATGTGTGTTCATCTTAAGAAAAACAAATAATCAAGCCTGGAGGTCATAGCTAAGGTTCCGTGGAACACGGTGTCTCATCTGCACACCTTTCTATAATGTAACATAACTGCATCTCACTTGCAGAACTTAAAAACATTAACAGACTCTTAACCATAATACCATTGCTGATGGAGCAGAAGAAAAAAAAAGATGCCCAAGTGGGTCAGATATCACCCTCTTCACCAAATAGCCAAATGCAAGAGGAGTTTGCCAAGAAATCTGGGTCAGTACATTGCTTTCTGTACAAATGTCCTCCTATGCTGTTGATTGCATATGTTATGAACGCAAAAAGCAGTGTTTCAAGGTTTTTCTATCTTTTCTATGTTCATCCATATTTGATAGCACATCTGCATCATTTGTCCAATCTTGAAAAACCTTTTTTGCTAGGATGCTTTCTCTCAAAGTTGGTCAAAATCTGTTTTTAGCATTTTGTTGAAATAAGGTGTTTAAAAGTTTTTCTTATTTAGTATAATGGCCATAGATAGATGATTAGCATCATCTGAATAAATGTCTTCAAGGTAGGAAGCTCAATGTCAAATTTAGTAAAATTCAGTTGAGCAGTTTATGAGAATAATTGTTGACTGGATTTTCTATTTTTAGTAACAACAGCCATATTTGATGGTGGATAGACATCCTTTGTATGAATTTTAAACCATTCATGCCAGAGTACATTCTGTCAAATTTAGTCAAATTCTGCTGAACAGGCATTGAGAAGTCATTTAAAGGTTTTCTATTTTTAGTAATGGCAGCCATATTTGATGGCAGATTGGCATAATTTGCAAAACTTGAAAGCTCTATATGCTAGACTGCTTTCAGTCAAATTTTGTCAAATTCTGTTCAGCACTTTTTAGAGGAGGTCATTTAAAAGTTTTCTATTTTTAGTAAGAGCAGCCATATTTCATGGCAAATTGGCATCTTTTGCACAAATCTGAATGTCCTTCGTGTCAGGATGCTTTCTGTCAAATTTGCTTGTATTCTGTTGAGCGGTACTGAGAAGCAGTTATTAAAGGTTTTTAATTTGTTAGTACATGTATTGGTGGCCATATCTGATGGCAGATCAGTACCATTTGTACAAAATTAAATCATTTTATGCGAGAATGCTTTCCATTAAATTTGGTAAAATTCTGTTCATTTGTTTTTGAGAATTTAAAAGTTTATCTAAGTTTAGTAACAGTGGACATAACTATGATGCATTGGCATCATTTATACAAACTTTAATGTTTTTTATGCCAGGACGCTTTCTGTCACAATTTGGTCAAATTCTATTCTTTTTTATTTTTTAAGAAGTCATTTCATGGTTTTCTACTTTTAATCACGGCTGCAATATTTGATAACATATCAACATCATTTGTACCAATCTTCATGCCAGGATGCTTTCTGTCAAAATTGGTCTAATTCTCTTGAATGATTTTTGAGAAATCATTTAATTGTTTTACTATTTTTAGTAACAGTAGGCATTATTTGTACAAGCTCTTCATGCTAGAATGCTCATTGTCAAAATTGGCTGAATCTGGACCCATGGCATTTGAAAAGTTTAACAAAAGCAAAGGTTGAAAGAATGACACGAGTCACTCCAAACACAGGGTCATACCATAAGCTCACTAGAAGTTATGGTCAGATGAGCTAAAAATTAAAATGTCTTGCCATACGCTAACACATGAAAGATTAAAAATTATCATGCTCACATTCCGACTCAACTGTAGTTTCTGACGTCAGAAATTTGAGTTGAGTCTCAAGTTGGAGTATGAGAACTTTTAAACCTCATCAAATGAACTAAAATGGCATTCAATATTTTAATATAGGTAATTCAGATATGTATATAATTTCCAAACAATTTCACTTAACATTTTGGCAAATGGTATTCTTGTGGATTCTCTCAAAAATAAATAAAAGTCAATCTGCAAAACATCTAAGTTTGTTCTAAGAGAAACAACCTTCATGTTACAGCTCATATCCTTCAGATTATGTCCCTTATAAGTTACGAAGATTCTGTTTCCATGAAGTTTAAAAGAAACATTATTTAAAGCATTATTTTAGCATTGCCTGATTTAGTATATAAAAAAAATGGTGAAGATAAAGGGCAATGACTGGTTCATGAGATGACTGCAAATCTTTCTTTACCAGCCATTGATTACTTCCCCTATTTGAAATCAGCCCAATGTACTGTATGTGAGTTAAGAAAGAAACTGTGAGATAAATGATAATGGAAGCCTTATTTGATGTCAGATTGGCATTGTTCGAAATAAATGTTAAAGGCTTTCATGCCAAGACAGTTTATATTAAATCTGGTCAAATTTGGTTGTGTGGTTTTTGAGAAGTTATTTAATTTTTTCTAAATGAGGTACTGGAAGCCATATTTGATTTCAAATAATAATCATTTGAAATGACTAAAAAGTTCATGATGCCATGCTTTCTGTCAAATTTGGTCAAACTCTGAAATGTTTTTGTGATGAAGTCATTTAGAGGGGGTTTTCCCCAATATTCAGTAATGGCAGCCATATTTGATGACTAATCAGAATCATGTCAACAAACTTAAAAGGCTTTGATGCCAGAATGCCTCCTGTCAAATGTTAACTTCTGCAGAGGAATTTTTAAGAAGTCATTAAAAGGTTTTTATTTTTTTTTTAGCAATGACAGCCATATTTGATTGTGGATCAGCATTATTTTAAAAACTTGACGACAGAATCCTAACTGCAATATTTGGTTCAGATTGATTGGTCCAGCAGCATTTGAGAATTAGTTGCAAAAAGCATTTGTGGACAGACAATGTACCATATTTACTCGATTATAAGTCCCCCCCCCCCTTTGATTTAGAGCTGCAAAGAGCAAATTTCTCTTTGATCCTCCTATAAGTCGAGGCACTTTGCAAATCAAATCCATCTGTAAGAGGTCAGGGTTGTACTTCAGAAAAATAAACAAGCCAAATTGGATGGATGGATGGATAGATGGATAGATAGATAGGAAAAATAAAGACAAAACTAGTGTAAAAATAAATGTAATTATATTATTGAGTGGAATGTGTCACAAATAAATTGACAAATTAAATTTCATCCTTCTTCATGTAATAAAATCCAAAAAAATCCATAATGTTTGACATTTTAAATCCATTTATATGATAAATCCATGAATTCTATTATAGGTCACATACTGGTATAAAAAAAGTAGAACAGAATGATCTGATTCACAATATCCAGTAATATGTTAATTCCATACATCTTACAAATAAACAATGAAAGTAAAATCCACACAGAATCCTGTACATGTCACTATCTAATGCTATCTGGTACAAAGCCCAAGAATTCATTCTCAGCATCCGAGTTACCAAATAAAGTTCTTAAATCCTCCATCATCATCTGGTCATTGTAAACATTGTCAGACTCTGATTCCTCATCTTTACTGTCATTTGCATGTGCTTATGTGGAGACTGAGCTGGGGCTCTGTAAGTGACACTTTGATCACACGGTCCGTGAAATCTTTTAAAGGATGCAACTGAGCAGGTTTCAAATGTGCACCATGATTAACGGGAGTTCAAATAAGCACTCAACTAGGCACTGAACAAGTATCAAAGTCGAGGCTCTTTTAAACTGCTGTCAAATGGAAAACAAAGCAGGTGCTGCCTTTATAACTTAAGGGATTAAGGTCAGACGTGCACAGGGCATTGTTGGACTCTACGTGGCACTGAAGAAGTATCAAATTCATGGCTCGATAAAAGGATTGTAAACTGGTGAAATAATACGGGTGCTGCCCTTACAAGCCAAGGTCTTATCCGCCCACATGCATTGGCAGATAACTTAGGAAATATCACTTGGAAATGAATTTCTGGCTTGTGAAAAATGCAAATATAAATCAAATCAAAACTTGTATTGCATCAAACACAAAGTGTTTATACAGCAAAACACAAAATAAAATACCAATACACATTCGGACTTGTACAAAAATGGAAGCAATATTCTTAGTAGTAAACACCGACTGTAAATAACATTCATGGACACTTCACTTTGCAGTGGGTAATATTTAATTTAATATTTTCAAATTATTAAAATCCAAATAAATCTACATACAAATATTGTGAAATGAAACTGTAATGAAACAGATAAACAAAGTGCCTACCATATATACATTTCTGGATGGAAATAGTGACATGAAAACGTAAAACTATTTGAATTTATAGTATTTTGCATGTACTGCACACATCTAGAGCTTCCAATATTACCTATAGATTTATTAAAAGTTTTTTAAGACGACCCCTACTCTGCATGAATTGAAATTTCAATAAAAAACATGAACTTAATAAGCGATTATATACAGTATAATACAGTTCAACATCTGATTCATGACCATGTGGCCTGAACATCAAACAAGAGTACTGTGAATGGTACATTATATGCCTGCCCCATGTAGGATAGTCCTCCATGCAGGTACTAGTAGGGTATGGATGACTCTGGAGATGATTGACCAATGGGTCTCAATGACCTTGACCATTGGTCAAGCTATACAGTCTTGAACTAAACTTACTGTGCAGAAACCATTTTTTAAAAATTATACTCACCATGAAATTGACCTCTGACCTTTAGACCCCAGAATCTATAGGTTCTTCACTACCGTAAGTCCAAGCATCAACAAACCTTGATCAAGGACCTTACTCTAGAACAAAAGTTATTCTGCAACACCCTTTTTAAAACAAATAGCCACAATGACCTTGACCTTTGTACCCCCAAATTAATAGGCCTCTTCCATACCTAAAGTGCATTCCCTCCACAAACTTTGGTCAAGGTACATGGTCTCGAACTAAAGTTATTATGCAAAAACACTTTTTTCAGTCAGTAACATTGACATCTGACCTTCTGACCCCAAATCAATAGGCTTTTCTCTTACCAAACATGTAAGTCATCCACAAACTTTGGTGAAGGTACATGACTGAGAACTGAAACTATTTTGCAGAAATCATTTTTCTTCTTCCATTCACAGTGACCTTGACCTTTGACTGTCTGAACCCAATATCGATAGGCTTCTTTTTTACCCAAAGTGCAAGCCATCAACAAAATCTTGTATGGGTACATGATGTAGAACTACTAATGTTATTCTGCAGAAACCATTTTTATTCTTTTAATCACAGTGACCTTGACCTATGGACCCAAATGTCAATAGTGTTCTTCCTTACCACAAAATCAAGCCATCCACAAAGTTTGGTAACTGTAGATGGTGGTGAACACGAGTTACTGTGTGGAAACCATTTATCTTCTTTGAGTCATAGTGACCTTGACCTTTCACTGAGAAATGAATAGAGTTCTTCCTTACCCCAAGTGCAAGCCATCCACAAAGCTTAGTAACTGTTAATGGTGGACAACTCAAGTCATTGTGCAAGAAAAAATTGGTAACAGACAGATGGATGGAAGACAACAACACAACATAATAGGCACCGCCATATGGCAAGCATATACTATTTTGTGCCAAAACAATCATAAAATATAGTTTTAAAGTGATTATTTGACTGTAAGGTCATTTTTGATCGCTTGAGAATGAAACTTGAACTCAAACTTATGCTAAATCTTTTATGATCCCCATGCCTGCCTTACAAAAATAATTTTCAGGTTAATACATCCTTGTACAAACCTGATCTTCTATACATTCATATTCTATATCTTTCTGGACAAGTCTCCACAGGTCCCTCAAATCGGTCTCATGGACCAACCTTGTATTAATGGCACTCTCCTGCAATATCAAAAATCACTAATATAGACAGAGTTTCTCTTTAAATTTTCAGGGTGTCTGTGCTCTGATTGCACACGAAAAATAAGGCCCGGGCCAACATGTCAAGACCATGATGGAAGCATTGCTGTAAAACTTGTGACCTCAACTTCTACGTGAAAAGGTTGAGTAAGCATGTTGCTGAATGATTTGTCTTAACTTTACGGTGTTTAAAACTAAATATGAACAAATTTCAGCAAATCTTGACAAAAACTTTCCATGACTGTGACCTTGACCCCAAAATTTAAGGGGCAAATGAGTGTATCACAGAATGTTTCAGCTTCATAATCATTCATCCCAAATATGAACAAAACCATCAAAAGGTTTAGAAAAATATAAGCAAAAGAAACATTTTTCAACCAAAACCTTAATGCAAATTTGTTATGACTGCCCTTGACCCCCTGGTCAAAAGGGCAAGCAAACATGTCACAGAATGAACAAAATCTTAGGTTCAGAATTATTCATGTCAAGTATGATGTAAATTTATCATGGGGTTTACAAACAGATACAAAGGAAAAACTTTAACCAAAACCTTAATAAACTGTTTGACAAAGCTGCTTCTGCCCCCAGAAAAGTTACTCCAATATCTCTCGCTTTCCCACTAACGTGGGGTTAACAAAAAGTAGGGTTCAATATTCAAGATTATGTGCTAATATTGCAAACAGTTCATCCCTATTCATTTTTAAAAAGCACCAAGTACGAAATTAGTAGCTTCTGCATTAAGAAAATGTGGAGAATGCCTTTAGCATTATAAACCCAGTTGGTAACACACTTGCATTAGACCAGTGTGGGCTTCAGTTCAATCCCTCTGCCCGACATGTGAAAGGGTGGGTGATCACATTTCAAAGGCTGGTGGTTTTCATCTAGTTTCAAAGACCACTCTACGCAAAATTTGCACCAGTAAGGGTAAAATTGGCATAGATATTAGATATACTAGTGGTATGGTGAGCAATTTGCTTGAGTAAATATACCCTGCCTCTCCTGCATCCCATCCCTGTGTCAAGATGGAGATGAATCTATATTACAGTCTCAACTGAAAACAACTAATTGCCTCCAACTGCAAGTCAAAAAGGGCAATAACTCTTACAAAAATCATGCACAACAACTAGTCAGTATATTCTCATCTTCATGTGATAACCATGATATGAAACATACTTACTCACTTATAAATCACGTTCAACTGCAAACAACATAGACCAAAATCTGCTGTTGCATAATGCACAATTAGATGAGGGTCTATGTTGTTCGTTCTACTTAATAATCCTAACAAACTGCATAAACCGTGATCTGCCAACTAGTTCATTATGCAATGGCAGATCTGGGACTGTGCAGTTTGCAGTTGGATCTGACTTATAAGCACATATATACAGTACCAATTATCACAATTCCATCAATAACTGCATGACAAGTTGAGTTCACAAGATTATGTCATATATTGCATCCAGCCGTAACTTAAGTCAACAAAGTGCAGTAACTCTTCTGAATAATGTGCAAGTACCATGATTGGTCAAGATGCACATCTTCTGATGATGATCTTAAAGTGTACAGATGTGCCTACACTAACCTTATATAAAGTGCCCTTCTTGTGTGCTGCATTTAAACTAAAAGTGCACTCCAATTTATGTGAATAGTGAACAAGGTAGTACAGTTTTGTGAACAAGAAAGTGTACTGTAGTGAACAAGCTAGTGCACTAAATTGAACAAGGTAGTGCACTCTAGTTAACTAGGTAGTGCACAATAGTGAACAAGATGGTACACAAGGATAAACTGGCATGCACCTTGGATATATTTGAGTAGTATGACAGTAGGAATAGTTTGTATTCTTCAACAGCAAATTTAGTGTGAATATACAATGGCAGATCCATCTTGGCTGGGTTAGTCACAGAATAGTGAATTCAAACTGGACTTGAACATGAATACCAAAGAAATAGGAAACATTCCATGTGGTTATTTACTTTGTTTTATTTTCAAATATCACAGAATAATTGTGCACACAGTGATTTTTGCTAATGTCAATTTAAATGATTGCTATTGTTGTTGTTGTTGTTGTTGTTGTAGTAGAGATGATGGTGATAATGATGATAACGTAATGTTGATGATATTGATAATAACAATGATAGTGCTAATAATGATGAATATTATTATTACTGTTAATGTATTTATTATTATTATTATTATTATTATTATTATTATTATTATTATTATTTGTTGTTGTTGTGGTGGTGGTGGCTATCAACAATTGATTACAAAAGCTATAATAATAATAATAATAATAATAATATTAATAATAATAATAATAATAATAATAATAATAATGCCTTTGTTTAAAGAGGTTAACACAATTAGCTGCATTGAACTAACCCTCCTTGTGACCCTTTATTATTTGCATATTTACAGTCATAGTACATAGTTACACACACAATAAAGAAAAGCGCATGCACCTCTGAATTCTTTCTATAGTGGAAAAAAGTAAGTAATAATAAACTTAATTTAGATATGAACTAATAAACAGAAAATGTAGTAAGAACATGCTCCAACAAGGTGTATATAGTATCAAAATAGTGAGGCAACAAAGTGGAAGGTTTGAGAATCAATGCTTTGAAATTGTAATGTCTTTGTTAATTTAAACAGGTTCTGCATTTCATCCAGTGAATTTGACTATTATGAAATGTATTTATATTTGTACATTCTCTAATTTCCTTTGGGATTCTGTTCCACATTAGTGGCCCTGACTATTGAAACCTTTTCTTAAAGAGTTCTTTACTTGGTTTAAGAATGGAAAGATGGTTAGCTGAAATTGATCTTAAATTGGGAGTGTTGCCTTGTTTTCTTGCATGAAATAGTTCCTTGATATTATGGGCCACATTGTTTTAAACTTTGTGCATAATTTTAGCCTTTCTCAAAAATATCATTCACTGCATTTGGGATGTTTTTAATGCTGTCTAGGATGAGTTTGCAAGCTCTTTTTTGCAAGCAGAATAATTTGCAAATATTCTTTTCAGAAGTGTTTTTCCAAATAATATTCCAGTAGTCTAGGAATGGTTGTATAGCTTTTGTGATATATTAACCAATGTCTGTTTGATAGATATGGCCTTATCTTGTTTGATAACCACATAACATAAATTTACTTTAGGAATATAACCTGAATATGTTCATTACATTGCAAATTGTTGTCAACCATCAACCCCAAAATTTTGTCATGAGTAACAACTTCATATTCAAATTATTTTCCAATTTAGCTCTCTTTTCTTGGGTGGTAATCATTAATACTTAAGTCTTGTCTTTGCTTACTTTCATGCCATTTCCCTTACACCAGGAATCTAATCGAAGCTAATTCATAACTCTATGTTTAGATCAGGGACCATCTTTCTCTCTTGATTCAGGAAACAATTCTGTTTGAAAAAAGGTATTGAAAATTCATTGATGAATGACCAGTGAGACATAGGAGATAAAAATTCAGTTGCCAACTGTATTTGGATGTGTTTTACTTAAATATATAGCAATGAATGTCTTATTATCTTGTTTTAGCATAAGTGATGTTGTGATATTGTGATACCCTCAGGCTGTGCATATGGTTATCCATAATTCTATCTACTCCTAAACTGCTGAGTGGATATTCCCTAAACTTAATACTTTTCCTGAGTATATAGTAAACCATGTACAAAAGGGTTACTTCTGACTCAGAGGGATGGGGTGGGTGGCAGTGGGGGAAGAATCAGAAGTAAAATGTCTAATATTTTCAATGAAAGTGACATTTTCAATATTTGTGACCAACCTTTATATCTTCATGCAGTCACAATAGGAACACACATAATACATTGGGCCATTGCTGCAGAATATTTTTTGGTAAAGCCATTCCCACTTTTCTTGGGGTTTTTTTATCAATAAAGTAGGGTAGGATGTTCCCTGTTAAACAATATAATTTTTTTTTAAAACTGCCCTTTTGACATAACTGTGTGTATTGCTTTTAGCCAGTTTTTAGCTATCTCAAGGTTTTCTGCTTTAAAACTGGATAATTTTCTACACATCTGAATGTATATATTTATATATTTATGGTCTGAAATTTGCTATGGCCATGGCCATATCTGAAATACTTCCAAAGATGAGCTTGATGCACTATATATATATAACAAGTTGGGATTTTGACCCCTGGGTCACTGTTCAGTCATCATGATGTGGGTTGGTTGGGGGTGGGGTGGGTGGATGCTGAATATGATTTTTGTTTCAAATTAGGCAAAATGTAATTTATAAAGGCATGCCACTAATGTTCCTCTATTTTTTTTCTGAACAAGCACCCAACAGGCAAGAAAGAGAGAGATATAAAAAACCAACATTTCTTATTTTAGCAAAAAACTGTAACATCTCTAAAACTGAGTATCTGAAATATAAATATATGTCAAAGATTTTGATAAGATGCAGTAATTTCAGTTTATAATTTGTTAGTTTATAACCAGTTTATATCCAGGAATGTTTCTAACTGTGAAGCAAATAGTTATCATCATTATTCAAAAATCTGATGTATTGGAGTATTTCATATTCCCTCTTGTTGAAGTACACTGTCATGTTGGTGGGTGGAATGGGAACATTTGGATCTGCCCTAGGCATGGATATTCAGTTTGTGAGGGAAGCATAAGACTAATTTATAAACAATCTGTCCTCATGGCTATCGACATAATAACAGTTAGTTCAGCTATATGACTCCACATCAGAAATTGACAGGTTTACAGTGTGAATTAATTTGTTACTTCACTGGCTAATTTCTTATTGTTTTGCCAACTTTGATTTCATCAAATCAAAATGTTAAAAATGAAAATGAGTTGAGGTTGGGAGGGGGAGAGGTATAGTTTTATTCTATCATTGTTAACTGTATTAATTTCAATGATTATATCTGCCCTTTGTACAACCTTAAAATGTAACATAATACACATTCTACTTCAAAATGAAATATTTCTTGCAAATTCTCTCTCACTCCAATTATCTGCCCTAAGCAGATCATGGATGTAAAGTGCTTTTAGTCCTCTCATCCAGTTGTCCAATACAAGAAATCAAATGAAAATGTGTAAATTTCACATCCAGTCTTCAATGAATTATTAATACCCTGACTGGCCAAGTTCCGGTCTGATGGTAAAATGGTGCCCTGCATAATCGCTTATCATCATTTCATGTCAGCATCAATACATCTGACTACTTGACTCCTGTTAGCCACATCCAGTGCCTGATCAGTCTTTATAAGACCATTTGATATTTGTCCAGTTTTATAGAGGCAATCTCAACAGTGTATTTTATCATTTCTGTGGTGTCCAAGTCTTAATGGAAAGTATCATTACTGACATTGTTGAGATCTACCATGAGAAAACCTGTAGACTTAAAAACTGATATTACTGAATATCACTTATATTAACTGCTTCTTGAAATTCATGTAATATTTTTTAGTAATTCTTGTCTGTTTAACCTATAAAAAGGACATTGAAAGAATAGGTCAATAATCATATACTTTCAATAGTAGATTTAGGCTGGGATTCACTATTGCGGAGTATTTATTAAAAGTGTGTCCCTAATTGAGAACGGGAGCAGAAGAAGAAAAAAAACTTTGTGTACATTACCTAGCAAAATAATAATAATAATAATAATGATGACAACTTTTTTTTAATGAAGAAGCTCATTACACCATCAGAACAATCTTCCATGAGGGCCTCAACAATTACATGTATATGATGTACAATATTTACAAGTTGTGGTGTCCTTAGACAACAAAGCAATAAAAAAACTTGATAACTGATCTACTACTACAATAAAATATTGGCATTACAGACGAGTACATATAGGATTCATACCATGATTAACAATGAATCTGTATATTATGCACCCTGTACCATCTCTGATGAATAATTTTTTAGCAACTTTCCAAAGTTAAAAAAAAAAATTTGGTTTAAAAGATTTTGTTGAGAGAGAGAGAGATGGAATAATATGTAAAGAGTCATTTTAAATAATAAATAAATAAATACATTTGTTCTTTTCTTGTAAGTGATTTATAATTTTTTTTTTTTTTTTTTTTTTTTTTTTTTGTTGTGGGCAATTTCTCGTCCATCTCAGCATATATGGCTGATTAGAACTGGAAAATGCCCCCTCATATAAAGTACTTTATTTATTTATCAATTAGTTATTCTAAACAGGAGATAATTGTTTTAATTTCCAATCTAGTTTTAATGTGAGGTTCATCTTTTTCTATGCCTAGTTTCCAAGTTTTCTTGTTCTTGGGGATTCAGTTCCGTACTCCTCTCCCTCCAGGTATTGCCTGTTGGGCGAGTTTCCTTTCCTTCCTCCCCTAGTGAGTTGTCGCTTTTATTTGACCCTTGCCAAGGGGTCTAAGTTTGATTAAAAAAAATTTGAGTTTCCTATTTTGTTTTTTAAAATTATATTTTTGAAGTTTGGTTTATTTTATATGTTTGTGTTTTCTGTTTAGATATATTTACGTTTTATTTGGCTATGGTTCCATTTGGTTGGAGTTATTTATTTTGTATATACGTGTATGTGCGTGTATTGCTGTTAGTTTTTTTAAGAGATTACAATTGGTATTATTCTTGTTAGTTTTATGTTATTATGTTAGTAGTTTTATTATTATTATTAGTTATTGGTTATGCATTTGTTATTCAATTTTGTTAAGTGATTTTATTATTATTGTTATTTTTTTTATTTTTATTTTTTATTTTTTTTTTTTTATTTTTTTTTTTTTTAAATTTTTTTTCCAGTGCGGGAGATGAGCTTCCAGTATGCCCCCCACTAGGGGGAGGCATGTCAAGCCGACCTGAGAGCCCACTCACCCATCATTTCTTTCCTGTATGTTGTAGAGGAGAGATGTTTTTCCGTTTTGGCTGGTTATGTTGACTCTTTCTTGGCGTAATCTCCTCATCTGTTGAGTAGTTAAAAGTATAAACACTATAGTGCTCTGTTTCTTCCTTTTGTGGTTCTAGTTTATCACTCTTTCGTCTTTCAAGTTCTTTCTCCTTCCTTTGTATTTTGCGTCTATTGTGTCTTCCTTTCCCAGGCTCTTTAATTGGTACTTCTAACTGTGTTGTTTCCTGGTCTTTGTCTTGTTCCTTTATTTCTTTTGTGTTTTCTTTGATAGTTGTGTTTTTTCTAGGGAAGGTTGTTTGTCTTGCGTTTGCTCTCTCTCTCCTTTGCGCATTTATCATATTAATCTTTCCCGGTGAGGGGTCTGATGTATGGGGTGCTAAGGTAATTTTCTCTTCCTCTGATTCGACTGGTTCTTGATTCTGGTTCTT
The DNA here is from genome assembly GCA_029931535.1 of Margaritifera margaritifera. Lineage (NCBI taxonomy): Eukaryota > Metazoa > Mollusca > Bivalvia > Unionida > Margaritiferidae > Margaritifera > Margaritifera margaritifera. Next base: position 804,904 of record JAQPZY010001261.1, read on the forward strand.
GTTTTCCTGTACTGTTTCATTGTTCTTGTTCTTGGGGAAAATTGTTATTTCACTCGTATATGTCTCTAGATGTGATGTTTCTGTTTCCATTTGAGGTTGTTGATGTTGCTGTTGTTGTTGATGTTGTTGGTGTATTTCTTTTTGTGCTGGGCACTTCTTAGGGCTGTGCCCTTTTTCTCCACATAGGAAACATTTTCTGTGATGTATACATCCTATATACCACGACTTTGCTCGAAAGCCGTGGACATAAAAGGATGGTGTTATCTTTTCTTCCGTTCCTTTCTCTACGGTAAAAATTCGTTGATCTGTTTGAATCATGGGGTATTCCTTATATGTCTCCATCTTGCTGTTGTTAACTTTTATATTGAATTTCTCTTCCATTCTTTCTATTGTGTCCTTGAGTGGTATTTCGAATGGTACCCCTGAGATGTATATGTCCACATATTTGGTTTTTATTTCTCTCTCTATGTCCTTTGCCTCTCTTACTGTCGCAGTTTTGTTTCCAATCCTTAGTTCACTGCCAAACCATAGTTTCTCCTTTTCTTTCGGGTGTATGATATAAATCCCGTTTCCCTCGTACGTCAGGGCTTCTATTTGACTGCTTTTAATGTTTGTCTTGGTTAGCGCCTCTATTACCTCTCCATATGTCGTTGGTTCTTCCGTGACTATTTCTTGGGTTCCGGGCCGCCTGTGCGCCACGAGCTTTTTCCTCTGACCATTGCTCACGATTTCTAACGTGAAGTATTGTTTCAACTTATGCATTTTCTGTGTTCAATATTCTTTCGATATTTTCAATACAATATTCACAGTATGCTGTTCACAAAAGTTATTCCCAAAATGTTTTCAGGTGATCAATGTATATTAAGTTTGTAGTTTATAGTAATTGTATATGTTCACAAATATTCACAGTAGACCATAAAGGTCAAACAATGCATACATATCATATAATGATAGAGCTTTCACACGTGAAACACGTAGATGTTCAAAAGTTCATTTTTGTCTTAAATGTTCAATTGTAGTTATTTTATATCGATTTCACAAGTGATACTTGCTAAAAAGGTGGCTCCATCCTGGTGGGGGTAATGGCCTTCTTTGCACCTTTGCTCGCCGCAGCTTGCTTTGGAGGCATTGTACGTTTATAATTTATTAGTTCTAATTGTATTTAAAAACTGTTTCATTTTGTGCTTATTCATTCATTCAGTCATAATAAATATCATCAAAAATCAAATAGATTTACCTGTTTGAATGGTTTCTCATTATAACATTTTGAAATATGTCTTAAATGAGAATTTTCTTTAGAGATGTGGAAAGCCCTAATTAAACTGAAGATTACTGTGTGCATGGGAAATACAATCTGCAAAAAATTAAAAACACTATTTACATAAAAGATTAAAATTACTGACATTTTGGATTATATAAGGGTGCTGAGAACAGCTGGAGTTAGCTGTTCTTTAAAAGCATCAACATATAGATATAACCACATCAGCTGGAAGTAGGTTCCAGTTGATAATGATACAAGGGAAGCTGAAATATTTAATGGAGTCTCTTGATGAAGATATATGTTAATGTTAGGGATGGTACTGTTTTGTTCCGGGCTCAGTTGGAGTTAGTCTACCATTATGTTCATGGGGAATTTTTACCAAGTTTTGGACCATTTTATGAATAAAAATTAGGCACGATTTCAGATGTTTTTATTTCAGTGTGGGCCAATTTAGGGTATGTATGATGTCAGAGACACTGCTTTTGTTATGGTACCTGTTACATGCAAATCAGGCTGCACATCTCTGTACCCTCTCAATCTTGCAACACATATCGGAGGTGTATGGGTCACACATAGAGCAACTGTACTGGTATTCCAGTCTGGGGTGGACAAGAATTAAGAAGACCTGACTTATCTTTTGATTAACTGCTTTAATCGAGATTCTGTTTCAAAAAGTCTAGTGATTTATAGCCATTTGAAATTATTGTGTAATATGAGAATTCCATTTTAGATTTGATTGTAGTGAAACAACTAAGTACTTTACAGTGGAGACTGATTTTAAATATGATTGAGTACAGTATAATTGCATTTTCACAGCCTATGACCAGTAGAGCTAAAAACAGAAGGTGGGTAGTTTATCTTATATTTTAAGAAGTACCCCATGTAATTTAGCTTTTAATCCATCTAATACACCTATTGTGGAAGGAAGAGATACTTGGAGCTTATTTAATATCATGAGGTATCATGGGTTCGATACCTGGGTCAGCTGCCTTGCTGTGTCTTTTCTAGTAAATTCAATTTGAAAGACAGGATGGAGTAATATTTGTCTGTAATTCTTTACCTCCTTTTTTGATCCGGCATTGTGCAGTGGTGCCACTTTGGCAGTAATCTGACTTGTTCTCAGAATGTGATTACACAGAAAGGTAATAGTCTCAGCAACAGCAGATGCAGCTACCTTAAAAAGTCATGGGTCTATTGTGTCAAGTCCATTTTTTTTAGTTTAAACATATTTTTATTGTCATAGTAATGAAGCAACTTTGGTTTGGCAACAAGTTCTCCAACTTAGGTACAGCCCTTCCTGTACATAAAAGCATTTAACATAATACATGAGGCTGAGAGAGAGAGAGAGAGAGAGGACCCAAATTGAAATACATGAATATGCGTGATACAGATAATAATATTTACATAGGTACTGTAAGTTCATTTACAAACATATGAAGAAACTCAAGAAAATCATGAGAAAATCTTGAACAGATTCAAACACTTTACAATTGAGATCACCAGATAGATGACATGAACCCTGAAGTAGCACATCACTCATCAAAGGCAAAAGTAAGTGATTATCATTTAAAAATAAGATCCTGCATTGATCTCCATAATGGTTACACTCTAAAAAATAAGTCCAGCTGATTTATAAACATCAGTGTTTTTTAAGTAATTCAAAACAAACCTGGAACTCATTTTTAACATCACTTGAAAGTTTTGCAGAACAAAAACATTTTAGTTCCAAATTATCAAATTTCAACCAATAATATTTAATTTTAAATGCAATCTGTACAAGGATTCATTGAAAATATCTGCGATGTCATCGGATCATAAACATACTTCCCATAATTTTATAGTGATTATCTTATGTTTTATTCTTCATTTTCCTGCTTCAAACTCTATAAAAATTTTCCTAATATTTCTGGGGTTGTTTCTGTTATCATCCGGAAGCTTTTGGTAATAGTTTCTCTTACCTCGCTTAATTATTTTGTTTACTTTATTTCTCTAGACTTTGCATTCATCTTCAATACCCATAAATTTAAAGTGGTCTTGTCCTTTTCATAGCACTTAACATTTCTGTGGTGACCCAGCAAGGTTGATAATTATACTTCACTTTATGTCTTTGAAGGTGCATGTTTATTAGCAACTTCCAGAAAAAGATACGAGCAAGTACTTAAAACATCATCAATATTGTCAAAAAATGTTTGGAAGTAACACAAAGGATTTGCTCAAAATCCCTTAAGAAATTATCATTATCAAAATTTTAAAAAGACCTATATGTGGTGGATTGGTGAACATTCTTTGTTCCTACATTGTTATTGTCCTTTCTTGTGAGGAAAACTGCAGAATGATCACTTAAACCAGTTTCTGGAACAGCAACATCTGAATTAGTTAATTCCTGGGTATTTTGTGCATATATGGTCTATAAGTATTTTTGAACTAAATGTTACTCTAATGGGTTAATTAACTAATTGTAAAATCTCCATTCCACCAAATCCAACCAATCTTCATTTGTTCATTTAGGTCCCAATTTATGCCACCTAATGTGTTATTCTTTCTCTTCAGTTATAACTTTCTCTACTTGATAATCAACAATGTTCATTCCAGTCAACATTTGAAGATGAATACCTATACATGAAACCCACTAAACAGGATGTTTTTTCTTCTTCTGAGGTGATCATAAGCCATATTGATTTAACTTCTATATATTCAATATCCAACCTTCTTTTTGCAACTGTACTATTTCTGACATACACTAAAAGTCCCTCAAATCCTGCCTTCCTGTCTATGTGAACAACAATCAATGATGAGAAAATTATCAGTTTAACTTTCTGTCGACTTAATTTCTGAGATGCCAACAAATGTACATTGTTATCTGATGAAGTTAACATGAATTTAACTTGATCAATTTTCCCTCTGATGCTTTGAATTCCGATATGACCTATATTGACACCTTTTCTTTAAATTCCTAACTTGATTACCGTAACATTAACAGAACTGCACTGACTATTTTGTATAGCTGTCATTTTTATCACTATTGCTGTTTACAAACCCATTTTCATATAGAGTTTGTTTATTAGTCTTTATATATGAATAATTTACAGTCTGTGGATTCCTTGCAGAAATGATGGTTACAATGTCAACTTTGCAGCTAGAGGAAATGTTACATCTAAAGAGAGATTTATTGAATTTATGATATACAGAAGCTAAGATGTTGAATCTGTTTCCATAAATGGGATCGACATCAGATACTGGACTGATGGCAAGCTGTTTAATCTGAGAAGACTACAGGCAAAGACGAAGTTTCAGGAAGTGACTGTTTGTGATCTCCTATTTGCTGACGACTGTTCCCTGAATGCCAAATCTGAGTCTGACATGCAACACAGTATGGACCATTTCTTTTCAGCTTGTGTCAATTTCAGTCTCACAATCAGTATCAGGAAGACCGAGGTGATGCACCAATCTGCACCAGGAAAGCCTTATGTAGAGCCTACCATCACAATAAATGGCCAAACCCTTGTGGCAGTGGACAAGTTCACCGATCTTGGCAGCACACTGTCACATGCAGTCTCTACATCAATCATGGATCCGACACCAGAATTGCTAATGCAAGTATGGCCTTTGGCAGACTATGTGCAAATGTGTGGGAGCGCAGAGGCATCAGTCTACAAACAAAACTTAAGGTCTACAAAGCCACTGTGCTGCCGACCCTGCTGTATGCTTGAGAAACCTCTACAGTGTACAGAAGATGTGCCAAGAAGCTGAAACACTTTCATTTAGGCTGTCTGAGGAAATTGATGAGGACAAGATGGCAGGACAGGGTCCCAGACAATGAGGTTCTCACACAGGCAGGCATTCCAAGCATCCACACTCTGCTGATGAAATCACAGTTGAGATGGGCGGGCCATGTCACCATGATGTCAGAAGAGCGACTACCAAAGAAGATCTTCTACAACGAGCTGAAGGAGGAAAAGCGATCTCAGGGTGGTCAGAAAAAAATGCTTCAATGATTACCTCAAGTCATCCTTGAAACACATCAACATTGACCCTGAATCTTTGGAAGACCTTTCACACAGGATCACTCCACCTGGCAGAGTCTCATCCATGGTGGAACTACAGGCTTTGAACGGAGGAGAACTGCAGAGGCAGTGCAGACACGTGAGCAGCGTAAATCTCAGAACTGCAGCACGTCCTCTATTGATCAGCAAACCCAAGCAGCATCTTCTGTCATGTGTGCCATGGACAGTTCAGAACACAAACTGGCCTGATCAGCCACTCACGTACTCACAGAAACCAAACCAGTTAGTGATGCCATAGTCATTTTTGAACTCGAAGGACAAACAACAAGAACAAGTGGCATCAGGATGTACATACAGTCATTTTGATTTATCAATTCATAAGAGCCTGAGGAAATGCTATTGGCACCACTAATAGAAACAACAGTAAAATGGGGCTATTGGAACCATGAATAAAAACAACAGTAAAATCATCATCAGCTAAGTCCTATAGTCAGAATTATGAATTTTAACTTTGTGGTCTATCTCAGAACATAATCAGCATCTAAATTCCTGAGTACTATGACTACACTTTGCAACAGTATGGTTTATTATTCTGGTAATAATGTACAATGGGATGACCATACTGACAATAATTGTAAAGGACTGTCATCTAAAATTGCCCTATTCAGTGGAATAAAGAAAAATATACCTCAGAAACTCGTATTATGTATTACAATACATATATTCTTCCAACTCTGTATTATTGTTCTACTCTAAGGGGAAACATTCCCTTGACAGGGTTAATAAATTTCAGAAAAGGTCAGCATGTTATTTGAGAAGCACCTATTAATTATTCAGCAGAAGCACTTTTTGCAGAACTAAAATGGCTAACAATATATGAAAGGATTGATTTTCACAAGGCAGTTCTTGTACATAAATATCTACATGAAGAAGTACCAGAGTAACTACAGGACTTATAGATACTTTATCAGTTGAGGTCAACATCACCTGGAAATCTTCATGCACCTGAATCAAGAACATAGCAATTTAACAAAAGCTTCCAGTATTCTAATACAATTTTATGGCATACTCTTCTATTGCATGTAAAATCTGCAGAAAATATTACAGTTACTTTAAGAAATGCTATAATGAGCATCTAAGTGTTACTGACAGACCATAATAGAATTTAGTACTTATAATATTAAAGACATGTTAAATTAAACAGTAATTACTATTAGCTTGTTGTATGATGTACACTGTTATGCTTTCTTCTCAAGACAGCCTCAAGGGAGAACAGTCTTTGACTAAAAGGGTCACCCTCTATAAATAAAGGATTATTATTATTATTATGAGAGAGTGACAGAGTCAGATAGAGGTTGCCTACTATAAACAAATTTGTAAGTTTACCTAAATGAAAAATTATCAAACCAAAGTAAAACCCTGATATAACACACTTTGTTATAACACATTTTTCACATATAACACAGTTTGGGCATGGGTCCCATATTTGTACAACCTCCTCACTAATTTGGTCCAAATGATTTTTTTTTATTACTGCAAAATTTCATTGCCAAAAAAAATTTGAGTTTGATCTCTTAATCTGGTGAGCCATGTTGTATTCTTGAAGAAAAAAAAAATTATATCTTTAAACAGATGTTAAAAGTTTGTTTGCAAATGTTCATTGCAAATATGTCAACAGTCTATCTTTGCACTTTGTTTTAGCTTGTAATTTCTGAAAGACATCAACTCTTGAAAAACCTGATAATTGTTCATCTAATTTGTATTAAACTTTCAACAATAACACTAATTCTTCTTTGTGTTTGTCTTCAGCGCACTGTGTAAATTCTAGCTCAATCCAGGGCAAACAATAGACCACCAATCCCTGCTCAATCAACTAGCATACCCACCTATGCACTAAACAATGCTACACTGAAATAGGTTTATCACCTAAATTGATAGGGGCCCCGGGTGGCCGAGTGATCTAAGATGCTTGCCTTTACAGATCACTAACATCTCACCTCTGTCCACGTGGATTTGAGTCTTGGCTTGGCCAATATGGGTATGTGAGAAAGCTTGCCAGTAGCTTCCTGTGGGTTCGTGGTTCTTCCTGGGGTCTTCCCAGATTCTTCCTCCACCAAATATACTGGCTGCCATATATAGCCTATCATGTGCTGAAAAATGGTGTTAAGCGCACAAACCAAATCAGAATGGATAAATTAATTTACCTACCTAATAAGTAAAAGCAAATCATCAACATTAATCCCATCAACAAACGGTTGTTGAAACTACCCAGTGCTGCTTTATTAACAATCATATGAAATGATAGCAGTGATCTATTGACTGGCAGCCCAAAATCAATCAGTTCTTTGGTAAACAATAAGCTCTATCCCCAATGTTCATCCCTTAACAGGTGGAACACGATATTTTGTGTATGAATACACTGCAAGTCAGGAAAATTCATTGACTGGTGTCAGACATTAATAAGTCAGGAGCAGTTTTGATCATTACCACATACATGTAAAGGTGTAACCTCCACCATCAGTATCACCACCACTTCATCTTACCTCTGAAAGTTAACTCCATAAATATAAATATATCTCAACAATTTGCCTTACATGAAACTTTTGAAGTCATCATAAAATATGACTATACCCAAATGCTTTAATTCTGACTCAATCCATTTTATTTCATTAAAATGAAGTCAGAAATGCAGACATCAGCTTCAAATCACTCTGATTTACACAGGCCACTTGTCATTGTAATGATAGACTGTTACATGTACAACTAGTGTAGCCAGCTGCCAACTGAAATAGATCCATTTAAGTTTATTGGGGTGGAGAGATTTGCTATTATTATCAAATATGTTACTCCCTGTTTTACTGTGCAGAAGTGAAAAGTCATAGTAACAACATATGTTTCAAACCATATTGGGCTTAATGCATTTATTCTTGTTCTGCCAATTAGACTCTTTGCTAAAGATTGCTCTTTACCCAAGAAATCGAATGGTTACTTCCAAACTTGGCTGAGGCTAGTTCAAAGGTTACATTGTACTACATGTATTTACAGAGAATCTCCGAGCCAATCTACTCTTGTTGCTATGTTTGTCTCAAGTACATTATGAAGTTAAATACATGTGAATGAGTTTAACTTAATTTATTTTTATTAGCCTATATACAAGTTTCTTATTAGAAACTCCCAATGTCCTATTTGCGCATTTTATTGTCAGTCAAAAATCTGTCAGACATGTCCAGCATGAATATTTCCCAAAATATACTATCTAGTGTTTTACAGGTTAGTGCAAGTTTATAAGCAAGATATTAAATATTCAGATTCTAAAGAAATCTAGCAGAGACAATTCTTGAAATTATGCTTCTTTTGTGCACATTTTCGATGGAATTACTATTATGGATACAATGAGATCAATTGGTGGATACACATATACTTCAACTATTTACAATATCCAATTGCCGATTCTTTTATACATGTATGTGCCAATGCATGGTTCTCTGCAAAACAATTAAATATTAAATATGTAGTCACTGTTTTAAGTATTTTTTGTTTAACATGCATCAATTTAACTCATTAACCCTGCATGTTACGCTTACACGTCATGAAGTTGTACCCTACTTCCAAGCTCTGTATCACCAACATCATTTACAATACACCAAAGCTGGTGGTATTACAGAAAAGTAGACAGATTTAGACTTTCTACTCGCATTAAAAAATACAGTGGAAAAAAACAATTTTTTTAGATCAGATTTTTTTAGGCCAAAAATTACCAGTTTTGAAACCAGAGTTTGTGTTTTAGACTCTTTGGCCTGAAAAAATTATCTAAAGCAGACCAGTTAAAATTCACACACACAGATGAACCTCTGCAAAAAGTAGGATATGTTTGAGATTTGGAGTAAAAAGTGGCCAGGACACTTTAATTGTGGCTCCAATACACACACACAAAAAGAAAGTACAATTTGTACCCTTCTGAACATTCATGAGCAAAATAGCCAATCAAAAACAATGTCTTTTATACACCAAAGGATCTTGCTAAATGAAAATCTCTTGGGAGCAGATGTGTTTGGATGCATTCAGATGTAACCCAAAAAAAGCTTTTCTTACTCCCATTTCAAGTGAAATTGAAAAGAATCTCCGGGGGTGAATGAGTAATGAGTGAATTTCAATGATGTCACCAAATTTGAATATTCCTTGCTTATTTGATCATTTGTGCATTAATATTACACAGAGATTACAACAATTAACTCGTTAACTCTGAGTGCCACATTTACGCAATGCGGGTGGTATTACAGAAAAGTAGACAGATGTAGTTCTACAATGATACCAAATAATGTAGACTTTCTACTTGCATTAAAACATACAGTGAAAAAAAAACAACTTTTTTAGACCTGATTTTTTGTAGGTCAAAACTTACCAGTTTCGAAACCAGAGTTTGTGTCCCGATTTTAGACTTTTTTTGGCCTGAAATCTAAAGCAGACCAGTCTAAACTGAACACAGACAGGTGAACCTTTGCAAAAAGTAGGATACATTTGAGATTTGGAGTAAAAAGTGACCAGGACATGAGAATTTTTGGTCCAATACGCAAATTTTTTTTTTTAAAATCGAATTTTTACCCATGCGCGAGTGAAATAGCCAATTGAAAACGTCTTTTATACACCAAAGTATCTGGCTAAATGAAAATATCTCGGAAGCAGATGTGTTTGGATGCATTCAGAAGTAACCCAAACAAAGCGTTTTCTACCCCCATTTCAGGTGAAAATGAAAAGAAGCTCCAGGGGTGAATGAGTTAATGGGTGAATTTTGATGATGTCACCAACTCTGAATATTCCTTGCTTATTTGATCATTTGTGCATTAATATTACAGAGATTACAAAAATTGCCATTCTGTGACAATTTCTAAGAAACATCCGAAAAATCAATTAAGTCATTAACCCCGCGTGCCACATTTAAGCATCATGCGGTTGTACCCTACTTCTGAGCTCTGTAATGTCAACATCATTTATGATATACCAATGCGGGTGGTATTACAGAAAGTAGACAGATGTAGTTCTACAATGATACCAAATAATGTAGACTTTCTGAAATCTAAAGCAGACCAGTCCAAACTGCACACAAACAGGTGAACCTTTGCAAAAAGTAGGATACATTTGAGATTTGGAGTAAAAAGTGACCAGGACATGAGAATTTTTGGTCCAATACGCAAATTTTTTTTTTTTAATCGAATTTTTACCTATGCGCGAGTGAAATAGCCAATTGAAAACGTCTTTTATACACCAAAGTATCTGGCTAAATGAAAATATCTCGGAAGCAGATGTGTTTGGATGCATTCAGAAGTAACCCAAACAAAGCGTTTTCTACCCCCATTTCAGGTGAAAATGAAAAGAAGCTCCAGGGGTGAATGAGTTAATGGGTGAATTTTGATGATGTCACCAACTCTGAATATTCCTTGCTTATTTGATCATTTGTGCATTAATATTCAGTGATTCTTACCTTTTCTTTACCTCCTTTTCCAGGATCTACTATAATCTGTATGCTCTATAATCAATGGCATATACAACTGTTTTAAGATCAATCTTTGACACGTGTTAAAGGGAATAATTTTCAGTTAGATCCTTACCTTTTATCTTACTTCCTTTTCAATTTATCTGTTGATCTGAACAATGGCATGTGAAATATTTTTCAGATCAATATCCAATACTAAGTGAAGTTAGCTTTAAATCAAGTATTCTGTGTCTTTCCCCCAGAGCACTAACTATCCATCTGCATTTGAAGTAAAACCTGGAAGTCTAACAAATTACACCTGGTCAATACTACTGGTACTCTGACCTTTAGGCTACAAAATGCTTCCTTTAATTAGTGGTTACCCTGGCATAAACTACTACTGTCTATCATATATGCTTCATGTACATGTACAACTGAGACAAATGTAGCTCAACCCACCTGTAGATACTAAAATAACACTGGCAAAACTATTCTCAAGGTTGAGTTACTTATATTCACTAGGCTGAGACTCTGCAAAATTATTCATTTAGATGAATTGCAATTTACCCACTTCTCTGGCCACTGAGTGTATTTTATCTGATATGTGATAGGGTTAGTTCAGTAATATCTAAATCATTCCTGATCAGATTGGGAGGGATTTGTAACTTACATGAAGTAAAACACTTCAATATCATAAACTGAACACCATATCTGTAATTTAGAATAATTAACATACCTGAAAGATGCCCACAAAAGTTACCAAAATGGAGGTGTATACTTTCTCATGTTGTCTCTAATTTTTATATCCTCTAATTTTTCATAAACAATGAGTAAGTCAAATTATAATTCTGTACTTTACTTTTTTTTTCATAAACAAATTTGTTATCACAACTTTACAAATATTTGTACTACAGAAATTGCTAAAAATTATGCAATTAAGAAATAATGACATGACTTAAAAAGAGGTATATATTTCAATATATAAATACCTGCCTGCAATGTTACAAATCAAAATAATCCCTGAGCAAGCCAGCTTGTGGGGAATATGTAAAAGCATTGCAACACTGAAAACAGGTATTTATCTTTGGAAATAGATAGTTATTTTCATCTCATCATTTTGCTTCCAATATGTTGTTTTTGAGGAGATAAAACTAATTTTAATAATGTCATACTTACCTGTCGCTATTGCGTTGCTTACCTTTCCAGGACAGAAATTACCCTCATCCATATAATAAAAATTCCATCCACCCATAAGATGGAAAGTTTTAGAAAGTTTAGAACTAGAAATAACAGACCCAGTCTGCTCCCCGTTTCATAGACCCATGCACAGTAGTCATCCTCCTTTTTAGGGACACAGACTACTTGTGGGACATTAGAGCGGGGTGGGAGGAGAGAATATGGCAATAGCAACAGGTAAGTATTACATCATTAAAATTAGTTGTACCCCCCCCCCCCAACAATTACATTTTAACATCAGTAATATGTTACCTGTCGCTATTGCGTTACTGAATTTGTGAGTGCGGAGGGTGGCTGATGGACTAAAAAAAACTGGTATAATAAAGGATATCCTCACCCTTAAGGAAGGAATGTCACCTACTGTAAGTTGGTATCTGCTTGACCACTTTTGTGCCATGACTAAAGAAAATATGCCTTCGCTCTGGTATACCAAGAATGAAGGTAGAAGGAGAAGGTAGTGACACCACCAAAATGAGGCTTTCATAACATCCTCCAATTATGAATGAGTTAGACAGGCCCACGAGGTAGCAATGGCTTGAATCTCATGGGCTTTAATCTTCATGAATGAAATCCCTCTCTGTAAGGGACTGATTAGCCCTCTTGACCGTTTGGACAATCCACATAGAAATAGTGGATGCTGAAATATCAGCAGAACCCTTTAAGGGAAGGAAAAGACACTTCCTACCCCTCCTACAACTGAGACTGGGGATCTCTATAGGGAGTGGAGCACAGAAGAAAACGGGTGTTTTTTTGTTTAAAAAAACCTGGTTGGAAACAGAGAGAAACAAACTCATAATTGCCATTGAACCTTAAACAACCTTCTTCTGTAGACACAGCATGAAGCTCGCTTTTTGTCTTGCAGACACTAAGGACTGCAGGAAAACAGTCTTAAGGGCACGGTTCTCAAAAAAAGCTTCACCCAAAGGTTCATAGGTGGGTTTTGTCAAGACCACAACACACACAAGAGATTCTATCTGGGCATTTGTGAGCAAAACAGCAGTCTCTGCAACTCAAAATACCTAATCTGGTTGGAAATATGAGGATCCGAACTAATGGTCGGGCCTTTTGAATATTTGAGCATGTTGGATAGAGCTGCCCTATAGCCAAAAATAGTAGAAACCGATCATTTTCTCTCTTCGAATAGGAAAAGTCGAAAATCAGCCACTACTTTCATAGAGGGACAACTTGGATTAACATGTTTCCTACCACACCAATTGCAAAAGATTCTCCACTTGGCATCATAGATTTTGGACATGGACCATCTCCTGGCATGAATGATGCAGTTGGCAACTTTGCTCGAAAACTAGTCTTGGCAGATAGATAGCTTGATATGACCCAAGATTGAATGTAGAAAATCTATGGGGTGTTCTGCAAAAGAGAGCCCATGCTGCAAAAGAAGGTCCCTCCTCTGAGTCAATGTCCTGGATGGTCTATCAACAGGTCAAGAAGATCGTTTACCATGGTCATTGGGGCTACAGTGGGGCTATCAAAATAACCTGAGCAGTGGAGATCCTGACTTTGTGGAGCACTTGTGGTGGGAAGGCATAAGCAAATAGACAATCCCACTTGATGCTGAAGGTGTCCACTGCCCAGGCCCATTGACCTGGGACTGGGGAAATGTAAAAGGAAGCTTGTTGTTTAGCTGTGTCACAAACAAGTCCACTAAGGGTCTCCCCCACAGTATGAACAGGGACTCTGCTACAGATTTGTGGAGAAACCATTCCATGTTGACTACCTTGCTGTGTCACAAACAAGTCCACTAAGGGTCTCCCCCACAGTATGAACAGGGACGCTGCTACAGATTTGTGGAGAAACCATTCCATGTTGACTACCTTGCCTCTCCTGGACAGATTGTCTGCAAAAATATTCTACTTGACAGGAATATGACAAACTCGGAGGGTAATCCCTTCTAAGGTTGTCCAGCAAAGGAAGTTCCAAAACCTCCATGCAAAGAGAAGGTGCATGTGTGCCTCCTTTTGCCTGAGGTATGCTGCCACCGACATGTTGTCAGAGGAGACCATCACACAGTGACTCCTTGATTGACACACCTCTGTAGGGCTAAAATTACCGCCCTCATTTCCAAATTTTTTGTTTGTGGTAGATTCTTTCCGGGACCATGCACCCTGAAGAACTAGCCCTCCCGGCTCCAAATGAGCATCCCATCCCAAATCTGATGCGTCCATGAACAGATAGGAATGGGGTTTAGAGGCATGCATGGGGACTCCAGCCTGAAACCAGTCCAGATTTGGCCACCAAATCAAGTGGTAGTAAAATTCCAATCCTAGAGAAATCCAAGCTGTCAGGGATATCCAGTTTACAGTTCATCATGAGGAAAAACAGGGAGCACATGTGCAGTCTTCCTAGGGGAACCAGGTCCGCCAGATAGTTTAAGATCCCTAGAGGGATAGATGTAGGCAAGCCAACAGCGAAGCCAGTGCTCTCAGCGCCTCCAAAAGGGCCAGGATTTTGTCCACTCTGTCAAGCACGACATGAACTAATCCCCTGATCATGAGGAAATTCATTCCCATGTATACAAAATCCTGAGATGGAACAGACTCCGATTTCTCTAGGTTCGGCAAAAGGCCCAGATGGGTCAAAATGGACCAGAAGCGAGACAGATCTTGTTTGAGGGACTCTAAGAGGCCATTGTGGATCAACCAGTCATCAAAATACTGGTGTATTGGGATCCTCACTGATCTTAGGTGGGTGACAACTACTCCCATTGGTAAAGGCTCTGGGTGCGGAGGCTAGGCCAAATGGCAAAGCACAAAACTGGAAAACCTCCCTATGGGCTCTGAGAGGGTGCCGATTCTCCCACATGGGAATATGTGTGTGACTCACTCTCTACCATCACTGGGCTGTGGGCTTGGACATGATGCTGCTCCTCTCTAATGGGGGAGGGGGTGCAACTCGCTCTCCCTCCTAGAATTTCCTCCCTTGGCAGGGATCCTGGACCTAACCCTAACATCCACTGACTGGGTTGGAACAACTGTCAAGGGCCTTATATGTCTCCGCAGATACTGATCCCATATACTCCTTGGATTGAGGAATGCCTCTTCTCCACTGAAGAGCTTATCTTCTTCTTCTAAGACCTGAGAAACTCAGAGAAGGATCCAGTGTGTACTAGATTTGAGGAGGAAGAAGGCCATTTCCTCCTCCCCTTATAAGTACATCTCATTTTGACACAGTCCCAGACCTCGTCCGACCATAAACAGCAGAACGGACACCTGTCTGTCTGTTGGTAATTAGTATAAGCAATACAGGTGGGATGCATATCCCATGAGGCTTTTTTATGCCCACATTTACTGACACTCTGCCTTGACATATTGCTGCAAACAGAAAATCTGAAAACAAGGAGCAATAATCAAAACTGTTGATTATATTAGTAATGGATAGCGTGAGAAGTCAAATGCAATGTAATATCAGCAATACTTTACCTGTCCATACGATATTGATGACAACAATGAGTGGTGTGAGACCTGTGGTCAAACACAATCTAACATCTGCAATACTTAACCTGAGTATTGATGACGATGAATGTTCTGAACACAACAAAACAGAATATTATTATATATGAATGTTGTGTGACCACCTGAACATACTAATATAAGATAATACTTCATAGCTTTAGTCAATGAATCATCATTAAAAAAATGTTCCAAGATTAAACGTAGACTAAAACAGAGGTAACAAACAAATCCAGAGATGAATAGGGAGAATATGCCTGCCCAAGATTCAAGGAAAACCAACTATAATTGAATTATGATTTCCTAATTGCCGAAGGGGAAGGGTAACGTAAGGGCACTGCTGACAAAAGGAACAACAAATGTCCTTACATCTCACCAAAGAACAACATCTATCACCATATATGCAATGTACTTGAGTGTACAACACGCTAACAATATAGAAACCCGTATTTAGATGCCAGACATGCATCTTGACATGACAGAAGTCAATATTTCTGTACAGTTTGAAAAATTCCATCGATCCAAGATGTTGTCCATAAAAAGGGGGATGTCTACTGCACATGGGCCTATGACATGGGGAGCAGACTGGGTCAGTTATTTCTAGTTCTGAACTTTCTATAACTTTCCATCGAATGGGAGAACAGAAATTTTATTATATGGACAAGGGTAATTTCTGTCCCAGAAAGGTAAGCAATGCAATGGTGACATGTAACATATTATATGTACTCATATTAAAATGAAAAATTTATTACAAATAAAGATTGTGTACACTAATTTCACTGTTAACCCAGTACTACAGAATGCGATCATATCACTATACCATTGGCTGTGTACTCTTGTGATGATGTCGCAATGTTAATCATACTGAGCATTACTGTTGGTGATAAGCACCTACAAAAGAGGTATTTATTGTGCACGATACAACACTTCATTTTCTCCATGCATTGCAAAGTGAAACAAAGATGCGGCTTGTGGTAGGATCAATGACATTTACGAATAAGTGCAACCAAAACTAGATGAACATGCAGTCACAGACATGCATATCCTTGCACTTCAGGCATGTTCCTATGAATATGTTTTTCTCATATTCCAAACAACATACATTCCCCCTCTCTCAATACCTTTGGAGCAAAGAAAGATCAGAATGTTTCCTGCATATGTGAATGTCCAGCACTAATAAGGCTACATAAATATTAAATAAACAAGCTAATTTCTCAAAATTTACATTTTTCAACAATTCTTTAAAGAAATTTCCAAAAAATGAGCCAGAGGAAAAAAGTAAAATGTAGTTTTTGCCGGAGGTAAAACCATTTTTAATTATGTAATACTTACCTGCTATTATTGTGTTGCTGCATCTTTTCCTGATGCTAGTCCCCAGTCCAAGGAAATTATTCCCTCCTCCAATTAGAAATTGGAGGTCTGGAATAAAAAATAACATGATCCCATCTGATACCTTAGTCCACTTCTGACAAAAGGAATATTTTCCTTCTCTGATTTGGACTGAGACTCAAAGGATATCAGAACAGGAAGGGAGGAGGTAATTGGGGAATAACAGCAGTAATACATTACCTATTATTGCTTTGCTGAATTTGCCAGCCTGATGGGAGGCTGACGGCCTAAGATAAGCTGTCCAAGTGAACTTACCATTGCTATCAATAGCATGCTCTACTACTAGACTGAAGGATGGAGAAGAGAACTACTGGGTAATCTCCTGGGTTCATCTCCCTACAGGTTGAGTAGATTGCTGAACCATGACCGCTGGGGCCATAGTGCAACCAACCTGTGCTACCAGAATAAGTTGGGCAGTGGAGGTCCTGACATTGTGGAGCACTTGTGGAATCATTCTGAAGGATAGGAAGGTATAAGCAAACAGATGATTCCATCTCTGACTCAAGGCATCCACTGCCCAGGTCCCCTGATCTGGGACTGGAGAGACAAAAACATAAAAGGGGAGCTTTTTGTTCAGTCTCGTCAAGTCCACCAATGTTCTTACCCACAGCCTGAACAGAGACTCTGCTACAGATTGGTGCAGAGACCATTCTGTGAGTACCACCCTGCCCCCTCTGGACTGACTGTCTGCCACAATATTCTTCTTGCCCGGAATATGGTGGATGCAGAGTGATCCCCTCTGAGGCTGCCCAATGGAGGAGTTACCAAAACTCCACACAAAGAGAAGGAACATGTGTACCTCCTTGTCGCCTGAGGTACACTACTACCAACATGTTGTTGGAAGAGACCATCATACAATGACTCCTTGAATGGTTGATGCAACCCTGTAGTACAAAAATAAAAAATGCCCACATTTCCAAGTCATTTATGTGAAAAGTAGCTTCTTCTCAGAGCCACAAGCCCTGAAGAAGTGTCGCTTTTGGCTCCAGGTGAGTGACCCACCCTGAATCTGACGCATTGGTGTACAGAAGTGGGGTTCAGGGGCGTGCATTGTTACTCCAGTCAGAAGCTGGTCCAGATTGGACCACCAACTCAAGTGGTGATGAAAATCAGACCCCAGAGGGATCTGAGCTCATAGGGTATTCCTGTGCAGTCTCCAATTTGCCAGAGAGATGAACTGGAGAGGGTTCAAGTGAAGTCTTCCTTGGGGATCCAGGTCCAACATGGAGTTCAAGGTGCTCAGGAATGAAAGATATAGGTATGCCGACAACGAGGACTTGTCTTGGAGTGCTGACAAAGGAGACAGGACTATGTCTATCCTGCCCAGTGGAACATGAACTCACCCGAGGCTGGTGAGGAAGTTCATTGCCCACATAAACAATGTCCTGAGAAGGGATTTGATCCAATTTCTCTAGGTTTGGAATAAACCCAAGTTGGATCACTGTGGACCAACAGAACAACAGATCTTGTGAGAGGGACTCTCTGAGGGCATTGTGCATCAACCAGTCATTGAAGTAATGGAGGATGGGGATCCCTAGAGACCTCAGGTGGGCTGCAACTACTCCCATTAGCCTGGTTAACGCTCTGGGGGAAGAGACTAGGCTAAACGACAGAGCTTGAAACTTGAGGAAAAATGGGGATGTGAAGGTCAAAGAAGACCGCCCAGTAGCAGGGTCTTATGACATTCCTGATTGATGCAGTATTCTCCATCTTGAATGGCTCCTTCTGCAGCAACGTGTTTAAGGCGGAAAGATCAATGATAAACCAAAATTTTATGCCTTTCTTGGATACCAGGAAAATCCAGGAGTAGAAAGTCAGAGATTGGTTTGTATCCACACTCTCATGGACATGCGTCCTTCTGCAGAAGGGTGTGCACCTCTTCCCTTAATTGAACCAGCTCTGACTGGTGAAAGATGATGGGGATTCATGACAGAGGAGGATGTTCCCGGAAATGAAGATGGTAGCTTTCCTTTAAGGCAGATAGGACCCACACCATCTTCTGTGATGCCTGACCAGACATGAAAAAAGCACTAGCCGAATGCCCATGGGGATGCTAAGAAGAGCCATACACAGCAGCCCTCTGGCTCAAGTCCCTAGGGCCTCTGAGTATCTCTTCCTCTGGATGAGCAGCCCTTAGAAGCCCTTGTGGTCCAGCAAGACATTCAAAGTCTCCAGAGCAACATCCCTGTGGAGGTGAAGCAGCTCCACCAACAGCGCCATGACATGGACAAGGCATGCCTTGCCATTTTTGCTACTGCCTCCATCAGTCACTGAAGCGCAGATGGAGACAATTTTTTCCTCCTTCAAAAGAATGAAGGAGGCTGCTAAAAAAAGATCTGCATGTGAGGCTATGGTGACAAGAGTGCAAGCATTAAGCTCCAGCACCTCCAGGGTCATGACCCGGAGGCGAGCACAGGTCGCAACTTAAATCCCCACTTGTGATGTTGTGATGCACCAGCATGGGGGGGGGGTCCTAAGGGGCCAGGCAGAAGAGTTAAGTCAATAGCTGTCCACCAAAACCAGCAGTCACAGCATGGAGGAGGGGAAACAAACCATCCCTTATATTGCCTGGCAAGCTCTTGGCCCCTAGAACACTTTTGCGAAAGCTTCTGTACATTATGGAATGAGGAAGCAAAAGATGATCTGATTGCTGCCTCAGACAGTATCTTCAAACCCAAGAGGATTTTCTTGTCCTTTAAGCCCGAAGGCTTAGGACACAAATCCAGAGCAGAAGGCAGTAAACCTTGTTTACCATCTTGTCAAACGTCCAGATTTCTTCCTTGTCCAATGCCTTGGCCCAATCATGTTGGAGGTAGCTGAGGACCCGAAGGGAGGGGGAAGGGAAGAGATCATCTTAGCCAGTTCCTCGTCAAACGTCTGAAGCAACACTGAAAGGATGTTATTGTCCTGCACTTGCTCATGGGGGGATGCAGGACTTTTCCATCCCAACGTCCCTCTGATAAGAGGAAGGCTTGGGAATAAGGATATCCTCATCCCTCAGCTCCTCACGGGGACTGATGGGACTGCTTCTCATTCTTCCTATAATGTCTAGGGGGAGAGGACTGGCCCCCCTCCTGCTTGTTTGGCTCCACATGGGCAGATAAAGCAGATCCGTGTTATCTTGCAACATCTAATCTGCTTTGAGGCCAGGGTATGGGCATCCATGGCACCATAAAGGGAAGGAGAATTCACTTCCCCACTTCCAGTAGGAATAGAAAGAGAACATAGGGAAGGGGTGGGATGCCGATCCAATCCTCTTCCATAGTTGGACAGGTATGTGCTGACTCCCTATCCCCATCAGGATTGATCGGTAGCATAGAGACTGAGGGGGTATCAACCCAATCCTTGTCTCCAGACCAATGATGGGAATCAATTGACAGGTGCTTGGTGACCAGTGTGCGAAACTTACCAAAATCATACTGGTCCTGTCCATAACCAACTGGTCCTATATTTTGTCATACCAGAAAACAAAATGTAGTCAACGACTCAAAGGTAAATATGGGTAAACATGAATATCAACCATCAGTAGATTATATTTACTTGATATACCTAAAATTCCAACTGGCCAGACAAACTTACCACTCATTTTTTGCACCAGTCCACCATGAAATTATCTGGCATCAGACCAGCAGGCTGGTGTCAATTTTGCACGCTGCTGGTGATCTGTCAAAAATCTGTCAGGTGACAATAATCTAATGGCACAGCTCACATCAGAGGATTTTATAGAGCAAGATCACTTCTCTCTCATTTCAGGGAGGTGCTGTCTGCTCTGTGCCTTTACCGGGCCACTGACCTTGAGAGGGTGCTGCTCACATCGCAGCCAGGGGAGTGCACTCACTCTCTTCTGGTGTTTTTTTTCTCCCTTCGGAGGGACCCAAGATCAATCTCTATCAGGCACTAACAACATTGGAATGATCCTCAGGAATAATTGGGTCTTATTCCAAGTCCCGCAGGACTCATAACATTCCTGCCCCAGAGGGCTAGTAATTTTTTCTAAAAAAGAGAAGGATCCCATACCCTCCTGGGATCAAGGAGAAGAAGATCCCATACCCTCCTGGGATAGAGGAGACACAGAGGAAGAAGAGCCTATCCTCCCCTTTTAAGTATGCCTACTCTCTGCAAAGTCCCAAATTTCATCAGACCATAGACAAATAAACTGGAAATCCATCCGTGCGTACACATTTAGTACATGCTAAACAGGTGGAGTGATTATCCCATGGAACCTTTGTGTCCCCGCACTGCTCCACATTCTGTGACATTTCATACTAAAATTTTATTATAAAAATATTCTAAATTTCCAATGGAAATTATATACAAATTATTCTAATATAACAACTGGAAGAAAGGAGGAAATAAAACTGGATGCAAAAAGGGTAGTCAATACTTACAATATCACCAGACAAGGTAAGGGATAATTTTAATTGGGCACTGCTTGCTAAGCATGGTGCAATCAACTTCTGAAATCTATCAAGAGAACTGAAATAACACCACAATTTGCAAGAACTGATGGAATTAGCACCCAATCAATACAGAAAATTAGATTAAAATGCCAAATATGTCTTCAGAACATAAAACAAATGCAAAACTCTGCGAGTGAATTTTCACACGTGTACTACATATAGCATCCAAGGAAAAGAGGAATAGAATTCCACATGGGCCTATGACATGGGAGTCTGACTGGGTCTGTGTTCTTTCTGTTCTAGGTTTCTTGAACTTTCCATCTAATGGGATGATGAAATTACAAATTTTGATGAGGGGACATGCGTCCCAGAAGAGGTAAGCAAGGCAATAGTGATAGGTATTGTATTACTGCTATTGTATCACTGCTAATAAAGATCTATTTATAATATCTCATATGCAGCTTTGAATATCACTGATAGTATCCCAGCTAATATTTCTGAAAGAAATAGCAACTCCATTCAAGTGCTGTAGGTTTTGCAAAGCATGAATTTTATTAGGAGAGCTCTTCTTTGCAAAACAGCAGACGGCCCTGAACACTTTGACTCCATCAGCTGATACAACGATTTTCAAGTTTTCTGCTTCGCATCTGACTCATTCAGTTTCTGTCACAATACTTCTACTTTTACATTTTACTACCTCATTTTCTGCTTTCATGTGTTCATATATGTGACTATATTGTTCTATGCTGCTTTAGGTATATTTGGCAATCCCTAATTAGCCCAAATGTTGTCGACATTTGCATCCATACATTCAAATTTTTCATTTAATACGCAAATTGATACCACTGCCCTCTAAAGTCAATCAGGGAAATTTTTCTTTCCAGGGGATTTGATTGTTTTCAGTAACTTTATCACATCATGATTCTTGACTGCCCAATCTTTATCCACCATGTCTGCACACAAATTTACAACATCATTCAAAATACTTTTGACTGAACACTCGACTGTTCCTCTTCCAATTTATTGAAATATATAAATAAACTTGGGATATTATTTGATTCCAGGGGTCTTTTTCTGTGTCCTGGTTTTGACATTCTTGTCTGCAACAGCAACATCTGTTACACCTTTCAAGACAAGGTATGAAATCAGTAGGCAATTGTAGTCAAACTTTCATAAGCAATCAAATGATTGAGTTAGAATTATTAGACTGGTGTACAAAAATTACCTAACAAAATTTATGTCCATAGGGCATTAAGAGCATTCACCAGTCTATACTTAGAAAGTTGCACTTCCAACTAAGGAATGCTTGATTTGGTTGATATGACTTGGATTATGATATAGTTACACATCAGACTTGCACAATAAGTAACCTTTATGCTGCATTTTGAGAACAAAATTGTTGTTTTAATATATATTTATGCAAATATCCAGCTTATCTGGCTCTCTGCCAACATAAAAAATAGTCAACAAAGTACCATTAAAATCCTCTAAGTGGTGTGGGAGAAGTAATGACAGGCTTTGTCACAGATGGACAGACGGATGGACATAAAGACAGATGGATGCATGAGGGCAACAACAATATCCCCCTTCTTCAATGGTGACTGGATCAACATTCATTAGATGTACATGCAGAGAAATACATATTCCCATTCTTTAGTTCTATCCTATGTGGAAAATGACATACTTTCCCCCTCTTTCAAAACCTCTGTAGCAATGAAAGATCATAATGTTATCTGCACATCTTTAAGTGCCAGCAGTAATATTGCATTGGGTTGCATAAATATTAAGTACAACAAGCTAAATTCTCAAAATTCAGTTTTTTTTAAACAAATTTTCAAGAGATTTGCCCAAAAATGAGCCAGAGGAAAAAAGCAAAACCATATTGTTTATCTACACTAACCATATATCTAGCTTACAAAGTTTCAATAAAATTCTATAAGTGGTGTGGGAGGAGAAGTCATGATGAGCTGACTTCTCAAAATACCAATTTCTTATTTTGAATCTACACCAAATAGTGAACTGAATTTAAAAAATACCCATTTTTTAAAAAAATTTCAAAACATTATTCCCAAAAATGAATCGGAGATCGAATGAAGTAAAACTTTACTGCACATCTACACAAACCACCTATCCAGCCAACAAAATTTCAATAAAATCTTCCAAGTGGTATCAGAGAAAAAATGGTGATACACTCAATTACCAAAATACTCCTTTTTGATAATTTTTCAAGAAATTTCCGAAAGAATAAGCCAGAAAAAAGTAAAATCTTACTTTGCATCTACACCACCATCTAGTCTGCAATGTTTCATTAAAATCCTCCAAGCAGTAGAAGCAATGGCAAGCTTTGTCATGGATAGACAGATGGATGAATGTATGGAGAGACTGATGAACAGGGTCAATGATGACATCTATGTTCGTTGCTGATGAGCAGGGATACAAATAATTTGTGTACAATAAATTACAGACAATAAGGTAATATATACTCAATATTTGGCACTACCATGGTATGCAGATTCTCCCTATGACTGTTGAATTATTTACACCAAATGTCTGCTATTCTGATACACAGTTAAGACATACAGATAAAATAAGTAAATCGACCCTCAGTAAAAAGGAGACAAAAAAAACCCACATTCATTCATGTGATTGTTTGCTAGCGGTCTTACCATATTCAGACATCCACTTGTGGTTGAAATGGGTGACTTCGCAATACTTGTATATGTTTTTATGCTTTATCCATCACTGTAAGGCAAACTTGTATGCTAAATATTTCAGTGATAATTCCACCACCAAACCATACAGTGATGTAATAAGTTTAAAGTGCTGATGAAGAAGATTTGGGTTTCCCATGCAGGAGATTTGCAGTGGAATGCCTGAGACTTTTTTATCAACATATCAACATATTCCTAAAACAACTTTTAAAAGCCAAATTGTAAATCAGTTCAGAAATTTTTAAGTATATGAAATGAAATGGAAAGAATTCTTGTGGATTTCTTTAATCTTTTAAGAGAAAAGGTCAAAAAGTTTGAGTGAGCATGTTGCATAATAAATTGTCTTAGCTTCTGACACATGTGATCTTAACCCCAACATCAAAGGGACAAGAGTGCATGTTGCAGAATGCAATGTCTTTGCTTTATAATGATTCATCCCAAGAGTGAATAAAATCCATCTAGGAGTTAAAGAAATGTAAGCAAATAAAAAAAACTTTGACCAAAATCTTAACTTGAGTTTTCTATGACTGTGACCTTGACCCCAAGATCAAATAGGCAAGAACACATATCACAGAATGAATTGTCTTAGCTCCATAATGACTAATCCCAAATATAAACAAATTCCATCAAGGGGTTTAGGAAATATAAGCAAATGAAAAAACTTTACCCAAAACCTTATCACAAACTTTCTATGATTGTGACCTGGACCCCATGGTAAAATGGGCAAGCAGACATGTTTCAGAATATTAATTGTCTCAGCTTTATAATGATCCAAACCAAGTGTGAAGAAAATTCATCAAGGGGTTTAGGAAATATAAGCAAATGAAAAAACTTTAACCAAAGCCTTAACAAAATGTTCTATGACTGTGACCTTAACTCGAAGATAAAAGGGGCAAGCAAGCATGTTGTAGAATAAACTGTCTCAGCTTCATAATGACTCATGCAAATTATAATGAGAATCTATCAAGGGGTTTAGGAAATATATGTCAATGACATTTTTTTAAACCAAAATCTTAACAAACTGTTGACACTGCCACCAGTGGTGGAAAAGTGGCAGCAATATCTCGCTTCCCACTAATGTGGGTTCGACAGTAAGACATACTTTTCTCATATCTTTAACCCAGTCCGATATCACTAAAAATAAACAAATATAAGTAAAATGTAACTGTATACTCATCACTGTACTGAATCTGCATGCCTCTTAAAAGGTGATAATTTACCTATGATAACAATTCAAGTGGACATCTTCGAAAATAATAAAACTATTCAGACTTTTTAATGATATTTGTAATTCTTTAGAATCTTTAAGTTTCATATTATATACCAAAAACACCTTCCACACATGTATTTATTCCACACATTTAATTGAAAGCTGTTTTCCCTCCCCAATTCATAGCTCATAACTAAAGTATTCGTCTGTCAAAATCAACCTAACATTGACACTCTGGGACAATAAGAATACATGCTTCACGCTTTGTTTGCCAAACCTCTAGTTAATTATGGATGGGCTGTGTCCAGTTGCATGTGCCACGCTGACCTTTCATCAGGTTGCTTACATGCTCATTTAGATGCTATCTTGTCTGTCTGATGGTGTGGGACACTTTTCGGATTCCTCCTTTTTCTTGAATTTGGTTCAGGTTTTGTGAGAATTTTTTCATTATTTTTCATTGGGAGACCCAGAAATCATGTCATGCCATTATCATAATTTGCATTTTTTTTTGCAAGGGAATACAGCTTTAAGAATGGCACCTCACTTGTGTGTGAGTGTGTGTCTAGTATAACTAAGACATAATACATGTCAATTTCTTAGACAGTTGTGGATATTAATGACTTGCCTGTACTTTTGACCCAAACTGTTATGAGATGATTTCAAAACTGAAATATAATGTGATTTCCTCAGGCACTTAAAATACAATGTACTCAATTACAATGCAAGTTTTGGAATGGTCTTTGTTTTACCACTGTCTGTTTGCTAAACTGAATACGCTGCATACCCATGTATTTCTTAATGGGATGACAATGATAGATGGTATATTTTGTTTCTTAGCTTTATCTGACAATAGGGTGATCACGTCTAAAACACATGCATTCCAAATGTTCGGAGTTATCCAAAATGACATATTTTCATCAACTAAATATCTTACTGACAGAACAATTTATAACCTGCAGGTATATGAGCCTTTTTTAGGTGGAAATACGGCAAATACATCATGAAATTTCATAATATGACCTTTTGTGTAAAAAGCACAAGATCAGAAGTTTTACCAATTTTCTGGGACCCTCCTGGAAAATACAAAACCCACTGTGGATAATAGCTTCTACAATGCACATAAGCTTATACTGTAATATGTATGTAATCCACATGTAGATTATTACTGAGGTTTCTAAAGACCGGAACATTAATTAATACTAACAGAACACTTGTAAAATAAACATTTAACAAAACATTTGACCCAAAAAAGTGTCTTAGGCAGTTTTAACAAAATCAGTTAATATTTGTGCTATGCAACCAAAGTGTAAATCACATTTGTTATAATGGACCCCTAATTTATGCATTTCAAAAAATCATTAGTGAAAAAAAAGATCTTTCATATATCATTGATTGATCTCCATATATAGGATACTGTCATGCCAGTATACCTGTATCTACAAGTACAACTTAGCTTTGCATTAATTGTTCACTGAACATGAATTCACACTGTAGCTATATTCAGGTATGTCCATGTTCAAATTTTCAACATAAAAGAATGCAAAACAATATGTACAATTAAAGTAGGAGATTAACATAAGGCCCTTAAGGTTATAAAACATTAAAGTTAGGGACTCAAGATGCAAAACCCAAAAGTTTACACTCAATGTACCATTAATTTTTCTTTCAAATTTGACAGAAATAGAATTCAGTGTACATTTATATGATCCTGTACATTTCATCATTGTAACTCTATGCAATAGAGAATTATCTAAAGGTTACTAGTTTGAGTCTTAGTGCAAACATAATGCTAACAGATTTTATAACTTCCAGGTCAGACCCTGACGTTATCCAACTTATGAGCATTATTTTTACACTGAGACTCAAAATAATGCCTAATATAAACAACTCTCCTATGCAACTTGAATTTACTGTACAGAAACCATTTTTCTTCTTTCAGTCACAGTGACGTTGATCTTGCACCTTTTGAACCCAAAATTAATAGGGTTCATCATCAACCCAAATGCAAGCCATCCACAAAGTTTGGTAATTGTAAATGGTGGACAACTTGATTTCTTGTGAGGAAATAAAAGTGGTCACAGACAGACAGATGGATAGACATCTTAACATAATATGCTCTGCCTATTATGGCAAGCTTATAAAAAGCATTTCTCATTTTTTTTTTTCAATTTAAAAGAAACTGATGGACTTTTTCCTGAATTGAAGTTCAAGCTCAAATGAAGTTTATAGCTATAAAACAGACTTTCTAACATTTACTATTCTCAGAGTCTGCCACCTGGCTTACGGTACTCTGTCATGTGAAAAGTAGCAATTCATAAGAAACATTCTACTCAAGAAAGTTTTGCATCACTACTGATATTACTGAGTGTTACAATACAGTTGATTTTGCACATTTATCAGAACAAATAACCCAAAACATTTAATTACAGTAGTATGACAATTATGCAAATACCAATCAACAACTTGCAGTCTGCCACCTGACTTGCTTCGTGTCCACAAGAAACATACCACTCAAAAACAGTTTTGCATCACTACTGAGATCAGTGAGTGTTACAATAAAGTTGATTTTACATGTTTATCAGAACAAATAACCCAAAACATCAAATTACAATAGTATGACAATTATGCAAACACCGATTATTTACAGAAAAAATCATGTCCTAAAGGGTCCATATGATTGTTTTTTTTTTACAGTATGTGTGCAGTATAGGATTGGGTCCAAGAATTTGTATTGATAAATAATGGGGGATATTTGATGTTACTTTATGTTAACATAAAATTTAAAAATTTTAAAGCAAATGAATATTGGAGATCTTCAGCACATCCAAATTTTCAAGTCACAGTATAAAAAAAAATGATTAAAAACTTATTCTTTTGAACTTTATATTCTATATAAAGAAGCAAATATAAAAAAAAAAAATATTACCTCAAGTTCCTGATAGCTGTGCTTTTCACTGACAACCTTTGTCTTCATTTGACCAAAATCTTCTTCAAGCTCTTTAGTTCGTGCTGACCAAAAAAAGGTTTTGTCAGTATAAAATTCACTGCAATGATTTCTTTAAGCTTTTTTTACAAAGCAATCAGTACAATTAAATCTCACTTGCCATTTTAATCAATAGCAAAGGAAATCCATATATTAGCTTCATCTTGTAATTTAAAAAAGCAAATATTCATGTGCATATCAATCGAGCTCAAATTCAACAAATGATTAATTTATTTTGCTTCATTAATCTTCCTGTGCATTGAAAAAAAAGACAATTTCCTGAAATTTCAAAGAAGAACAAGAACTATGTTTTAAGAAACACATGATATACCATCTGAGACATGGTATAAATATATATAAAGGGCTTAACCCCATAATGCCATGGCTCCAACTTGGGGCATGACCCAAGAAAGGAATGCTACAGGAAGTAAGGAAAGTATATGATACTGTTATATATTCTAAACAGGGTGTAAGTTGAATGAAGAATTAGTGAAATGTAACTTAGAAAGAAGAAACTTACTAACAAAAAAGTATCCTATTTCTTGACCAAAAGACCCAATCTAGTTACATAACGCAAGAACAGGAGTGGTACATGGCAACAACAATGAATTTGATGATACAGTATAATATTCCAAATACAGATTGATTTGGGTAATTCTTTACTGAAGTAACATTATAAAGAAAATATTAATTATCAAAAAGTGCCCTACTTCTCAACCCCACAGCACCATGGAGGCAACATGGTGCAGAGAGAAAGGTAAGTATGGGATCATATTAAAATTCAAATATGATGTGAACTGACTGAGGGATTAATAGTTTTATGGTGAAAAAACATTTGACTAAAAAGTGTCTTACTTCTTGATCCTGAGTGGACCCAGAAAATGGTGAATATAAAAAATGAACTGGGTCTTCTTACAGTAAAGCCTCATATAAAATTGTATTTCAGTCTAGCAAGTCTTTCAAAGGTCAATGAGAAGAAACAAAACTTAAGGGCAAAATTCTAAGTCAAATAGGGGCTACAACTCTGTTAAATTATGTCAGAAAATGGTGAAAATCAAACTTGACATAAATCTTCTTTAATGTAAAGTCTTGTAATATTTGATTTCAATCCAAGGAGTCCTTTAAAGGTACTTGAGTGGAAACAAAATTTGTAATGGAACATGACATCAAGTAACGTGACGGGATGGACGGACATAATACTGTATACCCCCTCCATGGATATCGCAGGGGCAAATAAAGTGTTCAACATACTGACCCCATGGCCCCACCTAAAGACTTAACACAGGGGCAGGAATGGAAAGGGGAGGATGGTAAATGTGTATTGATGTGACATACCAAGTGAACTGGGTATAGGGGTTATTGAAATATTTGTAATAAAAAAAATTTTAACCAAAAAGCAAAAAGTGTACTGCAAACAGAACATAATAAGCCCATCTCTTGACTGCTTCCCTACTAATGACCTTGACCTATTGATAATGGAACTTGACAACCTGGGCTAAAGTTTCATCAAAATATTCAGTATGGGTTAAAAAGTGACAGCCTTGATAAGGAAACTGGCCACTGACTGGCCACTGACTGACATTACTCTTGTTGTGACCTTGACTTGAAGCATGATGTATGACTGTGAATACATGAGACACTGTCAAGTCAAGACATATAACAAGCTCAAGTTTCATCAAAATATCTTCACTGGTTCAAAAGTTATATCTGTAGATGGACAGAGGTCACTCATTTTCCCTTGCTATGACCTTGACCTTGAAGCAGATGGTCTGGCTATGGTTTGTGACATACTGTCTAGTCATGATATATAACTGGTTAATGTTTCATTAAAATATCTTAAGTGGTTCAAAAGTGATACTCTGGACAAGGATACAAGTCAGAGTTACCTTTTCCCGTGCTGTAACCTTCACCTTGAGGCAGAGGGCATGGTATGGTATGTAATACACTGTCTATATAGAATATATAACTGGCTAACATTTTATTAAAAAAATCTTCAGTGGTTCACAGGTCATACAGTAAAACCTGATTTGAGCAACCTCCTGTTATTTATCACTAAAATTGTTGTGCATGGATTGATATCACCATATCAATGCACTGTCATGACTACTTGCTAAAAGTGACCAGCGGCCATGATAACTTTGGCAAAATATGCGTTTCAACACTGCTATGAGCGACCATGGCAAATCCAAATATAAATGCTACAGACCCTTATTTATTCCTTTGTAACCATGATTGCTGAGTGAAGTCTGAAAGCAGAGTATGAAACATGCACCTCCAACCAAAATTTCACTTCCCCCATAAGTGCCTCGTGATCCCATGAGATGACATTGGACACATGACTGATCAGAACCACGGTCACATTGATGTGATCAGTTTGGAAGCTATTCTAAATAAGAAAACACTAAAGTTACAGCATAAAATACAATTTTCTGCACACAATTGTTGCAGTTACCATTTCTTTTCTGTTCGGGGACAATTTTGTTCGGTGTTTGGGGTGCACCTTTGCAGAGGTAAAGTGTTGCATGCCATTTTAAAAACATTGCAAATTTCACCTGACTGTGAGTTTCAGACAATGGAGGGTGCAGACCACCCAACCCAGATCCCAGAAGGGACAGGCTTCATGAATGAAATACTCAACAACTGTTGCAAACGCAAAGGAAAACATCACAGATGATCTCGGCTTGTTTCCCACTACAGTTTTGATGGGGAAATTAGCTCATTTGCCATTGGAAACTGCAACTAGGGGAGTGATGGCTAGTGAGGCATATGTTGGTCAGCAGGGACAGGCAAGCTCAAGTCAGCCATTACAGCACCACAATCAAAATCAAATATGGTGGTATCTGTTTGATGGGCTATTATTCTAAACCAAGATGCAAAAATAAATGAGGGAAAAAGTTGAGTTTGGTTACTGGTTTAAGGTAGTGGGTGTGTGCTACAGGCCATAAACCAGACTTAAGTACTCCCATTGTAGTACCTTAGATATTTAAATCTGTTTTACAATTAACCATTCTGTCTTTAGAGGAATAGCCATCATAGACACACAGTCAGTTCAAAGGTTCATATTGTTTGTTTATCTGTTGTGAAAATCTGCACAATGCTGGTAATGTCATAATGAGAGATCTTCCCACTCTGCTTTCATTTTAGTGAGTAGTGCAATAAATTGTCTGTGGTGTTACAATGCATAATGACCTGGGTGAATGAGGTCAGTCTTTTTTTCATAACAAGTTATTCGCTTTTTCCAGATGAATCAGTTCTATAGTTATTGTAAAGGTTTGTATTCTTGTTGCTTTATCAATGTTGCTGTTATTAAAACCCACACACAATGCCATAAGTACCATGGACAGAGATCTCATCATCTGTTCACCTTAGCATCTGTTACATCCTTTTGTTTATTAATATCATGGGTGACTTAGGTTTTAGCTTTTGGCTGTAAATAAATTAATTTAGTAAGTATTATCATGGCTAACTTAGCATTTATCAACAGGGTAAGTAAAAATTCAATTGCTACAAGTCGACTTGTGACTTAAAAAAAAAAACAATAATGTTTATGATAGATGCATTTTTACTGCTATATACATTTTATTTAGATGAATGCATGTAATATTTTAACAAGAACTATGAATAGGGAATAAAATATATGTACAGTAATAGTGGGTATTTTTCGTTTGCAAAACAAATTTAATTTAGACCTTGAAAACTTGTCCTCTTACACAGACCACTTTTTGTTGGTAGAAGGGATGGTCTATCAGTACAGGTTTTACTGTACACTGGACAAGGATACAAAATTCACAGAATTAAATTTTTCCTTGCCATGACCATGACCTTCAGTCAGGTGCCGTAGCTATGGTACATAACATACAGTCATGATGTATACATGGACAAAATTTCATTAAAATATCTCCAGTGGTTCAAAAGTTGCACTTTGGATAGAATTACATTTTCTCTCTTGCTGTGACCTTGATCTTCAGGCAGGAGTATGACTATACTATGGTACATGGCTATGGTACATGTCACACCACCTAATCATGATGTATAATTGGGCAGAGTTTCACGAAAATCTTCCCAACTGTTACAAACTTATGAGCTGAACAATGAAATGTTAACTGAATGACAATGCCATAACATAAGACTTGTATAAAAAGGGTCCCAAATGCTCTTCATGAGTCCTGGAATGACAGAAGCTCTGGGCATGAGTAGTAAAATCTATAAGGTGTGTGTGGAATACTCTACTGACCTAAAAGAATCTCCAGTAATTGAAGTTAACATCATTTCCTCTTTTTAACTGCTGCTGAAACCATCTCTAATATTTCTGAGCAATAAGGAGATTTTTTAAATTAGCCACTGTGGCAGCCATATTAGATGAAAGATCGGCACCATTTTCATTTAGGGCCACCTAGACATTGCTAGAAGTCTTGTGGTGAAAACCCTATATAAATATCACCAAACCATTCAGAAGTAGCGATAACAAGTTTTTCAAGATGGCCACCATGATGGCCATTAAAGCTGTCACATTTACATATTCCATTTAAACAAATAAAACATGCGACCTGTGACCTGAAAAAAGTTTGGAATTTTGGTCAGATAAAATAGCTGACACAAACAAAACAAGCAATCTTAAGTTTGGAATTATTTCCGAGAGGTAGAAATAGTAGAATAAAGAAGGTGAAAGGCAACCTATGTGCAATGCAGTTAGCTTACTTAGGTTGCTGTAATGGCACAATGTTGAATCTTCTTAAGTACAAACATAAACCTTATTTTAAAGAGCACATGTCCGCTGAAACTGGTTCAAAAAGGATCCTCACCCAACAACCAATTATATCTTTCAAACTCCCACAATTTCTTCAATGTCAAAAGTAAAATGGTAGAAGTACACAAAAAACTAGCTGTGATTTGTGTGCACGACCCGAGACCTCTCAGAAGTGTGAAGGGGGAATGTTTCAAAAGTGTCTATGCCAAGCTAAACCCCTCTATCTTGTGTTGAATATTCATGTTGATGCCCGGTAAATTACAATAAGCTTTAAATAGGTAAATGTCAGCTTTGCCATCCTTAACTACATCTTCTATCTTCTAAGCTTCATGTGGGGTTTTTAAATATTTTTTGCACTGTGTTTGGAGATGACCCACTCCTGCAACCGAGTGACTGTCTGATGTAACACTGTTTAACCTAAATCAAGTGCACTTTCTCCATGTTGTATTCATGTCAATAGTATACAGCTTATGAAACTGTTAATCTAGAGTAGCAATTAGTTTAGAATAAGGGAGAAATTTAGTCTTGTTACTGAATTAGTTAAATTAACCAGTTGCTTAATCAACAGTTACCTAAGTATCAAGTGAAAACTAACTCAATAATGTATATTCAACTGATGATGTTGTTATAAATTTGTAAGTTGCTGATGACTGTAAAATTGATGTGAAAAATGTAACAAACTTGGAAACATTCTCTCTCTCTCTCTCTTTAAACAAAATAATTCTATACTACAGCAAAAGATAAAATTCTTCAACATCAAGACTTATCTGACTTAACATCAAGACAGTTTATCACTGACTTTCTTGTTAGAGAAAGCCACCTGTATTACGGTCTACTACACAGCTATGTAAGATCACATGTAAACAGTATCGTTTTGTTTCGTAAATGACGTGTAAACATTTAATTTTATTTTATACAAAAATGTAACAGCCTTAGTGGCCATATTGGATGTCCGATCAGCATCATTTTCATTTAGGCCCAACAAGACATCATAAGAAGTCTTCTGGTGAAAACCCCATGTTGTTAAGACTGTCCATTTAGGATGAGTAGTGCTTACATGATTTTCAAGATGGCCATTGGGGCAGCCATATTGGAGGTCAGATCGGCACCATTTTCATTTGAAATTAACTACACATCATAAGAAGTCTTCCGGTGAAAACCCCATGTCGAAATGACTTTTCACTCAGGAGAAGTAGCCATAACAAGATTTTCAAGCTGGCTGCCATGGTGGCATTACTGGATGTCAAATCGACACTGTTTTCATTTGGGAACAAGTAGACATCATAAGAAATCTTCTAATGAAAAAACCTAATGTTGACTTTCAATTCAAGAAAAGTAGCAATAACAAGATTTTAAAGACAGCTACTGTGGTGGTCATACTGGATGTCTGAGTAGCAACATTTTCATTTCAGACCAACAAGACATCATATGAAATCTTTTAGTAAAAACCCCATGTTGATATGACCATCCATTCAAAAGGAGTAGCAATAACAAGATTTTAAAGATGGCCACTGTGGCAGCCATATTGATAGTCTGAGCAGCACCATTTTCATTTAGGGTCAACTAGACATCGTAAGAATTCTGGTGAAAACTCCATGTCAAAATGACATTCAGTTCAGAAGTAACTATAATAAGATTATCAAGATGACCACCATGGCAGCCATAATGGACATGAGATCAACACCATTTTCATTTAGAACCAACTAGGTATCATATGAAGTCTTTTAGTGAAAACTCCATGTTGATATGACCATCCATTCACAAGAAGTAGCAATAACAAGATTTTCAAGAAGGCTACTTTTGGTGGCCATATTGGATGTCAGAGCAGCACCACTTTCATTTATACTCAACTAGACATTATCAGAAGTCTTCTGACGAAAACATCATGTTGATATGACCATCCATTCAAGAAGGGTAGCAATAACAAGATTTTCAATATAGCTGCTGTGATGGCCATATCTGATGTCCGAAAGACACCATTTTCACGAAGGACCACTAGACATCATAAGAAGTTTTCTGGTGTCTATATGACTTTCCGTTGAGGAGTAGCTATAACAAGATTTTCAAGATGGCTGCCATGGTGGACAACTAGACATCATATACTCTTTCAGTGAAAACCCCATGTTGATATGACCATCCAATCAGGAGAAGTAGCGATAACAAGATTTTCAAGACAGCAGCTGTGTCAGCCATACTAGATGTCTGATTAGCACAGGTGCTGGCAAACAATTTAAGACAACATGGTCTAAATTTCACCAACTGAACTTACGTCTGGACTTAAGTCCAGAAACCAATATGAATGGTTGAAATTGAAATTCAACTTAAAATTGACCAATCAAATGCCTTAAGTCTACACTTAAGTTTAAGACTTGTCTTCATACAATTGGGGCATGGTTTCATTATCAATTACTAAATACTTGTTCTATTTTATCAACTTCTCTTCTAGGTGAGTTGTGTAAACATGGCCTACTTTGCCAGCTTCTCTCTGTATTAAACTATATATATGCACACTATTACTTTCACTCTTTTTGGAACGGAAACCTGCTGAATAGGAAAATCAATAGAGTTAGCAAAATAACTATATTAGAATTTTGAATCAAGATTGATAGGCTAATATTGTACAGATCTGTAAGACCTGGCCCCATATTCTTGAAAGCTTTTGATCTCAAAACACAAGTTCAAAGTCCAAAAACTGTGTAACTTTGTTTAGAACAAAGTTAATGAGCTTTCAAGATATTCTTAACTTTATTTCCTTTGTTAGCATGCTAAATTTCAACTATGTAGGTATATACTCTTAAATATCAAATCTAATTTGGGGGACTTGATCTTGAGTTTCAAAAAGTGTTGAGAACACGAGGCATAGCCTGGAAATCATAAAACATTTCTGATTGAGTTGAAGCTTGAGAGTCTGTTTCAACCAATCACAGATGACTTTACATTTCAAAGGTCACTTTTTATTTATTTAATACATATTTTTGATCAGGCAACAGGCGATACCTATAAATACCCTCTCCCATGGTGTGGAGATCATAAAACTACGAGTTTCAATTTCAGCTTGAGTTTCCACTGTCAGTCCATCAGAAAAAAAACTTCTGAAAGTAATATAATTTTCATTTGTGATTGCTTGAAACAAAATCTCAAGCTCAAACTGAAACTCGGGAGTTGTATGATTTCTTCAATTCACAAACTTTGAAGACTGAAACAAAAAATTTGCTCAAAACTTTGAGATAAAATATATTGGAGCTATTAAACCTTAAGGTCTGTATGTCAAACCACAACCAAAATATTGCTGTAAAACATGTGACCTTGACCTCAAGGTAAAAAGATGCATATGAGCAGGTTGCAGAATGAATTGTCTTTGCTTTGATTCATCCCATGTATAAAGAAAATCCATAAAGGGATTTAGGAAAAAATAAGTAAATGAAATGAGTACCATGAACAGCACATTATATGCCCACATATTTTTTATTAGTCTTCTATGTAGGCTCAAGTGGGGTACAGAGGTTAGTCTTGCCAGATGAAATGTAGTTTTTTTGGAGGTAAAACTAATTTTAATTATGCAATACTTACCTCTCACTACTACGTAGCTTTTACTTTTTCGTGTTGAAAAATCTCGTCTGTTCGATGTGAATACATCCTCCTACAGATTGGAGCATTGTCAGTAAGACATGGTCCACTTGTGCACCTTGCATGTCCATGCACAGAACAGTCATCTATTACATGACATTATGCCAGGACATCAGAGCGGAGTAGAAGGAGGGCATTTAAGTATACCCCCATCCCCCCAAAAAGCCTACATTTTAACAGCAGCAATATCTTACCTGTCACTATTGTGTAGCTGAATTTGACAGTTAGGTGGGTAGGCTGATGTGTTAAAGTAATCAAAAACAGAGAAAAATGAAGTGTACTCACCATCTCAGGGAGAGATCCACTTTACAAATTGTTGGTGTCCCTCTGGGCCACATGTTGTGCCACAACTATGGATCCCAGAGAGTGGAGGTAGAAGGAGAAGGTAGTATGGGATCGCCAAAATGATGCCTTCATGATGTCCTCCAAGGAAGAATGATTTAGATGAGCCCATGAGGCAGCGATGGCTCAAACCTCATGGGGTTTTAGTTTCATAAAAGAGAGGTCTCTATTGGTAAGGGACTGATAAACTCTATTGATTGTGGTGACAATCCACCATGAGAAAGTGGAGACCAAAATATCATCGGAGCCCTTATGAGGAAGGAAAAGACATTTCCTACCCTATCTTTTCCCTTTTGAGGCATTTAGATAGAAATGCAGTGCCTAATTGGGCATAAAAACGATCATCCCCAGCACAGATTTGACTGGGAATCTCTATAGGTGCTGAAGCTACTGAAGGTAACTGATTTTTGGCTAAAAACCCCAGTTGACAAAAAAGATAAATGGATTCGCAATTGCCATTAAACCAGAGACAGCCAGTGTCAATAGACAATGCATGAATCGCGCAGCCTCTTCTCGCAGATACAGAAGCAAGTAATAACAGTCTTCAGTGTGAGGTCCTGAAAAGATGCCTCACTCAGTGGTTCATAGGGGGTTTTGGTTAAGGACCATAAAACACAAGATAGATTCCATCTGGCTGTAAGAGAGCAGGAGACAGGTCTCTGCAGCTCAAAATACTTAATGAGATCAGCAAAGTGTGAATCTGAATTGATTGCTGAGCCCTGAGAGAATTTAAGTGTGTTGCAAATGGCAGCTCTGTAGCCCTTGATAGTTGATACTGAACATCTTTTGTTCTCAAAAAGGAACAAACGGAAATCAGCAATGGAATTTACAGAGGAACAGCTAGGATCAATGCATTTCCTACTGCAGCAATTACAGAAGATTCTCCACCTGGTATCATAGACCCTGGATGTCAAAACTCTCCTGGCCTGAATGATGCAACTGGAAACCTGGCCCAAAAACTTCCGACGGATAGATCACCTGAGATGAGCCAAGCGTGAAGGTGTAGAATGTGTGGGTTGTTGTGTAGAGAAGGGGCTCCTGTGTTGCGACAGAAGATCCCTCCTGTGAGGCAGAGATCTGGGCTGATCTATCAACAGATCTAGAAGATCGCTGAACCATGATCGTTGAGGTCACAGTGGGCCTGCAATTATGATATGAACAGTGAAAGTTCTGACTTTTTGTAGAACTTGAGGTAGCAGTCAGAACAGTGGGAAGGTGTACGCGAACAGACGATCCCACTGTAAACGGAATGTGTCCACTGCCCAAGCTCTCTGGTCTGGATGGGAGATATGTAAAAGGGAAGTCTGTTGTTGAGCCTGATCACAAACAATTCCACCAGAGGCTTTCCCCATAGTGAGAAAAGGGACTCTGTTACGGAGTGGTGAAGAGTCCATTCCATGAGGACTGTTTTGCTTGACCTTGACAGACTGTCCGTTAAAATGTTCTTCTTCC
Organism: Margaritifera margaritifera; assembly: GCA_029931535.1. Lineage (NCBI taxonomy): Eukaryota > Metazoa > Mollusca > Bivalvia > Unionida > Margaritiferidae > Margaritifera > Margaritifera margaritifera. The sequence goes on from JAQPZY010001261.1 coordinate 843,203, forward strand.
CCGGAATGTGGCAAACTCGGAGGGTGATGTTCTCTGAGGTGGCCCAGTGGAGGAGGTTCCAGACCTCCATGCAAAGAAAAGGGGCATGTGTGCCTCCTAAACGTTGGAGATACACTACGACAGACATGTTCTTGGAGGAGACCATGACAAATCGACGCCTTACTCTGTTGATGCATTTCTTTCTAGGTTGTTGATGTGGAGGGATGATTCATCCCGAGTCCAATGACCTTAGAAAATTATGCCCTCCAGCTCTAAAAGAGCACCCCAACCGGAATCTGACAAGTCAGCAAACAGATAGGAGTGGGGGTTGGGTGCATGCCTGGGGACCCCAGTCAGCAATCTGTCCTGATTCATCCACATGAAAGTCTGGTCCTAGAGGAATCAGAGTTGATAGAGAATCTCTGTGGTCTGCACCTTGCAAGAAGGAGAAACTGTACAGGGCGCATATGGAGATGTCCTAAGGAAATCAAATCAACAGCAGTGTTCAAGGTTCCCAGCAGGGATAGGTAAAGGTGAGCAGAAAACAATGTTTTTACTCATAGTGCCTCTAGAAGTGCCAGGATTTGATATATCCGATCCAGTGGAATCCGGACTTAGTTCTAGGACATGAGGAAGTTCATCCTCATATAAACAAAGTCCTGAGATGGAATGAGTTCCGACTTCTTAAGGTTGGATAAAGATCCTACTGAGTTCCGAAGGATTGAACCCGGAATTAAAACATTTCCTGTTCCAAGCAAATCCCGGAGGTATTTTCAATGTGGGGGAAAAATCATGATGTGCAAATAGGCATCCTGAAGATCGATGGAGACTGCCAAACCTGACCAACACATTGCGTTCCGGATTGAGGAAGTGGTCTCCACCTTTAAATGTTCCTCCAGAAGAAACTGGTTTGATCGGGAGAGATCGATTACTGAAGTAGGTAACCCTCGCTCATGATAGAAAGGACCAACCCTTTGTCTGTGATGCTTGACTAAGCCTCTGAAAAGAGGCCTAGACAAGCACCTATGGGAACGTTTGGGGAGGAATGCACAGCAGGAGAGGGTGTGAGTCCGTAGTGCTGTCCCTCCCCCCTCCTTACTTGGGAAAGGAAGGCGGGTTGGAGAACTTCCTCCTAGAGGCTCTTAGGCAACTTCCACAACAAGGACCCAACTGATAAGGAGGAGGTCTCATTTGAGGTTATGCATTGGACTGGGGTTGCATCTGTTATAAGAATTTAGTAGGTGGCCCCTGGGACCTGGAGCAGATGTCAAGTATCTATGTTGATTATCCTTCAAATCTTATGAAGCCACAATGGGGATGAGTCCTCTGAAGAGGTTCTCGGCTTCCAATCAAGCAGCCCTTAGAAGGTCTTTACTATGCTTAAGTAAGACCTTCAAGGAGTCCAGTGCAACATCAGGGCGGATGTGTATAAGTCCTGCCGATAAAGCCATTGTGACAGAAAGTGAATACTGGGATGTCTTGGCCTCAGCTTCAAGCACACATTGTAATGTGGCTGGGTTCAGAGTGGTCTACTTCAGCATTCTAAACGAAGTAGCCAAGAAGAGGTCAGCATGGGAAGCTATGTTGACCAGAAGCCAGACTTTCTGCTCAATGGCTTCAATTGTTTTAATGGGAAGGCGTGCCCAGGCTCCAGTTGTAATACCCATTTGGGACCAACCTGCATCCAACTGGGGAGGTTTAATGGGCCACTTCAGGGAATGTACCCAGTAACTAGAGGCAGAACCATAGGTCTCAAGGTGGAGGGAGGAACAGACCACCCTCTGCACCACTGAGCGATGTCTTGGCCTGTGGAGAACCTCTGTGATATTTCCTTGATCTTAGAGGAATGTGGAAGAAGCAGAAGATCTGGCTGTGGTTGAAGTAAAACTTCATTTACCACCTTATCAAAAGACCAGATCTCCCTCTCTTCATCCAACCGAGAGGAGCTGGTGGACCTGATAGAAGGCATCAAATGAGCTGTTTCTACTTTGAACTCATTGGAGTCAGCGAAAATGGATAATGCATCATCTAGAACACTCTGAGCAGGTGAATGGTTGGGCATCACTATGTCCTTCAGAGGAAGTGACATAAGAGCACTCTGCAGCGTTTCCCGTACTTGTTCGTCATGGTGAGTAGGAGCTAGGGGTGCACGATAATATCAAATATCGGTATATTGTGGTATTGAACTGCTGATACAATAATCGCGATATAAATATATTATATTGGTATATTAACATATTGACATAAATTTTGATAAAAAGTTGCAATTAAACTCTATTATTTTTAAAAATTAATATTAGCAATGTTTCACCACTTAAAATAGTTTCCCATTGACAATAACTGATTGAATTCCATACCTGTACCTTCGGTGATCTGGTTCATTAACATTTATATTTTGTTTCCCTGGGAAGTTGCATATTGTGTATCGGAAGTTACATCAGTGTAAATCTTCATCATTTTGAAGCTTTAGCTTCTCTATGTCAACAAATAAGCACCTTGCAGACATTAATGACTAACCGACATTGACCTCGAGCAACAAGTGGTTCAAGCATGGCTGAGTACAACCTGGTGAAAAATTCGAAAGCGCGGTCGGCCATATGGATTCATTTTGCTTTAAGAAACAGTAAAATAGATGGGAAGACTGATGAGGAAATTGCTGTGTGCAGAGTAGGCTTGTGTTAAATTTTCTGGTGGAACCACAAATCTAACCTACCATATGAACAAGCACCATCCTGGGAAAATTGGTCATTACAGAAGAAAGACAATAGATCATCGATGTCTACTGATGGGAGTTCATTGTGTGATGATAATTCCGATCTTTCTAAAGCTAAAGTGTCGCAGCCAACCCAGAGAACCTTACCAGGGCTCCTTGGCGCAAAATACCCCTCTCATTCTTCACATGCTTTACTGATAACTAACAAGGTGTGCATATTCATCATAAAGGACTTGCTTCCATACCGAATAGTAGATTTGCCAGAGTTTAGAGACCTTTTACATACACTTGACCCTGGATACAATATTCCAGGTAGGAAGCAGTTTCTTAAATCATTATATTGCAATAATATTGCAATATTTCACATAATATTGTAATATATCGCAATATGATTTTCAATTCAATACCCACCCCTAGTAGGAGCTCTGTGTGTTTTAGAAGTTCCAGGATAAAGACAAGACAGCTCCAGCCTTCCTAGTGGATGCCACCTGACGAGGAGGTGATGGAGGCATATGAGCCACGGCATCACTTCTACTCTGGTCCAGGGTCCAGTAGCCTAAGGGGGCATAAGGGACCAATTACCCTGAGGTCGAGGGCCCCACATCCCATACAGATTAATTGGGATAATAGGAAAGGGGGGTATACTGATCTGATCGCCTTCACTAGTCAGAATCCACTGCGGAGACTCTCAATCCTGTACAGGCTATGATGGTAGAATGGGGAGAGAGGGTACCTCAGTCCAATACCTATCCCCATACCATGAGGCCTCTAAGTGATGACTGGTGTAAAGTCGGCAACCAGTACAAGAAAAATGGTGGCCAGTGACTGGTATGATCCAACCGGTGACCAGTCAGGCAACATAGATATGTCAGAGCCTAATTCATCTTAATCACTCATCAAGGTGTGGTTCTTCTCCTCCCATTCGGAAGTGTTAGGTGACCTGCAGCTCTTTCCTCTCAGGAGGGTGCGCACACTACCCTGAGACGAGTGGTGCACTTCCTTCCTCATGTAAGGCAGCAACATGCTACCCTGAGACAAGCAGTGCACTTCCTTCCTCATGGAAGCAGCATCATGCTATTGTGAATGTGAGGGGTGTTCGACTTCTCCTCCCTTTCGGGGGGAGGCGATATACTCTTTGAATGTTCAGTCCCTCCTACAGGAGGGGCCTTACCTGTCTCCGAAGAGACTGGTCGCATTAGGCTCCTGGGACCCGGGAGTGTTCTTCCAAGCTGAAGAACTAGGCTTCTTACAGTTGGTTTCTTCTTGGGGCTCTGTAAGAGAAAACCTGAAAATTCTGACAATGAGGGGGACTGACGTTTTCTCTGCCCTCTATACCATAATCAGCTAGATTCCAGACTTCATTAGTCCATATTGTGCAAAAAATACAATGATTCTTACATGTGCACTTTGAACATGTTAGGCAGGCTGGGTGAATGTCCCAAGAGCCCTTCTTGTGGCCACACTTTCCCACAGACTGTCCCAACACTGTTCTCTGAAACAAAAGTTATCTGAAAGAGAACAATAATGACCTTTCTGTATGTACAGCATGCAATATACACCCCCAGTGTATTTGCACAAGGTAAACAATGATTCACTTGTGAGGAATTTCCTGTCTTTTCTTAATAAGAAGACGTTCAGTTGTTAACCTTTATTGTTCTCTAAGAGCAATGCAGACACACAACAAACAATGCAATGCTTCACGCATCATATTAAAATACAATGGTGAAATAGAAAAAAACACCGAATTGATGTTGAATCAATTATTTAATTAAAGGAATTATGAATTCCTATTAATTGAGATAGGTCCTATGTTGCGTTATAACTTAACACAAAAGACTAACCCATGAACCAAATGTATTTTGAAAATAAGAGCGGTGTACCCTAACCCCTAAAGGGTGGGATACAATGTGTTGACACAAGAGGACTTTTACAGAACGAATTACTGAAAAATGGCAGGGGTTACCAGCATATAAACAAAAGATGAGACGGATGAATGTAACACTAGATGAAATACTGTTGAAGAGAGAACCGAATGTGGTTTAAACTTGCAACAAGCAATTTTTTTCTGGTCATGTTATGTAGGTCACAACCATTAACATGGTGTCCTTGAAGAAGATGATTGTTTTGCACATGGGCATGCAAGGTGCACAAGTGGACCATGTCTTATTGACAATTCTCCATTCTGTGGGAGGATGTATTCACATCAAACAGATCAGATTTTTTGCCACAAAAAAGTAAAAGCTACACAATAGTGATGGGTAAGATATTGCTGCTATTAAAATCATATTGCCATAGAATTTACTGTATTGCAATATATGTACTGGTACATGTTGCTACCAAGCGAAACATTTTGAAAAACCCATATGATACCAACTGTCAGTGTGATTTGTTGAGCCTGTAAGGTTTTATTATAATAAATAACAATGTTCTATCAGCTGTGTTTTTCCTTCTTGTAGGAGCTGACTCTCTACTGGCCAAAAAGAATTTCAAGGAATTGAAGAAAAGATCATTTCTTCCTTTTAACGGCTGAGTGTTGAAACTATCTCTGATATTCTTCAGCAATAACAAGATTTTCAAATGAACTGCTGTTGAATAGATTAGCACCATTTTCATTTAGGACCAACAAGACATCATTTAGGACCAACAAGACGTCATATGAAGTCTTCTGGTGGAAACCCCATGTTGATATGGCTTTCTGTTTTGGAGGAGTAACAATAACAAGATTTTCAAGATGGCTGCCATGGTGGCCATATTAGATATCAGATTGGCACCATTTCCATTTAGGACCAACCAGACATCATCAGAAGTCTCTTGGTGAAAGCATAATATTGACATGAACAGCCATCTAGGAGAAGTAGCCTTAAAACAAGATTTTCATGATGGCCATTGTGGCAGCCATATTGGAAGTCTGAGCAGCACCATTTTCATTTAGAACCTACTAACCATCATAAGAAGTTGTTAAGTAAAAACCCCATGTTGATACAACCATCCCTTCAGGATAAGTAATGATAACAAGATTTTCAAGATGGCCACTGTGGTGGCCACACTGGATGTGCAAGTAGCACCAATTTTATTTATGACCAACTAGACATCATAAGAAGTCTTCTGGTGAAAACCACATGTCAATATGATTTTCCATTCAGGAGAAGTAGCAATAACAGATTTTCAAGATGAATGCTATGGCAGATATATTGGACATCAGATTGGCACAATTTTTATTTAAGACCAACTAGACATCATAAGAAGTCTTTTAGTGAAAACCCCATGTTTCATTTAGGACCAACTAGACCATGGGATGAATGCGTGTGTAAAGGTTCATGGCAATCTTCCAAGTAGTTTAGAAGGAGTAGCAATAACAGAAAGACGATGGATGACAGCCAACAGATGATCCCATAAGCTCTTCAGGTCTATGACCAGTAGAGCTATAAAATGAGGATTGTGTGTGCATATGGCCAGGTAAGAGATCTGAGTTTGTAGCTACAAGATAAGGCCAACTTCCACAGATGCATGATCTCTATGTATCTGCGTGGTGAGATTAATAGTAGAATCAGGACCATAATGGGAAGGATTGGTAGTGGAGTGGAGGGTTGGGTATGGGGGCTGTATGTGTTACAAGAATGACAAGGAAACTTGTCAGGATAGTGTTCCATAACAATTCATCAAATATCTATCCATTGCTGCCACTTGCTAACATCATAATCATGTTTATAAAGTTTAATTCATGCATGTTCACTGTGATTTTGACATGCCATACATAAGTTCCAGCACACATGCATCTAGCAGGTTCCTTCCTTGTAATTTCTGCAATACATAGTGCCATCCCACCCCGCGGTCAACCATACCCTCCACTCCACTAACAATCTAACCCATTGTGGCTCAAATCTCTGTGGTTCAGGCTTATTTGACTGTGTATGACTGTCAGACATGACTTAACGATGTGTTTGACTGAGTATTATTTTGTGTAAACAAAGATAGTTTCACAACCAGTGAAACTAATAGGCAGTATCAAAATAACTATTCAGAAGAATTTATACCAATACCAACTGCAATACAGTAGTATGGTTCATACAGCCCAAAAGAGTCGTTTGTTCAAAGACTTTTCAAGGGGTTTTCAGGGACCTCAAAAAATTTGCAGGGAGTAGTTTTCTGGTGGAAACTGAACTTTCTCCATTTCTTACTTTCTTTATCACTCCTGAAATATGTATAACATTATAAGAAAAACCACATAACTAATTAGCATGTCATTAGTGCAAAAGGATGCTACTCCATATGGTAAATACTAGTATTCTGTGTCATTTGATCCACTCAATTTTATCCCATTATATAAATGTATCTATTCATTGTTCTTAGAAAATATGCAAATAACAAACATTCTGAATTTAAATGTGATACATTTATTTTTTATATTCAGTTTTAATGTTTTTTATTCCCCAAGATAAATTCAAGGAATTCTGGAAAAACATTCAATGAATTTTTTTAATAAATTCATTGGATTTTAAAAGATAAAAACTTTTTTAAAATTCAAGGAGTTTACAAGGCAAACCCTTAAATTTAACCATGGGTAGCATACCAATACTTACCAATACAATGTTACACCACAAGGTTTGGTTTACTCTTGAAATTACTGACCGACGGGCCTCAATGACCTTGACATTGAGTCCTGGTATGGAGTCTTGAACTAACTTAACATGAAGAAATCATTATTTTCTTGTTACTGGGTAGTCTAATCATAACCATGACCTCTGACCTTTAGACCCCAAAATCTATAGGTTTCTTTATTACCCTGAGTGCAAGCCATCCAAAAAGTTTAGTCATGAGACTTATTTAAGTGCAAAAACCTTTTTTTTTTTGTAGTGATAATGACCTTGACCTTTAACCTTTTGACCCTAAAAATTACTAGACATCTTCCATACCTTAAATGCAAGCCCTTCACAAACTTTGGTCAATGGTACATGATATAGAACTAAAGTTCTTGTGCAAAAATCCATTTTCCTTTTTAAAGGCAGTGACCTTCACCTTTGACCTATTGACCCCCTAATCAATATGCTTCTTTCTTACCCAATGTGTAAGCCATCCTAAACTCTGGTAAAGATATATGGTAGAGAACAAATCTTTTTGCAGAAACCAGTTTTCATTTTTCACCCAGTGACCTTGATCTTTGGACCCCAATATCAATAGGCTTCTGTCTTTCTCCAAGTGCAAGTCCTCCAGAAAGTTAAGTCTAGGTCTGTGATGCAAAACTAAAGTTTTTGTATGGAAACCATTTCTCTTCTTTCAATCAATATGACCTTGACCTTTGACATAACAACTGATAGGCTTCTTCCCTATCTGAGTGCAAGCCATCCACAAATGTTTGGTCCATGATTGCAATGTACAACTAATGTTAATGTGAGGAAACCAATTTTGTTCCTCCAGTCAGTTACCTTGATGTTTGACCTTTTGACCCCAAAATCAATAGACTTCTCCCTTACAAAAGTGTATGCCATCCACAATGTTTGGTCCAGCTCTGTGATGAAGAACTGATGTTTTTTGTGCATAAACCATTTTTCTTATTTCAGTTAGTGACCTTGACCTTTGTCCTTTTCACCCTGAGGTCAATAGACATTTTCCTTGACCCAAGCACAAACTATTTACAAAGTTTGGTAACTGCAGATGGTCAAGAACTAAAGTTATTTTTCAGAAACAAATTAGGGAATAGATGAATGGATGGATGACATAGCGGGCATGTACAAAAATTTACCTTAAAAGTCTTAATGCTAATGATGATGCAGTTGCCACTGCCATCACTGCCAGAAAAATGATATGTATGTCCTGCCATGCACAAGTTTGACAAAAAGCATTAATCAATGTGTAACCCATCCTCCAATGAGTCTACCTACATGTGTCTTTAAACCTCTACAAGAAAATCTTTCATTCAATATTGTCTTTAAATTTTACTTATATTCATAATATTTAAATTTACGTGTCAAGCATGTTAAACATCACTTTAAGTGTGTTTATTGTTTATTCTTTCTTGAATAAAATGATTGAAATGAACTGCTAATATGTATGACTTCAATCATGTATAAATACCTAAAAAATCAAAAAGTCACCGTGACCTAATAACTTCTGCCATGAACACCAGTATAAACTGATTTGCAGTCTGATGTTTGTAAAGTCCTGGTGCAATATTCAATGCATATACTGTAAAATCTGGATAATAAAAATTAAAACCAGATTACATGTGTTATAATATGTACTTATAAAAATACATACCCTCTAATGTACGACATTTTTCTGCCTGGTTGAAGTTCTGCCTGAAAATAAATGAGAAGTATGGACGTTAGTGAAGTTAACATTTAGTTCAAATATCTTGTAATGCATATGTGTAATTAAAACACCCCATAAAATTAACACCAGGTGACATTTAATTCCATTTAAGCAGGCCAAGAGTAATGACTTACCTATCACCTCACTTAGCAAGAAACTAAAGGCAATTTTAGAGAGCAATTCAATTATCAAGGCACAAATAACATTTGACAGTTCTGTAGTGAATATGTAGTATCAATCAATAGGACAAAGCATTCAAAAGGATAGTGTGGTCTGATGTCTTTTAAGCTGTTTTTG
>JAQPZY010001261.1:1507500-1545000 GCA_029931535.1 Margaritifera margaritifera
TTGACAACTTGAAAAAATACCCACCTTTCTATCGGTTTATTTTGAATTTGTAGGAAGATCATGACATTACAGCCACGTTTTCAATTGTACAACATGGTGACTTTCTATCAGCCTGTAACATAATTAACCCCTGGAACAGTACCTTCTTTAAAAAAAATTTGTAGTGGTCAACACTCTGTCCACGCGGACTATTGTTAGGTAGGGTGTAATTACGTGTTGCATCACAGCCTCTTAAAATTAATAACCAGTCCAATTGATCAACCGTACATTACTGTCTCTGTAGATTCCAAGCAAACTTGGAGCAGCTGCACAAAGCCATTATGTGTGCCAGTTACAATCGCTTGGGGTATTTATCTATCGCAGAGTCTGTTTTAAATCAAATCAAAGTGGGTGAGGAGTGGTGATCTGTAAAATGTCATCAACATAGGCTATTTATACCGCCAGTCTGCATTTGATCGCCACGGGGAATTACTTCCCTGGTGGGACGCCTTCTGGAGAAACGTTCAGTATTTTGTGCATGATATCTGTATATGTTTAGCATGATATCTGTATGTGTTTAGCATGATATCTGTATGTGTTTAGCATATTCTGCCTCAATTACATTCTTAGTTTATAATATTTGCCAGCGTTTGATATTACTCTAGCTCTGATTTTACCGTATATGCTCAGATATGATTTGACCACGATTTGATTGAGGTCAGAGGTTATGTGGAAGAGGCTGTTTTATACTGACGTATGTGTATATTTAACAAGGTTTTTATACACAGAGATATATTTAGTTTACCTATTTGCATATCCAAACAAATGAGCTAATGTAGTCGAAAGTTTTGTGTTTTAACGTGTTACATGCGTCAACGCTTACAAGAAAAAACTACAGAAACATATAAATGCATATGACATAACCTTTGACCTAGTCATCCAGCATACACACACGCACACAAATGCACAGATAGATAGATAGATAGATAGATAGATAGATAGATAGATAGATAGATAGATAGATAGATAGATAGATAGAAAGATAGATAGATAGATAGATAGATCTATGTAGAAAACTACAGGAATATATAAATACCCATTATATAACCTTTGACCTAGTCATCCAGCACACACACACACACACACACACACACACACACACACACAAATCAATGTCGAAAACCACAGGAACATATAAATACACACGCCATAACCTTTGACTTAGTCATACACACACACACACACACACACACACACAAACACAAAAAAAACATCTATGTCGAAAACCACATGAACATATAAATACACACGCCATAACCTTTGACTTAGTCATCCACACACACACACACACACAAACGTACACACATATAGATAGATCTGCAGTTGCACAAAATGCTTGCTTAAAGTTTTCGGGACTTAGAGTGAGAAGGTAAATGAAGAGAATACACATTCCAGATGCTGTCAAGCTGAGACCATCAAACCTTCAAACCATCTGTGCAAGAATACGTTCAGTCCATGCTGTCAAGCTGAGACCTTCAAACCATCTTTGTAAGAATACGTTCAGTCCATACTTTGCCGTCATATAAATAAATAATGATGTAGTTATCGGCTTTGAGGTTTTTGGTTGCATGTCAATACTGCGAAGCGATTTACATTACTTAAATTAGACGCAAATAATAGACAAAACAAACACATTTCTTAGTAGTAGTAGTAATACTACTAATCATAATATTAACAAACATATATCATGAGTGCTTTCTTTGTTTTCATTTGAACAACGTCTGTAGACTTTTAAACTTTATACAAAAGTGTGTGGTAGAAGTGCTGGAGTGGAAGGGGGGGGGGTATGGACAACTGAAAATAGCAATGCAAAGTGCTGCTATGCTGCAGAGTTGGAGTGTGTTTGTAATACCAAAATGCATTAGAGTATGTTGTAGTACCAAAATGCATTAGAGTGTGTTTGTAGTACCAAAATGATTAGAGTGTGTTTGTAATACCAAAATGCGATAGAGTTTGTTTGTAATAACAAAATGCATTAGAGTGTGTTTGTAATACCAAATGCATTAGAGTGTTTGTAATACAAAATGCATTAGAGTGTGTTTGTAGTACCAAAATGCATTAGAGTGTGTTTGTAATACCAAATAGATTAGAGTTTGTTTGTAGTACCAAATTGCATTAGAGTGTGTTTGTAGTACCAAAATGCATTAGAGTGTGTTTGTAGTACCAACATGCATTAGAGTGTGTTTGTAATACCAAAATGCATTAGATGAACTGCACAATGTTTATTAGAAACATATAGCGACGATAGCAGATGCTTCTTGCTGCAAGGTTTTTAGTTAACGAACATGTGGTTACAATTTAAATTCACTAGACGTTTTGATTAACATCGTGGGTGAATATCATCAGCTGTTTTAATTATCGTGATTACCTTTAGGAGCTTTATGGTGTTAGTGGCATGTGTTGATTAACCCACTGCTTCTGTCTTGTCTTTTTCATTCAGTTTTTTATTTAAATTGTACCTGCATTTGTCACAAACTATGTAGTAAATTGTATATCCCATATCCTTTAATTAGTTTCTCACTTTTTTTTTTCTCCGTTTGTTTGCTTGTATTGTTTATAACGTCTAAACTGCAGACCTTTACTCTTAAATAACGGAAGGTATCTATGACAACAACGGTACGATAGAACGGACACTATGGTTGCCGACTTTGATCTGACTGTTTCTATTTATTAAACCTTCTCCAAGTTTCCAGAGCATTTAACACTGCACGTGATTATATGCATTATTGATATCTTATTTTAACACATATTATTTATATTGCTTTTCTTATCACTTATATTTCTGTAACAACTCAAAGTTTCTTTTTATTGTTCCACAGACGCTCATTGGAGGTTCACTTCGTTGCAACTTTTATCATTCAGAAATCAACCGTAAGAATTTGTATAAACTAATTTTGTCAATTGGTCTTTTACCTTTTTTTTTTTGTTGCAACGATCTTTTAATGATAGTTTATATCTAGGTTGTGTACAGGTTGTGGATTTTAATGGACCTTTAAACCTTTTACATGAAGTCCCTTTCTTTTTATTTGTATATAGGGTGCTTATCACTATTTTCACAGCCGTTAATACTTATTTCTTTTAACTTACATGTCTTCTGGAATACTCATCTGTTACTTTCTAATGCTTATCAAAACAAAGACCAATAAGTTGTTATCCGCCACTCGAATGACCAGTCATGTTAGACAATACAATTCGAGTCGTGTTCTATTTATCATAGTTCTATATATACATTGTTCTATGTATCATTGTTCTATGTACAATTGTTCTATGTATCATTGTTATATATATCATTGTTCTATGTATCATTGACTTGTTGTAATATGCAGCATGATACTTTGTTTAAAGAAACAAAACAGATTGACTGTACTCCCTTATTTCAATTAATAATTACTTTGAAAGTTGCAGACATATTTAATTTGTAAACAGAACAACTGGATTTTTGTCCCTTTAATACAGTCAAAGTAGGTTAAGAAAATTCTTCAAGAAAGATATGACAGACTGGTGTTTGAGTGATATGACAGACTGGTGTTTGAGTGATATGATAGACTGGTGTTTGAGTGATATGACAGACTGGTGTTTGAGTGATATGACAGACTGGTGTTTGAGTGATATGACAGACTGGTGTTTGAGTGATATGATAGACTGGTGTTTGAGTGATATGACAGACTGGTGTTTGAGTGATATGACAGACTGGTGTTTGAGTGATATGATAGACTGGTGTTTGAGTGATATGACAGACTGGTGTTTGAGTGATATGACAGACTGGTGTTTGAGTGATATGATAGACTGGTGTTTGAGTGATATGACAGACTGGTGTTTGAGTGATATGATAGACTGGTGTTTGACAGACTGGTGTTTGAGTGATATGACAGACTGGTGTTTGAGTGATATGATAGACTGGTGTTTGAGTGATATGACAGACTGGTGTTTTTAATGATATGATAGACTGGTGTTTTAATGTTATGATATACTGGTGTTTTAATGATGTGATAGACTTGTGCTTAATGATTTGATAGAATGGTGTTTTAATGATATGATTGAATGGTGTTCGTTTTCACAAATTAAGACCGAAAGGCGCTTTATCAACAGATCTGAGTGGATTATGGTCTCGGGGGTATGAGCTGTTTCTATCAGCTTTCTATATTAGAAATGTATACATGAATCAACACTTCGACCACCACTACGACCAAGCTTGCTCTTTACGCGTTGAAGAGCTTTACAGATCAGAGGTCGTTAAAATGTATCGGCGATTACATGCTGAAATAAAAACAGTATTGAGGTATGTTGTGTAAAATTCTATGCGAAACCAAATTCTTGCGTATTCTGTACATTTATCATTTTTGTGACGCATTTCAATTAAATCCTGTTGAGCTTAATACATTTTTATCCCAATAGACCTCTAACTTGTTGCAAAGGGATGTAAATCGTATTAACCCTGAGAGAACGCATAGATTGGTCAATTTCATCCATACTAAAAAAGCGTTATCCAACAAATACAACCTTCCTATCGATCAAGCAACTCCGTCGTTCGTCTCTGATACACTTTCCTTGATAATGCACTCTATCGGAATGAGCGTTGTAGATAGAACACATTTAAAACAGGTGTGCTTTTTCATTCTAGCAATTAATAAACACGTGTTTTCGTAGTGCTGCCTCGGAAAACACGATCTGGGAGTTACTAACTGACCGGATTTATCTTGCCGATGAATCTAGGTGCAGTCCATCTTTATAGGGCATTTAGGAAATAATGCATTCGTACCCAGTCTTAGAGATTACAGAAAACATGTTCACACTCCCAACTCCAACTCTACTCAAGGTTCTGAATTCTGATTAGCTAGTATCCAAGCACTGAATACTCAGAAATCAGAATTTTGAATAAAGTCTGTATGTGAGAATGTTTTTTTAACATTGGGGCCAGATATAACAAAGTGACAAAAACACAACATAGCAATCTTCCAATGTTGCATTTTATTCAGGTTTGCAAAAGAGTTTTAAAAACAATGTTTGGCAACAGGGATATATTATTCTTTAATTACTTGGTCGTATTTTCAATATTGTGGTACTCTCTTATACTCTTATACCCCCTCCCTCAAGATTCCACCCACTCCGATGCGAGGGGACCGCGTCCTGCATTACAGTAGTGCAATTTTACGTTTTTACTCTCGTCATAAGGTCACACCTCTTATAGCAGCACCTTTATATCGGAGAAGGAGTGACCATATGCAAGTTTAACCACTGTAGTCTGAGAACAAGATGTGTTACACCTGTATTTGAGAGACAGACACAGTATTGTGTATGTGTGTGTGTGTTTTACAAAAGATTCAGAATGCGTTTATAACTTCCATCAATTAAATGTGTTTAAAAACTTACTTTTAGAAGAGGGCGCATTGTTTAAAGAACTGCATCTAACTGCATGTATCAGAATAAGAGAATAACACAGTTTATTCACTCTCAGATCGCTTTTTTCCTCTACATCTGAGGAAAATAATGTTATTGGTACAATATACATGCTATATTTATACACACAATATGTAGCATCATAGAGAAGAGCTTATCAGGGACTAATTGGTACAATATACATGCTATATTTATACACACAATATGTAGCATCATAGAGAAGAGCTTATCAGGGACTAACAAGAATTTATAAACCTACTTGTTTCTTTCAACACTCTCACATTATTAGTATTCATAATCTGTTTTTATTGTTGTTGTTGTTGTTGTTGTTTTGGACATATGTTACTGTCATTTTGTTAAACAATATGGGATTAGACACGAGCTAACTAACTCATTCTTTCTCAAAACAAAAATGCTTTAGAGATTGCATTTATTTTGCAACAACTTGAGCCTATCTGAAAGTTATAGGTCAAGATATAATATATGAAAGACACATTTCAACGTAAAATCAAAGAAACATATACTTGTACAGTTAAGTAAATCAACAATTTATCAATGTATTTCTATATGATAACAAGAGGTTCCAACATTTTACAATAATTTAGGTCAGTGACTTTTCACAAATTTGCTTCAGATTGTATATTTTGTCAAATTAATTACTGTTTTCATACGAAATATGAAACGATTTTTATTTTCGTTCACACATTTCTTGCGCGGATTGATACCACGAACATTGTTTGAGTGCGGGTAGCATTATACCAGACAGGCCAAATCTAACATTCTTCAGAGCGTAGCATCTTTAAAGTAAACATTCTAACAATTGTCAGTTAATCTATTAGGATTTTGCATATTTATTTTGTTTATTTCCGAATTCAAACGTGATTTATGTGGCCTTGGCATTCAAATGTGATTATGTGGCCTTGACATTCAAACGTGATTGTGTGGCCTTGACATTCAAACGTGATTTATGTGGCCTTGGCATTCAAATGTGATTTATGTGGCCTTGCTAAGCTTTCAGTCCAGTTCAGTAAAAGACATTTCGATAGTCACTTAATTTCAGTTTGCGATACTCACCTCTCCCCAATTTATCCATCGTTTCCAAACATTATTATGAGTGTGATGAGAGCTAAAAACGCTAATTAATTAATGTTTAGTATTATATTTAATGTAGATTGTTAACATTTACCGTTTGTCATAGTGTAACATGTATGGGTGACACTGAATATCAATAGAAAAATAGGTCATCAAAGTTCAGTAAATCACAATTTGCACAATTCGCGTGGAAAACTATTTTAAATAGATAATAGTTTGTTTCAAGTTCGTTTTGAGACATATTTTGATGGCACCTCCTCATTACTTATATAAAATCTAAATTTCTTGGGTATATACAAGGACATTGTTCCTTATATCTGTACAGATGTACAGTGTTCGCATATTTTAAGATCTGTTCATCGTGAGAGAGAGAGAGAGAGAGAGAGAGAGAGAGAGAGAGAGAGAGAGAGAGAGAGAGAGAGAGAGAGAGAGAGAAGTAGAAGAAGAAAATGAATTAGGCCTAAATATGGAAATATATCATTCGTAAGGGCAGATATATTTCCTAAATGGGAAGAGAAAGTTGTTCCAGAGATGATATCGCCACAGTGGAGATACCACTTTTATCTTCACTGTGGCGATATCAGTTTTTCTCACTGTGATACATTTCATCGTCTTATTATAAGATGTAATAAAATAGGTATCGTCCCCAACTTGCCGTAAATCATATATTTTAGAGTACTCTCTTAACACTATGATGTATCTTAAAAACATCCAAATGTACATTTTCAAATTAATTCCACATTTTTAAAGTCCAGATTTCACAACCATATGTTAGATTGTGTAATATAGTTTGATCAAGACATTAAACTGACAGTCAGTTGGTAATTGCCATATTAGCTCAGTGCATTTTCGCTGAAGCAAAATTTCCATTATTTGAAGAAAAATAAAAATATAAAAAAAATATTTACTACCTCGATTTTTTCACAATCAAATATAAAAATACATACCGTTTTCCTACCGTTTCCACAATCTACAATCTTTGTCTACTCAACATTAACTGTTAATTACAAGATTGTACAATAATCAGATAAAGGAATAATTATATGCTTCATAGCCTTTTCATTATGAGCAGTGAGTATAGTATCATCCGCATAAATAACAACAACAGAGTAAAATAGGTATACATTGTATGAACATTATATATTTCAACACATTTACAGTAAAATAGGTATACACTGTATCAACATTATATATTTCAACACATTTACAGTAAAAAAGGTATAAATTGTATCAACACTATATATTTCAACACATTTACAGTAAAATAGGTATGAATTGTATCAACATTATATATTTCAACACATTTACAGTAAAATAGGTATAAATTGTATCAACACTATATATTTCAACACATTTACAGTAAAATAGGTATGAATTGTATCAACATTATATATTTCAACACATTTACAGTAAAATAGGTATAAATTGTATCAACATTATATATTTCAACACATTTACAGTAAAATAGGTATAAATTGTATCAACATTATATATTTCAACACATTTACAGTAAAATAGGTATAAATTGTACGAAAATCATATATTTCAACACATTTACAGCAATTAATTTGCATTAAAGACTCTCAAGCATTCCAAAAAGTTGAAAACAAAAATGTCTCCAAAATTTCTCCTTGCCTTATTCCTATATCACAAGAAAAGAATACAGAATAAAAATAAATTTAAAGCATTTCCCGGATACTCATGTGGACAATAATTAAAACCATAGTCCAACTCTCCAAACAATATAAAATGCTTTATTAAAGTCTACAAAGATGCAAAATAGTTTTTCTTTTTCTTTTTTACTATTAGATAATACACTAAAGTATATCAGATCATGATATTGTCATGGTAACCGTGTCTGAAACCCGCTTGTATCTCAGATAATAGATTGTTATCTTTCAAAAACTTTGATATTCTCTTATTTATCAAGGCGGTAAATAATTTCCCAAAACAACTGAATAATGTTATTGGTTTGTAATTAGTATGTACCACAATAAAATTACAACTGTAAATCAAGGCTGACCTTCCAATGGTCTGAAAATTGTGTTTACATGACTTTATTTTCTTCCATATATGTCTTGACAAAAGACCAGCTTCGAGGCAGACTTTGTGCATCCCAGAGAAAGATAACATTAGCCTAATGTAATTGCCATCTTGAGAAAATACTTCTTTAATTTATCACAATAAAATCACCATGGATAAATTTAAACATTTTAAAAATATGCAGATTTTGTAAATTTGTAAGTTAATGGTACAATTGAAGCCCTCATCAATTTATTGGAGATTTTATCGAGAAATATCGGAAAATTATCTATATCCTTGAGCGTTGAACACAAATGTCTAATTTATGAAGTGTAAACGAAATCTGACTTTTATAATTTTTCCAATTGGAAATAATACGTAAGTTAGCACTAGGTGCTTCCACTCGATGCGAACATTGACCAAACAGCATTGGTAATATCCCGGATGACGCAGAAAAAGAATGATTACGTTCCACATCTGCAGTCCCAGGTTTAACCACTGTTGAATGTTAGAATTATTGGTTAGTGGTTTTCTCTGGTAATCTGTATCTCAGACTTTCTATCGCCATCATCCGATTGGTCAAGAGATGTTGTACAAGTTCACAGATCTTATTGTATAATTAGCGTAAGATAATCTAGTGTAAATGTAAATTGTTCCTAATCTTGGAAAGGGCACGTACATTCATGAAATGAACCTTATTTTTAAATTGTAACAGGATGAAACCGGGTTGGGATTGGATTAGCGAAGACACCGAAAGCAATTGCGTTAATGAAATGTTTATTTATAAATGCAATTTAACGATGAATGAATCTGACACCATTGAAACAAAAAGAGACAAGGAAAATGATATAGTTCCCAACATGGAACTAATCAACAACAAGTAACTTTAACGAGAAAATCAAATAAAGATCAACAAATAGAATTGATAAACAAATATGAACACTGTCCTATCGCAAATCAACGAATGAAAGTATACGATTGACACCCTAATACAAACAAGGTCATATTTAGCACCAAGGGTGACCAAAGCATGTGATTTATATACAACTACGAATAATGTATCATTATTCATTTATCAACAAGTAGGACGCATGTATTATGAACTTATCAATATATCACTCATTTAGCGATATTTGAAATATGAATTCATGTAGTTATTACTCATTTAGCGACATGGTAATATGAATGCATGAATTTATCACTCATTTAGCGAAATTTGAATTATGCATTTACGAATGTATCACTCTTATTGCGATATTGAAATAACCAATTACAACATGGAACACGTGTATATATATATATATATATATATATATATATATATATATATATATATATATATCGTGGCGCCAAGTTGACGACCAAGATGTATTTCCGGTTCCACCCACTTTAGTCAATGGTCAAGGAGCCACCACGCATGGTCCGCCCCTCCCAGTCTGTTGAAGGATTCCTCGAGAGCCTTCTCATTCAATACAGACCCGCTGGTCGCGAAGCCTTGGTCCCTCACATCGAGAACACCAGTACTCTCTTCCGAGCCAACGTCACCAGACAGCAACGTACACGTCACAAGGAACCCCACAGAGTTCTGCGACTCCACATCACCAAACCATACACAAAACACAGCTCTACAGCTGCAGATTGCTCTCGTAAAGTGGTAAGCTTCCTGTCAAGAGTCGTCGTAATGTAATTGTACATAGAGAATTTGCTCTATAAGTACCCTAGCTGTGAAGAATATGCGCAGCTAAAGAACTCGGGGTACTTGGATTTTAGCTGCAGGCAATTTGTACATGCAGCATGGGTTGAGTCGCGCTCAGCATTTCGAACTAACTACAGCCGAAAAAATAAACCACCCTCGGGTAACGCTGTACGCGGCAACGAAAGCCGAGTACATTTTCGTTCACATATATACATTGATATAAAGTATACACAATTCCGTGACAATACCTCTCCCTTAAAAAAAAGTGGAAACACTTTTAGACAATCACGGAATGTGAGCAACAATACAAACTGAAACGTATTATTTACATTACCAGAATATCATGGTAAGAAAAAAAACTGCAAATTACACTCTACTCAAGTAATCCGCCCCTACATTTTCCGACCCTCTTATTGCCTCGATCCGGAAACGATATGGCTGTAAAGTCAATGCCCACATCATCAATCTTGCGTTGGTGACTTTTGCTTTGTTCAAATATATGAGCGGCTGATGGTCCGTTTCAATGACAAATTCCCTTCCGAAAAGGTACGTGTGAAATTTACGTATACCCCACACCAGTGCCAAACACTCCTTTTCGATCACGGAGTAGTTTTGCTCCCTAGGCAGCAATTTCCTACTAGCATAAGCTACGGATAACTTTACCCCCTCTTGCTCCTGTAGGAAAACTGCTCCTAATCCCGTGTCGGACGCATCAGTTCTCAATACTAACGATTCATTTAACTCTGGCAACTTTAGGATTGGCGCACTGATCAATCTTCCCTTAAGAGCGTTAAAAGCTCTTTCTTGGCATGAACCCCAAGAAACTTTATTGGGCTGCCCCTTCCTAGTTAAAACCGTCAACTGACTAGCTATAGCGGCGAAATTTGGAACGAACTTCCTATAAAAACCTATCAACCCAAGAAACTATCGCATCTGTTTCTTGGTTTCTGGCCTAGAAGCGTCTTTGATCGCTTCAATTTTGTTGGGGTGGGGTTTTAACTGCCCTGACCCACTTACTAGATGGCCCAAGCATTCCAAGTTAGAATAGGCTATACTACACTTGGAGGGTTTCGCTGTGAGATTGGTCTTCCGGAGTCTGTCGAACAGATCGACTAATACCCTAACATGCTCTTCCCAGGTATGCGTATATACAAGAATATCGTCAACGAAACTATCTATGTTGTCCATGCCTTTCAGTAACTTTAGCATAAGACATACGCACGATGCACCGGCGTTGACCAGACCGAAAGGTATAACCTTAAACTGGTAAAGACCTTTAGGGGTCGCGAATGCGTTAATGCGCGGGCCTTTTCAGCGATGGGCACCTGCCAATATCCTTTTGTAAGATCTAGTTTAGAAATGTACTGGTGCCCTGCCAATTTTGAAAACAAGCCCTCCATGTCTGGCATCGGTTCTGCATCAAACACGGTAACTTTATTTAGTTGACGAAAGTCTATACAAAATCGATTTGTCCGTCTTTCTTTGTGACCAATACCACGGGAGACGAGTATTGGGAGTTTGAGGGTTCAATCACTCCTAGGTCTAACATCTTACCTGCTTCCTCATCGACCGTCTCCCATGCATTAAAGGGTATCGGATATCCCTTAATTTTGATCGGCTCCGAGATACTCAAGTTTATCTTATGCGTTATTAATCCATTATTACCTGGTCTATCTGTAAATACGTCTGGGTACTTACTCAAAATGTCCCTGACTTGCCGACGCTGACCTTCAGGTAATTCTGGGCACACGCTGGCCATTTCTATTTCCTCTTTTCCTACACCCATGGGGTACTCAAGGGGAGTTTCTGTACTGGGGTCTAATTGCGGTTCGTCACTCGAATCGTCCTCTATGACCGCAAGACATACGACGTTCAGAACGCCTTTTTCAACAATTTTATGGCAAACATCGCACGATCGACATAATCGTGATATGTCACTATTTACGCCAGCCCAATAAAATTCCCTTAACACTTTGTCAGTCATCCTTTTCCTACTCAAGTGATCTACTCTACTGGACTCGTGCGCCACTCTAAGTATACGGGGCCTAAATTTTTGGGGGACAACAAGTTGAAAGAATGTTCTACCCTCCAACGAGGTAAATTTCCTGTACATTAACCCTTTCCTGCGTACGAATTTCAAACTTGCACCGCCATTACAATGTTTCGCGGTACCGGACACGATCCTCTCCGCGGTCGCGCTCAAGGACGCGTCTTGCCCTTGCTCACGCATAAATTCATCGCGCGAGATATCAGTCACGGCTTTCGGAACTTTCAACTTACGTAGCGGCTTTTACTCCGCCTGCGCCTGCGCCCTAGTTTCGACCGCTTGTACAATGGGAAACCGAAAATCGGATAGAGTTGGGAGTCTGGAGCCCTCGACATTTCCAATCGTTAGGTCATATATTGGATTGTCCATACACAGTGCTTCTACGGTTCCAGTCAGGAAAGGCGTCTCGATTTCTATTCTCGCGACGGGAACGCGATCAATCGTTTGATCGAACAACATGCACGGGGATTTCCAACCAAGCATATAGTCATCCCTAACGAAACTACGCTTTACCACGACGCCCGTACACCCGGTGTCGCGTAAGACCGTGACTTCTTGACCGTTGGCGGTACCACTACAGGCCTGTAAGATTCAAAATGTTTTTTGTTCAATATTGTCTTCATTCCAAGAAATGATAATCTTATTGCTGTGAGTTCAAGCTACTAAAGGAAAAATGCAAATGCAAGTCATTATAGGAGAAAACCAGTGAAACAACCGCCCTGGAAACATCAATATAATTGCTATCCCCGACCATGCAGGTAGATGAGAACCAAGGGGTGTTCTTTTCTATTATTCTTTTTCTTCTCCGTCTTCTTCTTTAGGCTATTGGAACTAAATTTCTCACCAAGGATTTGTTAAAAATTATGCCTTTGTTGGGAATCGAACCCGAGACTGTTGGCTTTAGAATCAGTTGTTGTAGACCGACGTTTTAGAACGTAAGCCACTGTGCCGGTGAGAAATTTTGTACTCTTATTAATTCCGCAGATGTGTGCATGATGATGTACTTGTACTTGTTTTTTTTTTTTTCTTCAAGCAAGTTGGATTTAAAATTATTTCACTCGAACCCCTAACACGTGCCGATACCCTTGGACCGCCAAACAATGCTGTTACTAGCAAAGGTGTGAGTGTCACGTGATTTACATGCGCACTGGCAGTTTGTCGGACAATTAAGCCTAATGTCGGTCACCTATCCGACTGCCACACTATATCATATGCAAATTCAAATCGTCTACATAAAGTCCTTTGATTTGATATAACGTACTAAGCTAATGAATAGGGCGTGGTTATATCTACTTTGGTGATAGTTCAACTAATGTCCATCAGTTATCATTGTAGAATATATTTGATCAAGGATTTGTTGTGTATTGTTCAAGGAAATATGACTGCATAGTTTATAAATAAAAAGTAGCTATTATCACATGTATATATAACCTTTTCACTTACACCGCATGCATCACCTAATTGAAAGGCTTGTAGCATTACCTGCTTGAAAATTTGATATCAGTCTGTATCATATGTGTCATTGTAACTTAAATTTTACTAATGTGGTGTGGCGTAAAAAAAATCATCAGTTCATTTCTTCTTCTTCTTCTTCTTCTTTTTCTTCATCATCATCATCAATTCCAATCCTGGCTTATGCAGGTTGTTGCAGAACGGCTCTGTATTATAGATTGGCTCTGCCCTTTTAGATGATGAAAACTTGCAGTTGGTTAGGAATGCAAATCGCCATTATCTCGCTTTAGGTGTCCGATACATGCAAAACGAATATGTCTACTTCCGAACGCTATCATTTGCATCATGAGAATTATTTCATTTCTTGTCATTGATTTAGTTCGAAAGGAAAATATTCATAATGTTTTACATATTTCAGTCGTGGTAGATCCAGAGTAGTAGATAGGTGCTAGGTGATGAACTCATGCGATAATGCTAATGCATAATCACAAAAGAGTCTTTCCACGAAAATCAATTTATTCTGTGTGAGATAATATGCGTGACTTGATACATATACCGAAAGAAACTTATTGATATATAGTAACATGTAATGATAAATTACATCCAATTTAGTGTAGAAAATTGAAGTACTTAGCGTGCGTGACAAGTGATTTGTGTGTGGCGGGAAAATAACCACCTACTTAAAGTTGTTTCAGTCTTTATTTCCTAGTTGGGGTCTGTTTCTTTGTATTACCAGCAATAAACTGTCGATTTTCCAAAGTGTCATTTTCCTAAGATCTCTGAATTAAGATGTAATGTGAAAGACATGAAAAGGTTTCTTTTTTCTATGATCAAAATTATGTGAAAGGAATATTTTCAGGCATTCGTGGTGTTGATTTTATTGAAAATTTGCCCTGCATGAATAAAAACTAATTCAGTATTTGCAAAACGCTCAACAAATTAGTAAATATATTATCATGAAATCATTATATTTAGATGGAAAAAGGGTTCTCCGAATTAAAAATTGGGAATGAAAACAGAGACCCTAGGATCTTGGGAAAGGGTCTGTTACAGGCCCTTGGGCATTAGGTTGCTTAACCTTAGGTTGCTTATGGTCTAAGAAATCAGACATACGCAAATTATCAAGCTGTGCTAAAATACCTATGTTCATTTTTTACATGTATAAAACAGTACATGAGTTCTTGCCGAACTTTAAATAAGCACTGCTTTTTATGAGACCATATTTATGTAGTCTTCACCCGTTTGAAACAGACACTTTCTGGGCCATATGAAAGGTAAATATAGTTGACATAACTTTTGCATACATTTTTCTAGGTGAAAAAGAAAGCACCGGACCCTTTTGTTGGGCAAATGTTCTACTTGCCTTATTAACATTTTAAAAAATGACAAAAATAAGAAAAAACAATGGACCATTTGAAAATGTTGAGTCCATCAAGAAAACTGTACGGGCCTAGCAACTCTCATTTGTGCTCTGGGAGCAAAACGTCTGACATTTGCATTGGTCAATTAGGACGTATAATAAATGAATGCAGTTTAACTAAAACAACAACAACAGCACCACCACCACCATTCAAAAAAAAATGTGTGTGTGTGTGTGTGTGGGGGGGGGGGGTAATTGACCATGGCTCATCAGGGGGATCTCCTAGCTAATCGCTAATGCTTATATTTTGTCAGTTCTAGCATATTTCATTTGCTCCTCCTGCCAACCCACCTCCACACCATCCGGGTTGCATCTAACGTTGTTGAACTTTCTATCGTCTGAATCCGGTTGAATGAGAGAGCAATGGTGGATGTTAGTTAAATACATCACTATCTAGCTTATCTGAATGTGGTCTCTTTGCTTTCGAGGCAATTTGCTAGCATAACATAACAAAGTCATCAGACAGCTTGCTCTACAAATTGTCTGCCCATGTTTACATTCCATTTGTACATGGTTAGATCTAAACTTTGCTTTCACGTGACATTTTTTTTTTGTATCGATGTTCACCAAAATTACACTGTGATAGGGAAGCCTTTTCTCTTAATGGCATTCTTAATAAAAAAAAATCTTGTTTTCTCGGAAGGATGGTTCGTTAAGTACACTTTGTAGTTTTCAAATTATCTATAACAAAACGTTTTCTCCGTGTTTCCGTAGCAATTGCCAATTTCTTAGCAGACAATTTTGATTTGTGAATGAAGAAACTTATCTGCGTTCATACAAGAAAAGTGGAATTAGAAAATTTGGAGAATGAGATGATTGACTGAGGATTTCGCGGAGATAAGCAGATGTAAATTGCGACAAAAGCAAACCAAACCAAACCTGTCTACTGCAACTTTAATAGACATATTTATACCAGAAACTGATTGAGACCAACCATGGCTGGTGGGGTTCAAGATTTAAAAGTTTCAAAAATCAGGTAAAGAGCTGCGATGGCTCGGTGGTTAGGGGTCCAGACTCACAATTAATGAGTTGGGGGTTCGAATTCTTCCCAGGCAGTCTCCGGATCGGCTGCCGTAACGTGCCTCTGGGCAAGGTACCTTATTTCCATTGCCGAGGCACTTAGTAGTTTTTCGTGTACTGATGTGCCAATAAACATCAATCAATCTTGTCCAAAAATATAGAATTGTTTGTATGACGACTCAACTGGTGGTTTTTTTTTCCAAAAGCCCTCCTATTGCATCCGAGGTAGGAGCCGTTGTGGCTGAGTGGTTAACGTGCAAGACTCGCGAACAGAAGGGTACGAATTCAAATCTTTTCAGCAGATCAGCCCAGGTCAGTTGTCGTGGGCATCATACCTTACTCCTACTGCCTCGGCACAAAATAAACTTTCATATGCCAATGTGCCGTTTTACACCAGTAAATCAATAAATCAATCAATCAATTAATCAATCCGTCGGTCCAACAAACCATGCGTCAAAAATATATATTTGTGTAAATTATGGCCCAACTGATTATGTTTTGACTACTGAGAATAATTTTTCCTTCATTAAAAACTTCAGAGTACATACATTTACAGAATTTTCAAATCATAGTCCATTGTCCTTCTCGTTAAAAACCGCAATTTATCGTCAGAATTATTTGAAAATTACAATGCTACAACATAAATGTAGTCCTGATTTTAAAACCGCGTTCCTTGCTGATAGATAATGAGACAATGGGGAATTGGAAGAACACTTTAATAGTAGAGCTATTGGTTTCATAGACCAAAACACTTTAATAGTAGAGCTATTGGTTTCATAGACCAAAACACTTTAATAGTAGAGCTATTGGTTTCATAGACCAAAACACTTTAATAGTAGAGCTATTGATTTCATAGACCAAAACACTTTAATAGTAGAGCTATTGGTTTCATAGACCAAAACACTTTAATAGTAGAGCTATTGGTTTTATAGACCAAAACACTTTAATAGTAGAGCTATTGGTTTCATAGACCAAAACACTTTAATAGTAGAGCTATTGGTTTTATAGACCAAAACACTTTAATAGTAGAGCTATTGGTTTCATAGACCAAAACACTTTAATAGTAGAGCTATTGGTTTTATAGACCAAAACACTTTAATAGTAGAGCTATTGGTTTCATAGACCAAAACACTTTAATAGTAGAGCTATTGGTTTCATAGACCAAAACACTTTAATAGTAGAGCTATTGGTTTTATAGACCAAAACACTTTAATAGTAGAGCTATTGGTTTCATAGACCAAAACACTTTAATAGTAGAGCTATTGGTTTCATAGACCAAAACACTTTAATAGTAGAGCTATTGGTTTCATAGACCAAAACACTTTAATAGTAGAGCTATTGGTTTTATAGACCAAAACACTTTAATAGTAGAGCTATTGGTTTCATAGACCAAAACACTTTAATAGTAGAGCTATTGGTTTCATAGACCAAAACACTTTAATAGTAGAGCTATTGGTTTCATAGACCAAAACACTTTTAATAGTAGAGCTATTGGTTTCATAAACCAAAACACTTTAATAGTAGAGCTATTGGTTTCATAGACCAAAACACTTTAATAGTAGAGCTATTGGTTTCATAGACCAAAACACTTTTAATAGTAGAGCTATTGGCTTCATAGACCAAAACACTTTAATAGTAGAGCTATTGGTTTCATAGACCAAAACACTTTAATAGTAGAGCTATTGGTTTCATAGACCAAAACACTTTAATAGTAGAGCTATTGGTTTCATAGACCAAAACACTTTAATAGTAGAGCTATTGGTTTCATAGATCAAAACACTTTAATAGTAGAGCTATTGGTTTCATAAACCAAAACACTTAATAGTAGAGCTATTGGTTTCATAGACCAAAACACTTTAATAGTAGAGCTATTGGTTTCATAGACCAAAACACTTTAATAGTAGAGCTATTGGTTTCATAGACCAAAACACTTTAATAGTAGAGCTATTGGTTTCATAGACCAAAACACTTTAATAGTAGAGCTATTGGTTTCATAGATCAAAACACTTTAATAGTAGAGCTATTGGTTTCATAAACCAAAACACTTTAATAGTAGAGCTATTGGTTTCATAGACCAAAACACTTTAATAGTAGAGCTATTGGTTTCATAGACCAAAACACTTTAATAGTAGAGCTATTGGTTTCATAGACCAAAACACTTTAATAGTAGAGCTATTGGACTCATAGACCAAAACACTTTAATAGTAGAGCTATTGGTTTCATAAACCAAAACACTTTAATAGTAGAGCTATTGGTTTCATAGACCAAAACACTTTAATAGTAGAGCTATTGGACTCATAGACCAAAACACTTTAATAGTAGAGCTATTGGTTTCATAGACCAAAACACTTTAATAGTAGAGCTATTGGTTTCATAGACCAAAACACTTTAATAGTAGAGCTATTGGTTTCATAGACCAAAACACTTTAATAGTAGAGCTATTGGACTCATAGACCAAAACACTTTAATAGTAGAGCTATTGGTTTCATAAACCAAAACACTTTAATAGTAGAGCTATTGGTTTCATAAACCAAAACACTTTAATAGTAGAGCTATTGGTTTCATAAACCAAAACACTTTAATAGTAGAGCTATTGGTTTCATAAACCAAAACACTTTAATAGTAGAGCTATTGGTTTCATAAACCAAAACACTTTAATAGTAGAGCTATTGGTTTCATAGACCAAAACACTTTAATAGTAGAGCTATTGGTTTCATAGACCAAAACACTTTAATAGTAGAGCTATTGGTTTCATAGACCAAAACACTTTAATAGTAGAGCTATTGGTTTCATAGACCAAAACACAATCGATGAAAAAAGCTAAAGCCTTGACGCTCTTTATTACCAAAAATGCAAATCGATATTTTGAAAAAAATACCGCATTTTCAGGAAGGGAAATTTAATGTTCGTATAAAAGATAATGCTCCTTGGTTTAATGGTGAATGTAGAGAAAAAAAGAAACTATATGAAAGTGCTTTGATTAATTACAATTTTTTTCAAATCCAATGCAAATAGAAGAAATTACACAAGGAAGAAAAAAGAATACAAAAAGTTCTGCCGAACGCGTAAATTACTATACGATAGATCAAGAGGGCAAAAACTACAGGATTTACGAAAAGGAAATCGACGTAAGTTTTGGAGTCTTTTAAAAGTCCGAAACGTTTCATTAATTATTCAAATGAATGTTGTGATTTTTATGAATATTTTAAGAAACTCGCAACAGCCTTGCCAAAAATAATACTGGTCAGTTAGAGCAGAGTATAAGCATACAAGACGAAGGTAGAACTGAGTATTTTAGCGAACCGATATTTGCCGAGTTGGATACTCTAATTACAATTGAAGAACTTAGCTCAGCTGTAAAATATTTAAACAATAATAAAGCACCAGGTCTTGATACAGTTTTAAATGAATACATTATTGATTCATTTCCACTTTTATCAAATTGCACGCTGAAACTTTTGAATATGATATTTAGCAGCGGGATTTATTCTTCAAATTGGAACAAGGGTCTTATTATACCAATGTTTAAAAAAGGCGACTCATCCGATACAAATAATTATAGAGAAATAACACTACTTAGCTGTATAGGAAAAGTTTTCACTAGCATATTAAATCAAAGACTCTCCTCTTGGGCTATTAAATATGATATTATTACTGATACACAATTTGGTTTTAAGAAGAATAATAGTACAGTAGACGCCATTTTTAAATTAATTTTTTTAATCCAAAAGCTACTCGATGAAAAGAAAACGCTTTTTTGTGCCTTTATTGATTTTCAAAAGGCGTTTGAT
The DNA here is from genome assembly GCA_029931535.1 of Margaritifera margaritifera. Classification (NCBI taxonomy): domain Eukaryota; kingdom Metazoa; phylum Mollusca; class Bivalvia; order Unionida; family Margaritiferidae; genus Margaritifera; species Margaritifera margaritifera. The sequence goes on from JAQPZY010001261.1 coordinate 1,527,477, forward strand.
TATGTAGAAAGGATAAGTCTATTGCAAAATGTAGTAAATTGCGGAGTGACTGGGAAGATGTTAACAATAATGAAATCTATTTACAGCTCAGTGCAGTCATGTCTTAAGCACTAAAACTCGCACTCAGACTATTTCGATTGTACACTTGGACTTCTTCAAGGAGAAAGCCTCTCTCCATTTTTGTTTTCTCTTTATATTAATGATCTGGAAATTGTATTACAATCAAATATAGAGGCGAGTATCGTTTTAGAAGAAATATCTTTATATCTTTTATTGTTTGCTGATGATACAGTGATATTTTCAGAGACAGCAGATGATCTACAAGCATCCTTAGATAGGTTACATGCATACTGTATAAGATGGAATATAGTTGTAAATATTGATAAAACAAAGGTTATAATTTTTAACAAAAGAGTTATAAGACTAGACGTATTATTTAAATATGGAGATGTATTTCTATATATTGTGGATAATTTTAATAATTTAGAACTTGTTTTTACCAACAGAGGCTCGTTTCGATGTGCTACGGATGCTATTGCTGACAAAGGTGTCAAAGCAATGAACGTACTTCTGAATAATACTAATAATCTACAATGTCCAGCGAATATAATGTGTGATTTATTTGATTCTTTTGTACCTCCAATTTTGTCTTATTGCTGTGAAATTTGAGGATTTTAAAAGCAGACAATATAGAACGGGTACATAGAAAATATTGCAAGTGGTTACTAGACGTTAAACTTTCTACCAACAATATGAGAGTTGGGCCGATATCCACTTTATCTAAATAGATATGTGCGCATCATTAAGTATTGGTTCAAATTGTTAAACGCAGAAAATTTTATTTTTAGAACAATATACCAGTTAATGCTTACAGATTGTGAAAGAAAGAATTATAAAAATTGGGTTTCCAATGTGAGAAATATATATATAAAAAATGTTCAGGCTTGTATTACCATAATTTATCTCCCTTTGTACCGCTTGTTAACTAAAGACGAAAGGATATATTTCATTTTGACTGGTTTGACTGGAGTTCAGCAGTTCTTTCGAAAACTTCATATATGTATAAAGATATAAAAGATATCTTCGAAACCGCTTCTTATCTTAAAATAATTGCTAATGCCAGCCGCAGAAAGGCTTTAAGTAAATTAAGGGGTTCATCACACCCATCAAGGATCGAGACTGGTGGGCACGTAGGAAACGAACGGCATGATAGGAAATGTGAACTTTGTATAAATAATGAGGTCGAAGATGAATATAATTTTGTCTTAATTTGTCCTCTATATCTCTCACTTAGAAAATCTTATATTGATCCATATTATTGGCAGAAACCAAGCATGTATAAACTACCACAATTACTTAAAAATTAAGATTTAACAACTGTAAAATACCTAGGTCAATATGTGTATAATGCTATTTAGTTCCCTCTCTCTCTCTCTCTCTCCGAGGATTTATGTGTACACATGTTTCTATCGCCATTATTTTTTTTATACGTATTTATTCATTTATTTATTCATTCATTTATGCAACAGTGTATTGTATTGTATATGAATTATGTATTGTATTGACTGTGTGCTTTTTTGCGTACGTCATATCAATAAAGTTCTGTTCTTTTCGATTCTGATAGGGCTTTATTATAAAAACTCTCCTTTTGGATCCGTGGTAGGAGTCGCAGTACATGAGCGGTTAGCGTGTCTGACTCGCAACCAGAAGGGTGTAGTTTTAATCATTCTGTCAGATCAAATCGCTTTGGCTCACTTGGTGTGTTCCTGAGAAAGACACTTTACTCCAATTTTACCGGCACAATATAACTTTCATGTGTTGAAGCAACCAATCCTGGATCCGTGGCTGCCTTCCATACTAACTTCGATCTTCACAAGCAAATACCTCTTAGTTATCAGTCAGTTCCACTATTCACCTTTGATATTCTTTCTGTAATAATGCGCGCAGTCCGAATGAGTATTGTAGAAAGAACACAATTAAGACAGGTGTGAGTTTCATCCAAGCAAGCAACAAATACACCTTACCGTAGACTTTTCTTTAAAAACACTGCCTGAAATATGAGAATTATAAATTGACCCGCGCTTTCGCACTCTCTTACTGATCAATCAAGGTGTAGGTAGTATTTATTGGAAATTTAGTCGATATTGGATGGAAAGACGCATTCATTACTTTGTTCTAGATAATAGAAACGAAGTTAAGACTTGTTCGATACACCTGCCTCTAATTTTTTAGTGGGACACAAATCGTGTCTCGTACGGTACGACAATAGTTTATTGTTTTTGCTTTCCAAAGTATTTACTGTTTTACAAGAAATATGTCAGCAAGTGATGTTTTTCGACAGATTTCTATAAATCAAGCATCCAATTAGGTATTTCTAAGGCGTGTAAGAATATTTGTTGGAGCAGTAGGACAAAAGTACTCCTGCGTAAAAACTTGGAAATAATTCTTAATTATCTTCATGTCGATGTTGTTTTTCTACTGATTACTCTTATTATGCGACGGCAGATCTGGGTCTATGCAGTTTGCAGTTGAACCAGACCTATACACGAATATATGCGGTACTTGAATGTGATAAACATGCTTTCAGGAGAGTGAGTGATAGAAAAAGAGAAATATATATGCTCATAAATGAAATTTTATTTACTGTGAATTCACTTGTTTTGTCGTGGGTTAGCAATTTTCGTGGATTTCGTGGTTGCAACAAACCTTGGACTTCAATACCCAACTTAAAATGGCTTTGTCTTTAATGTAATTGCAGTCATTGACATATTTACTTAAAATGTCTTTGTCTTTAATGTCATTGCTGTCATTGACATATTTACTTAAAATGTCTTTGTCTTTAATGTCATTGCTGTCATTGACATATTTACTTAAAATGGCTTTGTCTTTAATGTCATTGCTGTCATTGACATATTTACTTAAAATGTCTGTCTTTAATGTCATTGCTGTCATTGACACATTTACTTAAAATGGCTTTGTCTTTAATGACATTGCTGTCATTGACATATTTACTTAAAATGGCTTTGTCATTATTGTCATTGACATATTTACTTAAAATGGCTTTGTCATTGCTGTCATTGATATATTTATCAATTAAAATACCAACTAAATTGTTTCTTTGCAAAACCACAAAAAAAAAAAAAAAATTAAAAAAAATGATCCCACCGAAAACAAATGACTCTACAGTGATCATGTTTTCGTTTTTCTGTTTTACTGTGCCATCCACATATGTTGCTTGAGTATGAATGTATCACGTTACTTTTGTACAGGTCATCCGAAATTTCACAGCTATTACTGAAATGAGCCTGAGTATTGAAAAACCTATTTTGAGTCAAGTTCTTCCTTGTTCAAGATTGTAACTATGCTTTATGATGCATCTACACCGAATGTAAAATAAAAAATGCTGAGTGCAAGCCGTTGAAACATACTAGAAGAGACAACGTGAGAACAAACTCTTGAAATGTCTGCATTGTTAATTTTGACTTCATTCAAAGTGCATTCTCGGATACCCCTATGAACAGTAAAATACATTGTACATTCTTAATGACACAATCTTTTTCAGTCTTTATGACGAAATGTTTCCTAAATGGCCTCAAAATTCTCAGAAAATTTTTCAAACCTAAGCTACCAAATATCACATCATTTTTCTTTTTAATTAGAACCTGGTGTTAAGAATAATGTTTGCTAATATCTTATGTAATCTATTCCGATTCATTAGATTCCATTTGCAGCCTGGAGTTTTACAGGTTTGTAGCATTATATTTAGAATGTGATCTCAATTTGTACATTTTGAAATCTTTACTGTACTTTTTTGATGTAGCGTCTATAGCCACTTCTTCTTCCTCCTATCATTTTTCTTCCATTATTTATCGTGCCGGACTCGCAACCGAAAGGGTACGGGTTTGAGTCCAACAATCAGATCAGCCCGGGTCGACTACTGTGGTGTGTCCTAGGGCAAGACACTTCACTCTAGTTGCCTCAGCATTAATAACCTATTTGCGTTGCTGTGCCGTAAAACACTAAACTAAACTAGTGTTTTACGGCACAGTAACACCTCGTACTCAAATCGTCAAGCAAAAGGCTTTCATATTCGAAAAAACTGTATACAGTATCACATGATTGGAACTTGCAATTTGCATACGCACATTTCAACAACTTTCTTTGTCATACGTGTACGATATATGCATTATTTAATCTTTCTGAACTTAAAAACTATTACGTGTATTATATGTACTATTTCTTTTCTAGTTATTTATTGAATTATAAAAGAGAGAAAATAACGCTAGTACATACAATAAAAGTAGTATTTCCACAAAAATCAATATATTGCTATCTAATATTCATGACCACATAGATATAAAAAGGAATGTATTGCTGTACACCGGCATGTAATGGTAAGTTATGGACAATTGACTGCAGAAAATAAGCGTAATTAACTGCTTGTTTGCGGTTTGGAACTGCTTATAGCGGTAGAGTAGAAGGTTCAATTATTTTACAAGATGATCTAAGAGTTCAGGACACAAGAAATTTGAAGAAAATCTTCAAAAAGTAACCAGATGCTGCCCCCCCCCCGCCCCATAATACATTGATTTCCTTGCAAGCACATGTTCTTTGACGTGAACACAGAATTTAAAGGCCGCCTTTCTAAAACCAATACTCTGTTTAATCAGACACTTTATTAGGGTCCAAGAATCTAAATATAATAGAAAATTTAATGCCTGTAGGAACTACATTGCCTAATATATCACATTTGCCGTCCCATATGGCTCATAAATACATGCACAACAAAAGGACTTGTCGTCTTTTTTCCATGCTGTCGTGGTAGACTTTGCAAACACTCCAATGTCTTTGTTCTTTTTAATTTAGATTGTCGTGTTCTTTCCTTGATATAAGTAATTTAGCGAAGTATAACAAAGATGGAATTAATCACTCGTAACAATAGTTCACCTGATTATAAGGCTAAGCAAGCTTATGACATGGACATGCGTTCGTCCTTCGTCGTCCTTCCTTCAAAATTTGCTTTTTTATTTGAAAAAAATCTAGACCAAATTACCACAATTATAGAGTGAGCATGCTGGCATCAATATCGTTCAAGTTTGTACAAATTATGCCGATTCCCCATCAAAAATGCCTGCCGTTACGAAAAGATATATAATTCATTTCAAAGTTCAAAAGAATATCACCAAATTAGACCGAATGTGTACCAGCTTGAAGGTGTTTTAACTTTTTTTTATAAAAGATGTCGTTCCGGCATCAAATCTTGCCCAAATACAAAAGCAGTGAAACTTTACGACATGTAAAAAATAGCTCAACAGATTTTGATCAAATTCGACAGAAAGCATCCTAATAGCGCAGATTACTTGGCAAACTGCCCTTTTTTTATAATTCTTACAAAACGTTGATACTTAAAACAATTTTGTTTCTTCTGAATTCAGTGATGAAAGCAATTTAAAAAAACAAAAACAAAAACATTTTCTATTTTCTTTATATATATATATATATATATATATATATATATATATATATATATATATATATATATATATATATATATATATACACCGTCTGTTCACATCGTAACGCTGTTGACCAACAAAATAGTTTCTAGTTATATATAGATGCGATTATTTCTACAGGGCGTATTGCTAGATTGTGGTACAGTGCTTTCTTACTCAAACTGATTATTAGCTTCTGTCATATCTAACATTTCTGTAATGAAAATGTATTTCTGTTTGTAGCGACGATCGACGAACGTGTGGTTGGCGCATTAAGACGAAGAGCAATAGTTAGCCTGACTGTGGGGCTCAATAATAAATCGTTTAAAGAAGACGGCAGCAGAGATAAATTCACTGGAGATTATCAAGTCCTCGGGACTAGAGACACTGGTGTTTGTACGTGATTCTCTGAGCATCTTCTGTAAGATAATAAGGAGTGCCACGACCTTACGTAGACTGGGTGAGTTGTTTTGCTTATTTATTTTCATTAGACAATTTATTTTTCGTCCCCCTTAAATATGGAAAGCCTTCGACGAGGGAAATAGAATTTCACATTAAATAGTGATTCATGATGGAAAAGATTTACGCTTTATTTTCGCAGTTGATGATAACTTTCTTTGGTTGGACGTTTTGGAACTAGGTTTCTTTACGGATGGTAATGTTTATATATATATATCTTTGTCATTATTTCCATAAATCCTTTTTTTGCATTGTCATTATTTCAATAAATCTTTTTATAGCTATGTCATTTATTTAAATAATTTTTTTATCGCTTTGTCATTATTTCAATAAATAGTTTTATAGCTTTGTCATTATTTACATAATTTTTTTATCGCTTTGTCATTATTGAAATAACTTTTTTATCGCTTTGTCATTATTTAAATAACTTTTTTTATCGCTTTGTCATTGCGATGATTTAAATTATCCTCAATTTGAAAAAATGTGCCGATGGTAAACATGTCTCGATAATTATATGCGTGAAGCATGACTTCTATTGCTGATTTTTCAGAGCTTCTTCTATATGTAGTAATAGAAATTCTGTAAATTTAATTGAAATTCTTTAAATTTAATTGTAAATTCATATGAATATATAAAACAGAAACAAGGTCATTATGTACCCTTTTAATGTAATTTAAGTCTAGATATTAGATGCTGAAAACTTTATGTTGGTGAAAAATTGCATGTGGGTCATTTGCCGAACCTAAGCTAAGTAGATGTTTATATTATCGTTGTCACGGACAAATGAGATTTTGATCAGTCCTTAGCATATTCGAATTTTAGAATGTCAAACTATGCCTTTTGTCGTCCTCACATACGTACAATCCAATTATTTCTTCGTGAGATAGGATTGCAAAAAGCTGTGTTAGTAATTATTGCTGGAAATGAAATGAGGAGAAAAAACGAAGTATTTTTTTGGCACTGAACTTATGTATTGAATATCATAAACACCAAGCAGAATACATTTCGTATCATCAACTTCCTCTTCTCCTTTGTGCTATTTAATACTGACATGTCTTGAAGTCACGCAGTAAGTATGTATTTTATTTTTTTTTTAATTTTTTTTTTTAACTGAAAATAAAATAGACGTCAAGGTAGAAACAAAACTATGTTGGCGTCCAATATTTGTTTCTCGCTGATACACGAAAGTTAAAGATTACCCCACCAGTCGAGTTGAAACTCTTTGGTCAATTCTACGGATCATACCTCGAATGGATGCCGATAACTGCCATTCAGACCACCAAGGCGATTTTCGAAACAAGGATCGACTGAAAAGCTGCGAATGTATGGAACTATTTTTTCATTCGTAACTTCTTGCTCAATCCTACAATCAGTGGCTGATTGGTCCGAATAGATTGCGCTTTCTTTTTTTGCGCAGAAATTTCCTGCGAACAAAATGATAATTTTTCTGTAAATTATTTCTCCGACATACATCCGAGGCATATTTGTGACTCGCAGAAATAGATGAGGTTTTCCGAATGCCACTAGTGTTTGGTCTTTTTAATTCCAGAAGTCATTTCCTGCTTTGTGTTGTTGCACGTCACTACTTTTCATCCATGCTGCATTATTGTATCATTTGGATTTCTTAATATAGATTATGATATGCGATTTAAATACACAAAAGTCATTCCATGTTCTATGTCAGTCTACAGATCTCTTGATCAGATTTAAATGATTTGCGACAGATAATTCTCTAGTTGTTTTCTGGTCATAAAGTGAAAAGGAAAATCGTGAATGGATTTTCATCTATTTCTATAACAAGAATACTGGAAGAATAAATTTAATTTTGCAACATTTGCCGGTAACACAAATTGCATAGTACATTATTTAGATTCGAAACATGTAGAACTTGAATACGTGGGCTGCAAATTAGACCGGAAATAAATTCTCACTATAAGATTTGCAGAACAAACTCGACATAGGGCGCAAAACAAGTGCGGTAACTGCGGTCGCAAACATATCAAATCGTAACTCGTGCAGGTCAAAAGAAAACGAGAGGAGAAGAGCTCATTTATTCTATACATCTCTAAGACGCATAGATTTATCTTGAAATTATGTTCGGAGTTCTTATATAGTATAAACTGAACATGAAACCAGGCTATTTGCTGATTCGTTTCTCGTTAAAAATTAGTTTTGTTTTTTCTAACTTTCGTTCAGCCTTCATCTGTGGTAATTTAAACTTGGAAAACAAAGCACGGATACTATGTACAAGCAACCATATATCGAGGGCATGAAAAATTGAATCTGTCAATTTTTTTTTTATTGGCGTCGCAGTTATAAAACATTAAATAGTATGTATATGAAGGCAATGCCCACTTTGTCGAGGCATTAAATAGTATATATATGAAGGCCATGCCCACTTTGTCGAGGCATTAAATAGTATATATATATATATATATATATATATATATATATATATATATATATATATATATATATATATGAAGGCAATGCCCACTTTGTCCAGGCATTAAATAGTATGTATATGAAGGCAATGCCCACTTTGTCCAGGCATTAAATAGTATGTATATGAAGGCAATGCCCGCTTTGTCGAGGCATTAAATAGTATATATATATAAAGGCAATGCTCACTTTGTCGAGGCATTAAATAGTATGCATATGAAGGCAATGCCCACTTTGCCGAGGCATTAAATAGTATGTATATGAAGGCAATGCCCACTTTGTCCAGGCATTAAATAGTATATTTATATATATATATATATATATATATATATATATATATATATATATATATATATATATATATATATATATATATGATGGCAATGCCCACTTTGTCGAGGCATTAAATAGTATATATATGAAGGCCATGCCCACTTTGTCGAGGCATTAAATAGTATATATATATATATATATATATATATATATATATATATATATATATATATATATATATGAAGGCAATGCCCACTTTGTCGAGGCATTAAATACATGTAGTATGTATATGAAGGCAATGCCCACTTTGTCCAGGCATTAAATAGTATGTATATGAAGGCAATGCCCACTTTGTCGAGGCATTAAATAGTATATATATATATATATATATATATATATATATATATATATATATATATATATATATATATATATATATATATATAAAGGCAATGCTCACTTTGTCGAGGCATTAAATAGTATGTATATGAAGGCAATGCCCACTTTGCCGAGGCATTAAATAGTATGTATATGAAGGCAATGCCCACTTTGTCCAGGTATTAAATAGTATGTATATGAAGGCAATGCGCTCTTTGTCGAGGCATTAAATAGTATACATATATGAAGGCAATGCTCACTTTGTCGAGGCATTAAATAGTATAAATATGAAGGCCATGCCCACTTTGTCGAGGCATCTTTGTCGAGGCATTAAATAGATATATATGAAGGAAATGCCCACTTTGTCGAGGCATTTTAAAGGTAATAATATGAACACTGGGGTACTATAATCCATTATGTGTAGTCCCATGGTGTACAATTTACGACTTTGTAATTAAAAACAATTTGAAATAATAGCTGAGAACAATTGACTTTTCTTGCTTTAAATGAAAATGTAAAGTTTTTGCAGCAATCGAGAGTCGTTTCATTTTCTTATCAATCATGTTGTGTATGCCTCTACATTCGATAAAGATGACACATGCTTCGTCTGTCTTCATCTTTATTGCAGACAAATAATCAGACAAACATGCAGATAGACAAATAAACAATCAGACAAACATGCAGATGGACAAATAAACAATGAACCTACTATAAGACCAACATTAAATGAAGACGAAGGAATGAGAGAAGGAAAACAAGCCATTTGTTACATTATTTGTTAGAGCGCTCGCACGTTACTTCAATCGCTAGGTAATTTGATGATAGGTAACCAGCATTTTTGTTGTTATTCTATTTTTTGTTGGTTTTTTTTTTGTTGTTTGTTTGTTTTGTTGTGTTTTTTCTTTTTCTTTTTTTTTTTTCTTTTTGTTTTATTTGTTTGGTTTTTTTTTTTAGAGAGAGAGAGAGAAAAATCCAAACTCAAGCAACCTCAATTGCAAAGTAAACCTACAAGCCGAGTAAATGTTGATATGATTGAACACAGATTCAGATATACTGGTATCTTAGTAAAATGATACAAGTATACCATAAAGCTAGAGTGCAAGAGTAGATTTTGAAATTAGTTTTTTTCAATAATGGTTTTCAAACTCCCCTCTTGACTGAAGTTCAGATACATTCGTGTCAAAACGTGGAAGCAATTACATTAACTTCTACCCTTTCGCACGTGCGCTCGAAAAGGGTAATAAATTTGAATTTAAATCCCTACACGCGTGCGATTTGCAGCCGTATATCCGAGGTTTAAAGGCGTAAAGCTGTCAGTTCTAATTGTCCATTGATAAATTCGTAGCTCTACTTCCTACTGAGCCGTCTACAGGTTGGAAGGCCGATAAACTGTTCCAAGAATAATGACGTAGCAGCAAGAGAGGGTGCACGCTTCTTATTCTCGGTAGTTTAGTTCTATGCCAGGTTGGTAATTTTTAAATTATAATTCAGGTGAAAAGTTCTCAGTATAAAATATTTGTACACTAATTTATAATTTACAACATGTTTTCACATTTTTTGTTTGTCTTTTTTCTGTGTCGAGTCATCCCATCACAAACGTAAAAAGTATGAAAGTTCTGTGTCATCAAGTTTATGGAAAAAGAATCTCGTTCATGTGGAAAAAAATGCAATTAAAAAAGACCTTTTCGTATTTGAAAATTAAACCGTTAATCGTTACATTATGAAGCTATCTCCTCACTGAAGACAAGCAATATCCATGTCCAGTGGTGTACTGGCCATTCGGCATACCGGGACAAATCCAGGTGGGCCTCCGCAAAAAATCCGTTTTTACCAGTGTTTTACTGGTGTGAGCAAAACCCCGGGCCTGTCCCGGCAGACCGCCGCATCGGTGGGCCGGTGGGCCGTAAAAAAAATCCGTTTTTACCAGTGTTTTACTGGTGTGAGCAAAACCCCGGGCCTGTCCCGGCAGACCGCCGCATCGGTGGGCCGTAAAAAAAATCAGTTTTTACCGGTGTTTTACTGGTGTGAGCAAAACCCCGGGCCTGTCCCGGCAGATAAGTCCAGGGCCGAATTGCTTACCCAGTACACTCCTGTCCCTGTCTATTTATTTAATGTATACTCCAGAAAGAATATGACATGTACAAACTTATCTAATATGTTATACACTACAATTATAGGATCTCTCTTTCTGTTAAACGTTAATTCTGATTTATGGACAATTTTGGTCATTGATTGCAACATTAAAACTGATGTCTGAACCTAAAACTCAAGAAGAAATCAAGTCATCTAACTGGCTTAAATTTGTCTCGCTTACAAATTGACCAATCAAAACGTCTTAAGTCCTGATTTAACATTTAAAACATGTTGCCGAAATTTGGATCAGGTCCTATAAGCTAAACATATTTTGAAGCAAAAAGCTCAAGATCAAGCTCAAACTTCAGACCCTTAGATCAGATACAAAATAGGATATTCTCCTTAAATCAGATACAAAATAGGATATTCTCCTTAAATCAGATTAAAAATAGGATATTTTCCTTAAATCAGATGCAAAATAGGATATTTTCCTTAGACCAGATACCAAATATGATCTTTTTCCTAAATCAAATACAAAATAGGATATTTTTTAAAAATCAAATACAAAATAGGATATTTTCCTTAGACCAGATAAAAAATATAATATTTTTCTTAAATCAAATACAAAAATAGGATATTTTCCTTAAATCAGATACAAAATAGAATATTTTCCTTAACTTGGATACAAAATAGGATATTTTCAGTATATACAAAATAGGATATTTTCAGTAGATACAAAATAGGATATTTTCAACAGATCTAGATTATTAAAAGTTAGCTATCATGGGGAGGATTAAAAGTTAAGAAAACCGGCACAGTTCCATAATTATAATTTGATCGTAACTAAAGTTCTTGAATGTAAAAGTTTTCGAACTTTTTTTCGTGAGCTTGAGTTCGCTGACATCTGCGTTACACTTCTGGTTCTGGTGAGACCGCAGATAACTTTCCTCATCCTTCTTTAGTGAACGTACGGAACCTCCGTCCTTTTTTCCCATGATACACCGCGCCGATGTGAAGTTACCAACCAATCACTGCAGCACTCTGCATCATCGCCGCTAAGTAAGCGCCTCTGCTATCTGACGATTTACTATGCAATTTTGTATATTATCCCTACATCGACCAACTCAGCGGACACGTATGTACGCTAAAAGTCTCACAAAAGAGTTCCAAACACTTGTCCCCTTTACTTTATTTTATTTTGATAACTTGGTAAGGTGAATCTAATCTAATATATGTTTTGAATTTAAATTGAACTAAGTAAAAATCTTCATAAAAGTGAGCTAACATGTGTTTTTGGAAAACGTAAAATGGCCCAGCTCAATATGAGCATTTCCGTTGTCAAATCTTCAGTTTCGGAGGTACGTAGTTTTTGCACGTTGCCAAGCTCTTCAGTGTCAAAGGTAAGTAAATCTTCCATGTAGTCCGCAATCCTATAATGCCTAAATGGAAGTGATCGGTTTTGAAAAACACATGAACTTGTCAAGCTTGTCGCTGCAGTTTTAAGGGAAGTTTCCAAACTAGTTGTTATGGGAATTACTTCACTTGTGTGAATGACATCCTTCAGAATTTCGATGGTGTTATACTCACATGGGCGTGAAATTTATTATTTAAAGTCATAGCCCATTATTAAACGACATACATTGTCAAGTGCACGAAGGTCCCTGCCCCCAGTTTTATGTGAGCACCTTCCCGGAAAGTTAATGTCCAGCTGGTAAACAAGCAAAGATGCCGCTTTTAGGTGACCACCTTCTCGGGGAGGTTATATTCAGCTGGTAAACAAGTAACGATGCTTTATTTTGACTGGTCTATATTCGCTTCATCTTTCCTGTCCAGGCGTTGTCAGCTAATGCAGCTACTTTTGAATAGCTCTTTTCCGTGATGCTGCTTAGTGATTGTTCTTATTTTAGAAAAAAGGATTGGCAAGGGAAGAGCTCTTGGAGTTATGATTAGTAGATTTCAAGACACAAAAGAAGTAAAGCTTTGAAAATTAGGCAGGAAATGAACTGAAAATCTTTCTTTCGGTTAATTCGTCGGTTGCTTTTTGAATCGATCGACTATTATAATTATAGATTTTTGCGTTTCAGATCCATTACAAATGGAAAATATAAGTGCATCATTCACCGGTGTCAATAGAAGTCATCCGGATGAAAGTTAGGCTCTAAAATTTATTGATCTCAAGAATTTATACCAAAAACAGTATCGCGGAAGAATAATTAGGTGGTTACGGACCAAATCTCTCCTCATCAAAATACGTGAAAGCCGTGCTTACTTAAGTGCTTCGATTATCATGAATATTCGATGCACCACACACACACACACACACACAGACACACACACACAAAGAGACAAATTAATTTCGATACCATATACAAATTCCAGTTCAAATTCTAGATGTCGTATGATGCATACTAGGAAATGTACATAGACTGAGACACAAGATTGTCGAAGCTTTTATTTTCCACCTGCATGGTCCTGACATGCAAAAGATTAAGTTTTGCCAGTCCAAGATCGGTAGTTTTCTATACGTACTCCAAAAACCACTTTTTGCCACCATTTTCTCATTTATATCGGATCCTTATTCTACTGCAATCTGCGCTATAAGGCCAAAAAAAGAAAATATGTGTGTTTCCTATTGCACTGGTTTTAAAATCAAGGTAGGCATGTATTTTTTTATTTTTTTTTTAAATTTTATTTTAAAACATTATATATAAATCAAATAATATTTTAAGCGCTTCGAAGTACTGGGCAATACCGGCTCAATTGGAGCAGAAATCAATTTCGGCAATGTGAATTTTTTTTTTTAAATACCACATGGAGGAAATAGGTGCTAGGGTCGGCAATGAGAAACAGGGACGGTCGGCAGACCGGAATCACATATTTTTTTTTGGTGCCTAATAAGGGATCTGAAATAGACGCATTGGAAGTACCGTCTTACTCACTTATAAGACAGATCCAACTACAAACAAAATAGAACCTGATCTGTATTCTCACAAAGCGCCGGCAGATCTGGGTCTATGTAGTTTGTTAGTAGTCAATAGAAGAAGCAACGTAGATCCTGATCTACCGGCGCATGATGCGACGACAGATCAGGGTCTATGTTGTTTGCAGTTGAACCCGACTTATAAGCGAGTATAGACAGTAATGTCTAAAAGACCTTCAATGTTTATTTCTATTCTAAAACTTTGTGACTGATTAAATTCCTCGTTTGATACACCATCTTGTTTTGTTCATTCGATTCGATTTGGATGTCTTCCACGTGATCCAGTGAAATCGATTCACTGTTGGAACTTTGATGGAGACGCTTTGAGTGGTTAATCTAGATGTCATTAATTTGGATATCTCCTATATCTCTATTTGAGATTTTTATAATGTAAATAGACGTGACCTCAGGATGAGTTATTGGAGATCATACAACTATTGAGCTTGAGTTTGAGATTTCGTGTGAACCAGTCATAAAAGTCGCTTCATTTGTAAAGTAATTTTTGATTGGCTTAGAGTCAAAACTCAAACTCAAGCTCAGAGTTTTATGAATTCCAGACCTTCCCCGCCATAAAACTTAATTCGACCCCGAATCTTATTTGAAAATATCCTGGCCATAAAAAATGCTGCATATGTTTCAAGTAAGATTATTCAGTCTAGAGTAACATTTATTCCTCGAAGTGTTGAGTAAACTTATATAACGGAGGGGCCCAGATTATTTGCCACCGTATTTGCCTTCAAGAGATATTAAATAAAAATGTGGACCCTATGTGCTCCTTCTGGAAAATCCTCCCAATTTTATGAAAATATACTTCACCAAATGAAATATTATTATTATGTATCTACGCTTCTACAGCATTCTGTTAGTTTGGTCGTATAGAGCAATTAGAATTCTGTAAAGAAAACTTACTGCAGACAATTTTAAACTGTATGGAAAATTCCTTAATATTGTCTCCCGTTTACTGTTATTCATTAGGTACTATTGGCGTCCTCTCGTAAATTGAAATATTCTTCACTGTAAATCGCAGAAAGTTACTCCATTCTGGAAGGAATCTTTTTTCAGTAGAGTTTAATGATTGTCTGGCATACGTTTTCTATCTAAACTTCTATATTCTTAATTCTACAAAGAATGATTGAATAAAATTTTTGTTCAGATTACTAATCATGATCTCACATCTGGCGAAAAAACATCTACATAAAATTGAAATGATGTCCCTTGCATAAATACACAAAACCCATTCTGTAAGATACACCTATAAAATAAGCTAATCAAAATTTAGAATTTAATCTCGTGTTCTTAGAATTAATCTCGTGTTCTTTTTCAAATCGGTTTATCTGGTTTTATTACTTGATATTGAACCTTTTATTAAGATTAATCTCGATTCATGGGTCCAAACAATCCTAAAATTTATGTTAGATAGCTTGTTGGAACATCTGTACAAATTTCCTGAAATTAATCTTCCTAGAAGAATGATTGTGGACTCATTTGTAATATTCAAAGTAAATGTGCCAATTATGGTTTTATTACACTCGTATTTTTTAATACAGAAACAAAATAATATTTAACAGCTGGAATCTTATCGTCAAGAATGATGAAATTATTTGAATATATTTATCTGAAATCTTTACTTATCTCGTAGTTTGAAATGAAAATGTTTATTAACTTCATTAATTTATTAAATGGTGGGATTTGTTTTGAGCGACATACTACACGCTTGTTCCACCACATGCCTGCCATCTTGCTACATTTTCATAACAAAGTCGTAGCTACTTGTAAACAAGAACATGTTTGAGGATCTCAAAATCTTCGTTAGCATAGACTCATTTGATAAAACCGCCGAAAGACCATCATGATTAATAGGTATCACTACACTGATTGGGCCAATGAGTTTGTTATTGCATACAAATGTCATCCCTTAGAAAAACATTAATAATGTTTCTCTGGTTTTTTCCTGGAGATTTGCTAACTAGTGAAAAATGTTACTTGCATTAAATACAAAGCAACATTAAAACCTAAACGGAAAATAACATGCGTTTTGAGTTCAGCCTCTTGGCTTTTGCGTAGAATGACAATGCAAACAAGAGTGATTTGGCCGGTTCCGGAAAGGTCATCTGCACTAAATTTCCAGTAATTTCAATCAAATGCAACTATTTCCAGAAAATGCTACATAACCGATGCTGAATTGTTTATATGTTGTGTCCAGTTTAGTGCTTAAGATAAGTACGATAGTCTTGGTAGATCTAAACTTATAACAAATGCAGTGGAGTTGATAAAAAATATAGAAAAATAAATGAAATATATAAGGAACTAAATATATGTAGTAATACTTATGCCAGTGAACAGCCTAAACTTATTGTTATGAATATTGTATTAGGAAAAAGAGATCGAGACCACTACAATGTTCAACATGAAAATAGTTGGAAAATCGGAACCGTTTGGAGGTCATTTGGTATAACCATCTGATCTGCAGCGTCATATACTCTTAACACAATTTCAATTTTCCTTGACACTGTTTCTTTTGTGTTCTAAGGCTGTGATGCTTTTATCATTTAGCGAATTTCGTCAGCCTTCCCACTCCACCTCCATTTATATACCACATAAAAAATATCCAATCTTTCGTGCCATAGTTATACTGATTTGCTCGTCCTTACAATCTCTTTAAATAAATATATTTATGTTATTACATTGATAAGTAGCTCACCATGACATTTATGTACTAATAACGTTACTGGAATAGCAGCTTGTCTTTTACATAATGGTAATAGTTTCCACACGAACATTAATTGAGTCTTTCATCTTAATTGTATTCCAATTCATACCTTGCGTCAGTAAATAGCAATTTACCTAGCAATATGGACAGCAATCATATCCTGAAAATGATATATTGTGTTTTATTAGCTTATCTTGCTTTATTTGACAGAGTACTTTTCATCATCAAAGCCATTTAAGAGTTGTACAACTTATCATTAGCATTATCTTTTAACATTAATATCAATGTAAATACAGAATATTACAGTTTTTAAAAAATTTTGTTAAAGGAACAACATATAATCCTCGAACAAGATAGAACCTTGCCCATACATAATAAATTGTACCAATTGTCATCCATTTTTAATATTAAAGTCATTGTATGTTTAAAATTAAAGTATGATATTGACACATCACAAACGATAGGATATAGAAGAATAAAAAAAACTCTCTCGGTTAAATCATTACCTGTATGTTTGTTTGCTTGTTGCGTATAAACTGACTGAATCCTGTCATGGGTATAAACTGACAGTGAATCCTGTCATGGGTATAAACTGACAGTGAACCCTGTCATGGGTTGCTTGTTTGTTGGGTATAAACTGACAGTGAATCCTGTCATGGGTATAAACTGACAGTGAACCCTGTCATGGGTATAAACTGACAGTGAACCCTGTCA
>JAQPZY010001261.1:1547500-1687500 GCA_029931535.1 Margaritifera margaritifera
GCAGGATTATGGCGTCCGGCCTGTCTTTACTTCCGTCCGTCCGTCCGTAATTTGGTGTAGCTCCTCCAACACGGTTGGAGATACAGACTGTAAACTTTGGGATATGATTGGAGTTGGTCTGTAGTTGTACACAACCTTTTAAAATTGTAATATAATCTTTTGGTGTGGGACTAAATGGTGGGGACAATTTTTAAAAAAAATCTCAAACAAATTCTTAAGTATGGTAGATGGAGATCTGAAATTTGGTGAGTGGCATCATCTAGACCATGGATAAAAAAACATGCAAAGGGTTTAGTAGTTGCACCTCCAGGTGTTGCACCAGGGGCTGCCCCTGGATCATCACTTGGAGACTGTTTAGATCCCCACCCTATAACCACATATATGTTTGGAGGACATAAGCAGACGAAATCAGACAGATATATCCAATACAGACCCTGGGTCATAATGTGGGAATTGTTAAGATCTCCGCTCTATGTTCATGTATACATTTAATGGGCATGAGGAGATACACTAACATGTGCAATCAAACACATGCCTTGGGGTATGGGGTTGCCACTGGATCATAACTTAGAAACTGTCAAGATCCGCCTCCTATAGCGATATATACACTAACTGGATATGAAGAGATAAATACACATGTTGCAAACATTGGCCCCTGGATCAGACCATACCCTAGCGACATAGCTTTGAATTGCGGGAATATAAAATGGCGTGTCAGCTACCTAATTCTTGTTTGACTTGTTACAAATGTTACGTTTAGAAACGGTTGGTTAACCAATATTTATATATTTATAATTAGTAACGTAGCATTTCATCCAGATTATGTATTTATCCATGAATTGACGCATCCTACTGCAAACAGCGAACACCAGGGTCAGTCGTCAGATAATGTGACTGCGAATCCAGGTCTACACTCTTTGCATGAAATCATTAGTAGATTGGACAGCGTAGATCCGGAATTGCGGTCACGTTATGCGACAACATATCCGGGTGTACGCTGTTCGCAGATAATGGGTGCGTGTCGTTATTGTGCCTGACTTGCGACCGAAATGGTGCATGTTCGGATCCTACCATCGGATCAGTCTGGATCGGCTACGTTTGAGTATCTCTGGGCAAGGTACTTTATCCGTCACTAAATCAACTTCAACGTGTTGCTGTGCCGTACGACACTCAACGAAACGAAACCAAACCATTCAGTCGAAACTCAAGAATAATATCAAAGTTGTGTGAATTCGACGTCTCTTGCACAGTCTTAACGTACAATTTACATTGATTTCAGCCGTCCTCTACAATCTCTCTCTCTCTCTCTCAATCGAGTTCGATGTTTCTTTCTCTGATCTCTACCACCTTCAACCATATTATTATGTACACTACAGATATATCGATAAGTATTATATTCGCCCATAAACTATCTTCTGCCAATGGAAGGCACGAACTTCTGACTAAAATTACTTTTTGAATGACATGCAACGATTATCAGGGAGAAAATGGGTCCCTTGAGAGGGCCCATGATATAGAAATGACAAACCGTTGGGTAATTCTACATATATTTTAGTATATTTCTAATTTTAGCTATTTCGACCGCTCTGCGCGCAAGTAAGTAATATATCTTCTTTTTTTACCGGTTATATCATGGAAAAACAAGATCTCTCTAGACAGTCATAAAAGTCATTTATTTTTTTATTTTTACTTTTTCCCTTTGGAAATAAAATCGTTAGAGTAAACTTAAAATCTCAACAAGAATGCCCATTTTAGCTTTATTTTATATAACTGAAAATGTATAGACTTCAGTATAACGTTCCAGCTATTTAAAAAAAAACATTAATCAAAATATATGTATGTAAGGGGAACGTTCATAACTCAGGTAAAATAAATTTTTGCAACGTTTTGATTTATCAGTGTGACAGATTGCAGACATCTGGCATTGCACTTCTACATTTTTTTAATTGAACCAGATAGCTCCTTATATATGTATTCCCCTAAACCCGCGGTATTAGAAAACTACCCGGTGTACCTAGAGGTGTGGTAATTGAAAACTGCCCTAAGTACCTAGAGGTGTGGTAATTGAAACTGCCCTAAGTACCTAGAGTTGTGGTAATTGAAAACTGCCATAAGTACCTAGAGGTGTGGTAATTGAAAACTGCCCTAAGTACCTAGAGGTGTGGTAATTGAAAACTACCCTGTGTACCTAGAGGTGTGGTAATTGAAAACTACCCTGTGTACCTAGAGGTGTGGTAATTGAAAACTACCCTGTATACCTAGAGGTGTGGTAATTGAAAACTGCCCTAAGTACCTAGAGGTGTGGTAATTGAAAACTGCCCTAAGTACCTAGAGGTGTGGTAATTGAAACTGCCCAAAGTACCGAGAGGTGTGGTAATTGAAAACTACCCTGTATACCTAGAGGTGTGGTAATTGAAAACTGCCCTAAGTACCTAGAGGTGTGGTAATTGAAAACTGCCCTAAGTACCTAGAGGTGTGGTAATTGAAACTGCCCAAAGTATCGAGAGGTGTGGTAATTGAAAACTACCATATATACCTAGAGGTGTGGTAATTGAAATCTACCGTATGCACCTAGAGCTGTGGTTTTAATATAGAGCTTTTTATTTTGTTAAAAAAAAGTTGGCATAAATGAAGTGTGCACAGCTCAACATAGAATGTAATTAGTGCAGACTTCAATATGGGGCTCAAATGGAACTCACCCATATTTTTCATTTACACCTCCACGCGTCACGTATGTACTGTTTATGATGTGGTCTGTTTTGTTGTTTTGCTTTGTTTTAAGCCATTTAAGCCTTCTAAAACATATAACCAGTCTAGAAATACCACAGTATACGCATGCCATCTAGCAACAGATGAAAGTAACGTTGAGTTCCGTTAAGTAAGGGATTTAGCATCATAACTTAATTATGATGGACTCTATTATCACAGACAGTTTGTTTTTTTCATTTTATTTTAGGACAATGTAAAATAAATCCATTAAAAATAGCTATGTATAGTGACACGCCCGTCCAGAGATATCATTTCGAAAATTGCTAGTGTACACCCAATTCGAATTTACAATGTACTAGTATTCAAAACTAATTAAAAAAAGTATGTTAAATGTCCTTCAATAAAACTCAAATTAAAATAATTATGTGGATGCAAACACCATCAATGTAGGACACAATTAGTGTCTTGTTTTAAATGTTAGATAAGAAAGCTGAAAAAGCGCTGTTTTTATCTGGGTCTGATGGCTTCAATATGACAATCCCACTATCATAAAAAAATATCAACAGCACCCCCCACCCCCCACCCCCAAAAAGAGAGAAAAAAAAAACAAACTCTCAGGCCTTGCATTAAAATTCAGCCAACCATACCTTTCTTGCGGTAATTAAATGTCACGTTTTCCAGATAGCATACAATTGATTTTGTATAACTGCTATTCATCTAATGTTGTTCATGCAATCACCTAGCAAACTCCGCGAAAATAGATGACATGGTATGTTTGGTACATTAGGCATTAGGATACATGCGCTGGTTTTGAAGAAATAACGAATAACGCAGATGAGATTTTTTTACTTTTTAAAACCCCCCCCCCCCAAAAAAAAAAAAAAAAAAAAAAAGAGAAGTGGGCTGTGAATCGTTTTGTCAACAGAAATCCTGAAAAAAGTAACGGGATTAGTCTACTTTTCTCTAATCTGAAACAACACCCATACAAGTCTAAATTGTAAAGACGAATATGATAAAAACTTGAATATAAAAACATGAAGTTGCTGAGATTCGTTATGATGTTTTATACCAACGAATAAACGCAACAAGTAAGGATCTACGGCAGTTTTCATTTCTTTTCGAGCATATGTGGGATTCATTTTCAAGCATAAGTGGGATTCATTTTCAAGCATAAGTGGGATTCATTTTCATCTTAAACTTGCTTGAAATTATTCTGACTTAGGAGACACATTATGAAAATAAAGTCCTCTGCTGGAAATAGAGTTCTTTTATATGACAAAAACTCGATTCGCATCGTCACACGAAAAATGGTCACACCTTTCTCATGAACAAAGCTTTTTTTATATATCTGCAACAAAACCATATTGTTTGAAATCTATATATTCTCTTCCAGTAAGAACATAAATAAAAACTTACTGTTTTTACCTCCATCCCTGACAAGTTAGGATAATTGTTCTCCACAGAACTTCAGTTTGGTTGCAGACCACGTTTAGAGTTTGATTATCGTATAATATAGCATTATTTCATAGCCCTAGTAGATATGAGATATGAGACGCACGGCTAGGATTTGCAACAACGTGATTGACATTTTAGGACAAGTCTAAATTTAGACATATATGTAATTAATTTATACCTCTTCATTTATCATATCCTCTTTCTTGTCTTTCTCATCATATCTTACCGTAAATTAGTAAGTCTTAATTAGTCTATATATTTGTAATTGTATGCAATAAGTTTATTCATTATTACATATCGTAACCTATGCGTATTATATGAATACGAATGTTAAGCATGCGCACGAGGGAGTATATTTATAGGCATTGCCTGTTACCAAATCCCAAACAAAATACGTAATAAATAAATAAAGACAGATATCAGACCGTTCAAAATAGAGCCCTACACAATGTGGATCGTAAACAACAACTGTCATTCTCTCTGCTTGAGTGCTGAATAAATTTAGTGTGTTTGAGAATTAAATAGTCTATTACTCTTTCTATCACACGGCCAATATGGGTATGTGAGAAAGCTTGCCATTAGCTTACCGTGGGTCGGTGGTTCTTCCTACACCAGTTATACAGGCCGCCATTAATAGCCTATCATGTGCTGAAAAATGGCGTTAAACAAAAACAAAAACAAAAAAAAAAACAACAACAAAGAAAGAAACAAATTAATTTTGTTTTTCTTATGTAGAAGCGAATGACTACTGAATGTACATATTCAGCACTGTAGGTTACATTATACACCTAATGCCATCTTTCTCAGTAAAAATAAGTCCTTTCAAACATGACCAATAAGTTCATTAATCCGTGACCTGTTTTGTGACCATAATAGTAAAACTAATTTCTAGCGTTTCTTCTTTTCCATATTTTCCTGGCTTTCTTTTCCATAGTTTCCTGGCCTTGCTACACAGTCACGAATACAGATCCTATTTTCACGATCAAATCATGGTACATATGGATTTTATACAAGCTAACGGCAATTTCACTTCTGAGGCTTACGTGTCGCTTGAAAGATAATCGCCCTGCGATTATTCATTTTGACATCCTATTTGTTCCATTAAAAAAAATAAAGTTCGTTGAACCCAGGTTATTACTGTTGAATGGGCTATTTGCTGAACTCTTTAACCTAAGGTTATGGAATTTTTATTGCAAAATTGAAATGGAAATCAAAGGTAAATACTTCATACTTTAAGAATAATATATGATCGTTTTATGCTGGTGAATGCAGAATATATATATATATATATATATATATATATATATATATATATATATATATATATATATATATATATATATATATATATATATATATTGGAAAGGCACTTAGCTCCCGTTTCCTCAGCATGATATAGAAACTAACTTATGTGTTAGAAGTACCGTTGAAACCAACAAAAACAAAGTTACGCACTCTTACGGACAAACAAATGGCCCTGTGACTCCTTCAGTTCATTTGTTGCTCGACGATTGATACATGCATGCAGGATAATTTGATAATTTTAGGTAAAAATAAATCATCTGAGTGGTGGTACAAAAGGACAAAGATACATTTTGGTTACCAAATTCAGTGGCTGAAATGAAGAGTATGGCCGTTTTTCATTCTTAATTGCTTACAGCATGAAAATTTTTATAAAAACCTGTTGTTTCTATTTGTTAAATTTTTTTGCAAAACAAATATTTTCTATATATCTAATTCTAAAACCGGGTTGAGTTCCTTGTTTTATTCTTAGTCGTATATATATATATATATATATATATATATATATATATATATATATATATATATATATATATATATACACAGAGCGGAAAGTGCTATCCCTGGATTCTACAGGAGAATGCCTGATAACATTAACATAATTTTTAAATACGAATTAATAATATTATCATACAGATAAGAAACTTTTAATTCGTAATCTACGGAGATTCGAACCCGGATCCGCCGGTTACGGCACTCATCGCTTTGCTGGTAAGCACCAACCCCTATACCATCTCGACCATGCACACATCACCCAAAAATGATGCTACAAAGGCGGTAGTATAGGCAATTCGTGTGTAGCAGACATACCCGCATGTCGACCCAGTAATTATTTCTCATCGACAGAAATCAAGGTATATAGAAAGTTATTATATAGAATTACGCATATACACCAAACAGAGCGGAAAGTGCTATCCCTTGATTATACAGGAGAATGCTTGATAACATTAACATAATTTTTAAATACGAATAAATAATATTATCATACAGGTTAGATAATTTAATTCGTACTCTACAGAGATTTGAACCCGGATGCGCTGATTACGGCACCCACCGCCTTGCCTTGTAAGCACCAACCCCTATATCATCTCGACCATGTACACATCACAAAAAAATTATGCTAAGTCCGTATTTTAAAAATACAGCAGAATCCGTAAATATATTAAGAATATAGCAGAACTTGCAGTACATAAAACACGCACACAAACACACAATTAACACCAACTACCATACTGAGACGAAGGTTTATATAGACCACGGTTTATATTAGTTGAGAGGTGGTAGGTCCACAATAGATTGTCCTATTTCTTTGTGACATTGCCTGCTTTACAGATCCATTATATATTCTGCTATTTATTGTTGTATTTAACACTTTATGTTCATTCGGAAGAAGCGTGCTTCTTCCGTAGAGACGGACAGACTTCCCATACAGCGTGCATTTCGCGTATCCACTCGATTGTATTACGCAGAAAGCTAGAACTAGGACAACTGGTGAAGTTCGACCTTGTAAGTCAGAACTGTAATCTTATCTATCTATCTATCTATTATCTATTATCTATCTATCTGTCTATCTATCTATCTATTTATCTATCTATCTATCTATCTATCTATCTATCTATCTATCTATCTATCTATCTATCTATCTATCTATCTATCTATCTATCCAGGCCCTGGACTTATCTGCCGGGACAGGCCATGGGCTATCTATCTGTCTGTCTGTCTATCTATCCGTATTTTTTCAGTCTTTCTATTTGTGTTTCCTAATTTGTTAAAACGCGCTGTACGCATGCAGTATGACAAGCTAAACGATTTGTAGATATATAGACAGACAGACAGATAGATATGAACACCAGTTAAATGTCAGTTAATGATTCATTCTTTTCATTACTGCTTCTTGACTAATTCTTTTTTTGTCTGGCAATCACTTCTTCTACGCATGTTTAATATCTGTTTATTATTGTACCTCACATGTAAATAACTGAACGGGTATTAATGGTAACAGAACGAGTTGGTACCGTTAACTTCAGCTAATAGACAATACAAGTGCAATGGCGCTTCGTTTCACATAGGGTTTTAGGTAACCCGTATCCATACAACGACTTGCAGACCACAATGGCATGGAATAAACACAAACTGCTGTATACACATTTTGTAATAAAATATTGTATATAATACCAACCCCACTTCTGTGCCTTTTATGTGGCGCATGATTAAATTTTCCGCTGTATAAAGAGCGAATACCACAAGAGTTATTTGATAATCTTTGTCATATGTTGCTATACTGTATTTCGATGCTTATATGAATGTTATTTATGCTAGAATGGCCAACAGATGAAATGCTGTGACAAATGTTCAGAAAGATCTCACAGTCTTCCAGATGCATTGAGAAATATTTAATTCAATCAGTCATATTACGGTGTGAATAAACTGCTTTGATTTACATGATTTTTTTTTTCTGTGTGTAAAATGTCGCAGGAGTTTCATGGAGTGTATGTTAAAATTTTCTTGAAGTGCAGCTTTCCACTGGTTCCTCGCTAGCGACAGGTTTCTTGCTTCGATTGTGGTGTAACTCTGTATTTGAAAACAGTTTACATGTCCAACTAAACCAAAAACTGCCAGCGTGGAAAGAACCGTTGGAGTAACTAAACGTGCCTTTTTTTCTTCTTTTTTTGTTGTTGTTGTTATATTTTTCAGTTTCGAAGTCACGTTATTAATAGATATATGACACGCTCGTCACAAGTGCTCACTCCTAACTACCCCAGATCCGTGTCATGGTCCATCAATGACAAGATTTATAGAAACAAAAGATGTACGTTTTGAACAAGACAAAACATTCTGTCGTATCACAATCAAATCGTGTTTTAGAGACAAATCAATGGTATAACTCTTTCATTTTTAAATAAATTTGGTAAATCTAGTTGGGTTTTTTTGGGTGTGTGTGTGTGTGTGTGTTTTGTTTTGAAAATACAGGTTTTATTTACTAATGATATAAGCCTAGAGATATTAATGGGAATATTTCTATTTTAACTGTTGCATGTGAAATCCTTTTTGGTTTATTTATTTATTTATTTAAATATCTTGTTCTAATCTTCCATCAGATTTTTATTCGATTCATCCTAGCATACATTCTGAACTTGATTATCTTATCATGCAGGTATACAAGCTGACCTTGATTTATAAACGACTTAAAGGAACTGTAAGGGTGGGTGGACGTCATTTCTAAAAGACTTAGGTGAACTGGAGTGCGGGTGGGGGATGGGGGTGGGGGAGAGAGTTTTGACTATGCTCTACACGATTAGGCTAAAATGAACTCAAAGACTCTGTGTAATGTGCTGGCTGTATTGAAAGAGTTATCCACTCTTTTCTAATTTAATTCATGATGCCCAAATTATGATAGGGAAAGTCGTGCCTTATTGGCATCAATTGCAAAATTTCAAAGTTTTACTTTACTTAAAGCAGCATTAATCAGTCAATATTTATTGATAATATTTATGTCAATATTTAAGAGATCCATCTGTTGACAGTACGGATATGGAATATTGGTATTAAGACAACGGTCGGGATGGCTGGGTATAAGGTTATAGTAAGTGCAACCCAAAGGAGAAGTTAGATTGCAAAAGTCAGACTGTATATATGTGCCTGTTATAGATCATTACAACTGACTAGATCACTGTAAACAAACATATATACCCGTATAGCCAATTATGAATATTTAACGAGAGAGAGAGAGAGAGAGAGAGAGAGAGAGAGAGAGAGAGAGAGAGAGAGAGAGAGAGAGAGAGAGATTTTATTGCCAACGTCTGTCTATTTATCGGGAGAACGGAAACTAGCGTATATACAAAGATATAAAATCTATTGGATCGCACGCACACTACCATCACGGAAAATAGCGTATATACAAAGATATAAAATCTATTGGATCGCACGCACACTACCATCGCGGAAAATAGCGTATATACAAAGATATAAAATGTTCAGATTCATGATCTATTTCTAACACTGAGCAAAAATTACAGTCTTTTTCTTTTTGGTTAAATTATGTACGTCTGCATGAGAGAAATCTTTGCTGTAAGAAATAACAAGTAAAGAGAAATTAGTATTCCTTGGAACATTTAACACGTGTGAAGAAGTTGAAAATTTCCAAATATGGCAGTAAAACTGACCTAAATTTAACTCTTGATCTTTTTTAGTCTAATTCAAGTTTATTCAGTTTATTGAAAAAAAATCCAATGACAAGATTATCACCAAAGCAACAAATGTTTTTACAGATATATATATTTTGTAAATACCATAAGACAGGTGACACACGTTAGATATATACCCATAGAAAAAAAACAAAAAAAAACAAAACAAGATATTGCTAATATCGTAATCATTCTCACTATGCATAAATATAAATTGTCAATGTCAACTATATTTCACAT
Organism: Margaritifera margaritifera; assembly: GCA_029931535.1. Taxonomy (NCBI): domain Eukaryota; kingdom Metazoa; phylum Mollusca; class Bivalvia; order Unionida; family Margaritiferidae; genus Margaritifera; species Margaritifera margaritifera. Next base: position 1,557,391 of record JAQPZY010001261.1, read on the forward strand.
ATTTGAGATTTTGAAATTTCTTATTCTGCAATGTTCAAGTTGAATAAACATATTGTGTTCATATCATAATAATTTCTACTACGTATAAATCTAACAATTTTATAGTCATTAATTTGACTGAAAGATGGTACTATATCAGCTAGTTTGAAGAAAAGCAGTTTGTCAACAAGACAGAAGAAGAGGGCATTCAACTTCTTTACCCAAATTACACAGCTGACTCATTTGTTAAAGCGACTGAATCTCCTTATGTCAATCAAATTCAGTGTTTAGATTATGAGAGTTGATTCTTAGATTAACAAAACTGATAACTTCTTGTCTAGGAATTTTAATAGCCAAGAAACAGTTTTATAGTGAATATGAATTTCAATAGCTAAGAAACAGTTTTATAGTGAATATGAATTTTTAAGTTTTCTGTAAGTTCGTAGTTTATTACCCTTTCAAGAGTTTTGACTGTCAACGAAAATATTGCTTTTCCAGAATTCTTCACATGTTGACTTTTTAAGTGATTAATCAATACCAAATATTAACCTTGTTATCCACATTGTACTTAGGTTTTCCCATGTATGACTAAATCCAAATTTAAATAAAAACTTATAAAATTTTATATCCAAATCCTGTAGATATAAATTAACTATCTTCATATGCTTTCCTAAGGACCTATCGTGTTTAGAATGTATTACATGACACCAAAAGTTGACACTTAAATTTAGAACACATATAGCCAAATAATATATACCAAATAATATATACCAAATAATATATACCAAGCTCAGCTCTCACAACATTATTACCAGCAGTTTTATGAAGTCCAAGGAGAAATTCGTGAAATTTTAACTGTTTTTTTTTCTTCTGTTTTAAGAAGGAAGTCGTCAAACTTATTTTCTAATTGTTTTGATTCTTTAATTAAGAATCTGAGGACCAAATTTCACCACAATATACAAATTAAATGGGTTTCACGCAATGTTCATACATCTTCAGGTGAAGTTATACAATCATATTTTCTGATGTAAAAGCTGTTTGTTACAAAAATAGCTTTTAACGCTTTATAACATAGGTATTTTACACTGTGTGTATAAACGCTTTATAACATAGGTATTTTACACTCTGTGTATAAACGCTTTATAACATAGGTATTTTACACTGTGTGTATAAACGCTTTATAACATAGGTATTTTACACTGTGTGTATAAACGCTTTATAACATAGGTATTTTACACTCTGTGTATAAACGCTTTATAACATAGGTATTTTACACTGTGTATAAACGCTTTATAACATAGGTATTTTACACTGTGTGTATAAACGCTTTATAACATAGGTATTTTACACTCTGTGTATAAACGCTTTATAACATAGGTATTTTACACTGTGTGTATAAACGCTTTATAACATAGGTATTTTACACTGTGTGTATAAACGCTTTATAATATAGGTATTTTACAGTGTGTATAAACGCTTTATAACATAGGTATTTTACACTGTGTGTATAAACGCTTTATAACATAGGTATTTTACACTGTGTGTATAAACGCTTTATAACATAGGTATTTTACACTGTGTGTATAAACGCTTGAATGGTTAAAGATTACACCCAAGTATTTTTTATTCAGCAACTGTATCGACAGTCATATTTACTCTTTGAGCAGTTTTCCAGACTTATACATAATAACATTGGTTTTATTCAAATTTACATTTAAATTATATTTATTACAGAAGTCATCTAACTTGTTCAAGAGAGCTTGTAATCCCGACAGAGGACTACGTCATCAGCATATAATAAACATGATCAATTAAACTCAGTAATTTCAGTTGGATCACAGGAGTGATCAAAGTCAATAACTAAATCATTTACATATATTGGGAACAAACTGGGGCTTAAAATACAACATTGTTTAACTAAAATCCTTGTTTTAAAGCTGTTACCTATTCCATTACTTGTTTTGGCAAAACATAACACCTTTTCATACATACTTTAAAGAATGTATTAATTTATGGGTGGTGGAGGGTTGGGGATGATTATAATGGGTGGTGGAGGGTTGGGGATGATTATAATGGGTGGTGGAGGGTTGGGGATGATTATAATGGGTGGTGGAGGGTTGGGGATGATTATAATGGTTGGTGGAGGGTTGGGGATGATTATAATGGGTGGTGGAGGGTTGGGGATGATTATAATGGGTGGTGGAGGGTTGGGGATGACTATAATGGGTGGTGGAGGGTTGGGGATGATTATAATGGGTGGTGGAGGGTTGGGGATGATTATAATGGGTGGTGGAGAGTTGGGGATGATTATAATGGGTGGTGGAGGGTTGGGGATGATTATAACGGCTGAATGTTTTAGAGGGCATATAACTCATGGATATGCACTTTTTCTCATATTTTCTTTTGTAATTATACGACCGTTTAATATTCAAATCACTGCCAAATCTGGCACATGGCACTGCTGTGTCACAGCACGAATGTGGTAGGGGTGTTTGGTATTATTATTGTCCGTCCGTCAGGTTAAGTTTTACATACAGATTAGTGTTCATGCAGTATAGAGGGGAATTGATTTTGTATCAGCACATTTGTAGTTTAATTTTCTACACCCCTGGCAACAAATCATTAAATTGAATTTTATCAATGTCTACTTGAGAGAGAGAGAGAGAGGGGGGGGGGGCATTTTAAGCATCCATTAAAGATATACCTCTTAGGATTGCTGTTGTGTTTTCCTCAGTTTATGTTTAATTTCGCTTGGATACACATATAATACTTGTGGTGCCATTGTTGATTTACTCTGTAAGTGATCTCGCACTTGGCATTAAGTCTATACTTTTTAATTGTCCTCATGAAGTATATTTGCAAAAGGACAAGATTTACTTATATATGTTAAGACGGATTATACATCTACATTTATTGGAGGTATAATAAAAGGTAATGTAGTACAAAACCGTTATTATATTGATATCAGTAATACAATAAGCTACACGTCACTTTAGGTATGTTTCTGTATGCGAAATTATTATTAAGTGTCTAGATAAAACTACTCATGACCAAATGAATTTCTGGTTAAGCCAGTTGGACGAGTACCAGAACTGGTATTTGGATGTACTTGATTACGGTCAGGTTAGTGATATGTTATGCATGGCAGGATGGTATATGAATTTTACAATAGCACAAACCATCCGTATCATCAGTTTGTGCTGAATATATATATATATATATATATATATATATATATATATATATATATATATATATATATATATATATATATATATATATGCAACTTTTAATTTTATTTTATTTTAGAAAATCAAATTATTTCTAGACTCGTAGCCAGATCGGAGAACGTTTTTGACATATATACGATATCACACAATCTTGAAACTGGCAGAGGAAATTGGATAACTCCTCAGTCGCCTCAAAAATGCTTGTCTGTATCTGCACTATCCTTGTATATATCTTTATCACAAATCGAACAGCTCTGAAGTTATAACAATTTAACCGTCCACCTTCTAGAGTTAAGCGAGGATGGTGATCTCAGATTAACATTCGACAATATGGTATTAATACACGACTGGTTTTTCTTTGTTTTCTTTGTAGAGAGTAGTCATCATTTGCCAGAAGGAATCATTCTAAGGGAGGATACCTTGTAACAGTATGCTTCTGTTTCCATGGATTAAATAAGATACAGTGCCACAAGCAAAGCAGTCTTATACGTGTGAACAGGACCTTTGATGAAGTTGCGTAGAACAGATTCAATCATGTTTTCTGGCGCTTCTTGTGTAGGAATTCTAATTCTTCTAATATGTTATGGAACAATTAATGGATTACCTGATCCGTACAGAGTGGGTAAGTATAACTTGTTTTCATTTCCTCAATAACAGTGTTGGTATGGCGGCAAGTTTTCTGATTGGCTTAGGGATTTATTATTTCTGGTGCATGAAAAATAAATATAAAAAGACAGTAATGATAAATGTGTTACATAAAATAAAACGAGTATTAGTGTGTTTTGATGACTTCCAATGCATTATCTGAACAAAAAACATTGAATTCGAAGTAGAAAATACCTCGTGTATATTGTACACAACTTTCTGTCATGCTCCTAGTGTATTATTTGGAGAAAGGGAATTTTGCCTGTAAGACCCAATGCCTGTACATACGTGTTAGAGAATGGGAATTTTGCCTGTAAGACCCAAAGCATGTATACACGTGTTAGAGAAAATGAATTTTCCTTGTAAGACCCAATGCCTGTACAAAGGTGTTAGATCAAGGGAATTTTGCCTTTACGACCCACTGACTCTACATAAGTGTTAGAGAAAGGGAATTTTGCCTGTAAGACCCAATGCCTGTACATAAGTGTTAGAAAAAGGGAATTTTGCCTGTAAGACCCAATGCCTGTACATAAGTGTTAGAAAAAGGGAATTTTGCCTGTAAGACCCAATGCCTGTACATAAGTGTTAGAGAAAGGGAATTTTGCCTTTACGACCTACTGACTATGCATAAGTGTTAGAGAAAGATAATTTTGCCTGTAAGACCCAATGCCTGTACATAAGTGTTAGAAAAAGGGAATTTTGCCTGTAAGACCCAATGCCTGTACATAAGTGTTAGAGAAAGGGAATTTTGCCTGTAAGACCCAATTCCTGTACATAAGTGTTAGAGAAAGGGAATTTTGCCTGTAAGACCAATGTCTGTACTTAATTGTTAAAAAAGTAAATTTGGCCTGTAAGACCCAAAGCATGTATACATGTGTTAGAGAAAGGACATTTTGCCTGTAAGACCCAATGCCTGTACATAAGTGTTAGAGAAAGGATATTTTGCTGTAAGACCCAATGCCTGTACATAAGTGTTAGAGAAAGGATATTTTGCTGTAAGACCCAATGCCTGCACATAAGTGTTAGAGAAAGGATATTTTGCTGTAAGACCCAATGCCTGCACATAAGTGTTAGAGAAAGGATATTCTGCCTGTAAGACCGAATGCCTGTACATAAGTGTATGTATGCATAAGAGGCTGAATCTTACTTGTAATTAATCTGCACTAGAATCATTACATTTGTATGTACATGTGTGTATGTATGTATGTATGTATGTATGTATGTATGTATGTATGTATGTATGTATGTATGTATGTATGTATGTATGTATGTATGTATGTATGTATGTATGTATGTATGTATGGGAGACAGACAGAATGTCTAATCCAAAAGAATTTGCTAGATTAAGGCCATTTTATAGTACTCAAGGATGCTAATATAATGGCTAACTTTTTAACAGAGGTTTATCATTTTAGTCGCCATTTTTCGCCCGGACTTAAGTAGAGCTTAGTTATCTTAGGTACTTTATTTACTGAAAGGAAAAATCACTTTAATGGTTTGAAATTAGACGCAGGTGTCGCGTCATTTCTCATTACCAACAGCAGCTATGTAACTACAGTTAATCTTGCAATCATATGTCCTTGAAGAGAGTGCAAGAGTTTTTTTTATAAAAAAAAATCATATGTCCTTGAAGAGAGTGCAAGAGTTTTTTTTATAAAAAAAAATCATATGTCCTTGAAGAGAGTGCAAGAGTTTCTTTGATAAAAAAATTCATATGTCCTTGAAGAGAGTGCAAGAGTTTCTTTGATAAAAAAAATCATATGTCCTTGAAGAGAGTGCACGAGATTCTTTGATAAAAAATCATATGTCCTTGAAGAGAGTGCAAGAGTTTCTTTGATAAAAAAAATCATATGTCCTTGAAGAGAGTGCAAGAGTTTCTTTGATAAAAAAATTCATATGTCATTGAAGAGAGTGCAAGAGTTTCGTTGATAAAAAATTCATATGTCCTTGAAGAGAGTGCAAGAGTTTCTTTGATATAAAAAATAATATCTCCTTGAAGAGTGTGCAAGAGTTTCTTTGATAAAACAAAATCGATTCTTTGGTCTTGAAGATTGTGTAACATTCATTTTAAAATAACTTGTTTGTAAATACCATTTGAAAACGTTTGTGACATAATTATCATGGAATCTTATTTTTATTTTATCAATAACAATATATTTATGTGATAAATTGTACCGAAAAGAGGGGTGGCTTTTGACGAGAAATGTAGGCAGTCTTGCTTCATGTTGTCTCGTGTGATTAAATACAAAAGAGCCCTCTCCCTTGCAATTTCTACCCTATGTCCCATGTGAAGTCTACCCTATGTCCCATGTGAAGTCTACCATATGTTATTCTTCTACCGGTATTAGAGTACAGTTTATAACTTTAGGCTCTTTCTAGGCATCATAATCTTCAGTTTACAAGACATAAAAAATGTAAGATTAAGGTTTTTGTTCCGATCTTCTGTTTTGCATATAACAGTGTCACATACATATATACGTACATAGATACATACATATGAACGCACACTATGCATAAATTTTGCTGAGAAAGTTTATGACATCTTCCTTGGGGCCAACAAGTTGGAAACGTAATTCGGATATCAGGGGTAAGGGTTGGAGATTGTGACATAATTGTGACTTGTGGTGATGGGCTTTAGTTTGTACCCATTAGATTTGTGACACCAGTTTGTACATAATAAAGTAAAAAATACTTTATAAAGCGTCACATTTTATGATTGTAAAGTGAACAGTCATGCATGAATGATTTGTGATGGAAATTGAGAAAACCATGTTCAGATCACTTACATCAAAAGAAATTATCCTTTGTAATGTTAACGCCTTAAAGGGATCACTTTAAATAAATAAATAAATAAATAAATAAATAAATAAATAATCACATAAACCAACAAGCAAATGAATAAATAATATCGATTGTTATTCACATGTAGGTACTAATGCTAATCGAATACATTTTACACCGATTACAGGAAACGATTCGAGAGACTATTTAAAAAGATGAAATTTCATTAATTTTATTGCGGCGTAAATATCATCAGCCTGGTTGAAATTTTTATCGTTCGTCACACAATTCAAAGTCACATGGCGAACGAGAAAGGTACCAACATACTTGCCAGCATTTTGGAAATGAGGATCCGGTTGTTATAGCGCACCTAAAACAAAATATTAAAAACGTACGGAAGTCTCCCAGGTGAGGTCGGTGAAGGATTGGTGCTGAAAATATTTGGATATAAAGTTTACTGGAAGCCGCAATGTGAGAACCGGGAACACATTTTGGTCAGAAATGTTACTGTTATATATGAAAACTGTTCGAAAAGCTTGACGGGTGATTTTCAATGCTAACCCGCGAGTTCAAAATCGAGTGCGAAATTTTGCAAGTTTCGGGGCTAAATCGAGATTAATGGCAACTACGTAAAGTAAATATATACTGTAAATATTTAAGTTGAGTCCACGATATTATAGCCACCACATGAGACAAACCCGTGAACAATAATACCGTTTTATTGTATGAAACTTTGCCAAATTATACACGTGACAACTTCAAGGTGCAGTCTATTGAAAAGCAGTCATTGATGCATAATGAGATATATAGGACGTATCCTGTTTAACATCGTTTGTTAAAGCCGATAGCTGGTCTGGAAGAAGCATATATAATTTCAAGACAATAAACAATTGCCCCAAACCTTGTGAAGGCAAATATAATAACCATGTGTTTGGATAAGTGTCGATCACAAGCTTCTGTGATGCTAATGAACAACACGTGTTGCCAAATAAGTTATAACTTCTTCAAGGCAAAGATGATTTCCATGCGAGGATTGAAATCAACTAGCAAGAGCTTTGATGTAATGAAAGGAAACTGTACATTCCATCTTTTATAGAAAGAACGTGTGGCTTCTATTGTCTTTATAGTCCGTGTATACAAAAATGTGTTTATGTCAGTGAGTCTGAGTTTGTTTGTATCTTAGAAAAAAACGAAAGTATTTTTTTTCATGAGAATAATTGTTTTATCTGTTACCATCCATTACGTCAGCAGCTCACATTCTCGATGTTGTCCGTGTATACAAAATGTTCTGGTGTCTCCATCCGTATCTGTCTTAATTTCAGACAAAAGTAGAAACAAATCGTGAAAATATCGCTATACCATAATCCAGTAGCTCAGCGCCGTCCCCACTAGATTTACGTCCCTCCCTTTGCACTCTAGCTTGGGTCACTCGGCCCGCTTCGGCTGTCATTGCTATGCATCGGAAAGCCGAATCAGGGCCAGTCGAAAAAAAAAAGAAAAAAAGACGTGCAACGAAAACGACTAATTTGCGAAGCTAGACCGCTATTGAATGGCTTTTTCTTGGGGGAGGGGGCATTATTGGCCTTATCATGCCCAGGAAATGGGAACTAAGTGCCTTTCCCAAGAATACACAGAGGCAGCCGACCAGGGCTAGTATGGGCGGGTGTAGAAAACGTGTAGATTACGAGTTCCACGCTCGAGTAACTGAGGTATCGCGGCTTCCCGCTGAGCGTTGACTAAGCTAAATTAAATTTAAAAATGCAGACATAATATGCCAAATCACACGCTGAAGGCAAACAAAAGTTAAATTTATATCATTCCAGAAGATTGTTGCTAGATCAATTTAGTTGCATGCTAGTCTAACGTCTTTCTCGACGTCGTGCACGTTAAGACGTTTCAATCTAGATGATGCCAACACTTGCTTAAGGGATAGGATCAGAATTTATCTGCATTATGTAAACAATCTGAAAGGAGGCACAGTTTCTACTATATTTTCCCAGGAGCAATAACTTCAAATTCTTAATGCCGATTCAGTCTGGGGAGGCCTAGACTACTTGTAATTTAATATAAACATTCTGGTCAAAGTGTCTTGACAAAGCCATGGTAAGGGCCAATGTACTACGAACCAATTACCATGCGACTGGAACAAAGAAGTGATGGCAACATGCACGTGCCCCTTGGCCATGCTGTTAGATACTTTACATATAGCTCTGTTCTCAGCACGTGGTGATAAAGTCCGTATATAACACACTTCAATAAAGGCTTAATACTCACCAATACGGGTCATGGGTAATTATTCTTTCCTGATGTGGCCGTGCGATAACAAGATATATATATATATATATATATATATATATATATATATATATATATATATATATATATATATATATATATATATATATATACACACACAAAAACTGATAACGGCCCAAATACAAAACAGTTTCCCAATGTTTCGAGTTAACAAGCTCTTCGTCAGGGAAGAAAAAACCATTTACATCCACAAAACAAACATACTCACCCATACGGGTCAGGAGTAATTATTCTTTCCTGATGTGGCCGTGCGATAACAAGATATATATATATATATATATATATATATATATATATATATATATATATATATATATATATATATATATATATATATATATATATACACACACAAACTGATAACGGCCCAAATACAAAACAGTTTCCCAATGTTTCGAGTTAACAAGCTCTTCGTCAGGGAAGAAAAAACAATTTACATCCACAAAACAAACGTACTCACCAATACGGGTCATGAGTAATTATTCTTTCCTGATGTGGCCGTGCGATAACAAGATATATATATATATATATATATATATATATATATATATATATTTATATATTTTTATATATACACACACACAAAAACTGATAACGGCCCAAATACAAAACAGTTTCCCAATGTTTCGAGTTAACAAGCTCTTCGTCAGGGGAAGAAAAAACAATTTACATCCACAAAACAAACATACTCACCAATACGGGTCATGAGTAATTATTCTTTCCTGATGTGGCCGTGCGATAACAAGATATATATATATATATATATATATATATATATATATATATATATATATATATATATATATATATATATATATATATATACACACACACACACAAAACAAACTGATAACGGCCCAAATACAAAACAGTTTCCCAATGTTTCGAGTTAACAAGCTCTTCGTCAGGGGAAGAAAAAACAATTTACATCCACAAAACAAACAGTAAACACAAAAGCCAAGAAGTATTCTTGACTCCTACATGTTTCAATGACGGGGAAATAAACAAAGGATAAACAATAGAAGTAAGAAAGAAGACATTTAAAAACGGTCTAAAACTGGTAAACTACATATCTATCTTATGCTGCCATCAGTTCAATAAAGTTTTGCAAACAAATTCATAAGGGACTCTGGTCGTTACACTAAGACGAGAAGCCAAAAATACCTAAATACCTATAAAAATGAACATTACAGGATCTGCCATACTTCCTTGGCGTTCGGAGCTTATCGGCCTTTATGGGTACAGCCGTATATCCCAATATCTAATTTTTGCCGTAGCAAATTAAATCAGATTTGAAAATCAACCTTTTTTGGGTTCGTTGGGTTCTCAAAGAAAGGAGACAGGGAAAGAGAAATGAACAAAGGCTGTTACAATCTACTTGATTTAATACGTTTTGGAATTTCTATGTCTAATTGATTTAATACGTTTTGGCATTTCTATGTCTACTTGATTTAATACGTTTTGGCATTTCTATGTCATATCTCGAGAAATATCTGAAGATTTTGAATTACTAGTTATATATTTCATACCCAACAATATCCACTTCTTTTTCGTCAAATTAGTCTGGAAATATATGTCAGAACACTTATTGGCGTTCCAGAGATGTCGGATCAGACTTGCTGACTGTAGAATGAGATGAACTTACTTTGTCCTGCAGATTTGATTCTGTAAAATTCATAGCTTTTAATGTGACAAGTAACAGTCTTCAGCACTTGGATAATTTCGTGCTAAAGTTTGCGTAACATTTCTGATGTAAAAAGAACATGTAGAAAATAAAAACTAAAAACTGTAGTGCTTCGATTAATAGGTCTGTGCGCCGCTGTCAGTTTCAAATGAGGACATAGAGGTGGTCGCTAGCATCTTCATTTTGAAAGCCAATAGTAGACGGACTACCTTCATAATTAAAAAAAAAGTTACAAGGTTTACTAGGAGTCTGTTTTCTGAAACACTTTCTTCCTTTTTCTTTCTTTCTTGCTTTTTTTTCTTTTTTCTTTTTGTTGTTGTTAATTATGAAAACACGTAGCCTTTGCTGTTGTCGATAAAGCCGGGCCTAGAAACTTGTTTACAAACCTCGCACTGAGGTTATACATTATCCGAGTTATACAGCTATTGACACGCAGAAGACTTGACTTATTTAGACGCATAGTTATGCAGCTATTAACACATAAAAGACTTTACTCATTTAGATGCATAGTTATACAGCTATTAACAAGCAGAAGATTTGACTCATTTAGGCGCATACTTATACAGCTAGTAACACGCAGAAGACATGACTTATTTAGACGCATAGTTATACACCTGTCAACACGCAGAAGAATTTACTCATTTAGACGCATAGTTTCTCGATTCTCTTACAAATTGTGTAAATGAAAATAAACAAAGGCATACTTGAGACTAAATAAATGCATTGGTACATCTTTCTCAGACCACTGCTTGGCATTGTCGCAGAATTCGGTACTTAATCACGGCGCTCTGAATCCGATTCTATGCAATACCTTTAATATGCCTGAAATGGAATTATCTTCAGAATGTCATATTTGTTATAGATACAACAAACTTTCAGTCCAATTTTTTTTTTTTTATGTAACCTCTCTATTCCCGGTAGTGAAGCTAACAAAAGGTGTGTTCAAAAAAGTTCGATTTTCTTACATCCCTGAAAAATATTGGAGATGAGGCCAATACTACTACTACAACCACTATTATTATTATTATTGTTGTTGTTGTTGCTGTTATTGTTGTTGTTGTTGTTGTTGTTAAACGGAAGACATCATCTGCTCTATCGCACTGAGAAGTAATGAGCTGTTTTTGAGAATATTAATAACAATCAGTATAAACATTGTCATGAACCAGATTTTCAAGACTAAAAAAACGGAAACTAAGGTCCTCAAGAAATCCGTTGTTTTAACAAGTGCTGAATGTTTAATGCATTCATTGTATTTATAAAGATATTCTTAATTTAAAATTGAAATATTTCTTGTGATTAGCTCTTAAATATTGGACAGAATAAATTGTTTTATATACGTTTACCATGTTGCTCTCTCATCTTACAAATTACATAGGTACTTCAGCCCGTTAAGTACCCTTAGGTACAAATTACATAGGTGCTTAAGCCCGTTAAGTACCCTTAGGTACAAATTACATAGGTACTTAAGCCCGTTAAGTACCCTTAGGTATATGTACTTAAGCCCGTTAAGTATCTTAGGTAAGCCCGTTTAGTACCCTTAAGTAAGTCCGTTAAGTACCATTAGGTAAGCCCGTTAAGTACCCTTAGGTAAGCCCGTTAAGTACCCTTAGGTATATGTACTTAAGCCCGTTAAGTACCCTTAGGTAAGCCCGTTAAGTACCCTTAGGTAAAATTGCTGCTCTAATCGTATTAAAAATGAGCTCTCAATCGTAGGTTTTACTGACGCTGAATAGTAATGCCCATGCGTTCAGTCATAATGCACTGACAGTCAGTAGTGTCAGGGGGTTGCCACACTGACTCGCGTGTTTGTACGAGTAAGCCCAATTAAACTCTATTGACCTGAATTTTTATGAACAAAGTCCATCGTCTGACGGGATGGTCTGCTATGCTTTGTGTTAAGCTATATGAGAAATATGCGTTCAAATCTAGCGGCTTGTCTTCTTGGCATATTTATTGCCTCTCTTTTTAAAAAATTATAACGTAGAAGATGGATTGATAAGAGATAATCATTATTTATAAAATTCAGACCTTATAAAAGTTAGCTAAAAATGCATTAATTGTTTACAACAACATGTATCTTTTTTAAAGAACGTGACTTATTACGCTTGTAGAAAATATGCAATTGAAGATGAAGACAACACGCAATACAACACTTTCGCCATTTATACTTAAACTCTTGGCTGTGAAGGTTCTACCCAGTGGCGTACTAAGGGTAAATGGGGCGACGATGATGGGTCAAAGGGCCAGAATACGAGGCCCGAATTTTTATCAGCTGTTTTGGCGCCCCAAGACCTCTGGCGCCCGTCCTCCCCCCCCCCCCCCCCGTTAGTACGCTACAGGTTCTACCCAGCTACCTAATTACCCGGTACAATACATATGGTTAGAATTGTTTTTATACGTCCGCTATAAGTCGAGCGTATTATGTTATGATGTTGTGAGTCCGTTCGTCTGTCTGTTATCAATATCGTTTCCGCACAATAACTCAAGCTGTCCACCACCTACAGTTATTAAACAGTGCGGTTGGCTTGCATTGGTGTAAAGAATAATCTGGTCGATTTTGGGGCCAAAAGATCAAACGTTAAGGTAATTGACGGAAAGAAGAAACATTTTTTCTGCGCGAATATTTCAGTTATCGACCAACTACCGTCACCAAAGTTTCTGGATGACTTAGACGTTTGACAAGAAAGAAACCAATTGATTTGGGGGTCAAAATGTCAAAAGTCAAGGTCACATGGACTGAAAACAGAAAAATGCTTTTCTTGCGCACAAACTTTAGTACCTTGACCAACGTTTGTGGATGGCTTGCATTTAATGTATAGAAAAGGCCTCATCATTTTTTTTTTATTACCCCAGACTTGTACGGTGCCAAGGTTGTGGAGCGTTGGACTCACTGTTTACAAAAACAGCATATTGAAAAACACTTATATTATTAGATTGTAAATTATAAAAATCATTTCATCAAATTCACATCACCTATTGTCTGAGGTCTAGAAAATACAAAAATACAACAATTTTTTTTTTTAAAAATCAAAAAAATAAAATAAAAAAAATAGGAAGGTAGTAAAGCCATGAAGAAATTTTGTGATAAAAACATTAATTTTTTTGTTTGTTCTCTATCAAAAATGTGTAGCCTGAGTAAGATTAATTGAGAGAGCAGCTATTCTAATAATCTAATAATTCATTCTATTCTGGGGAAAGATTCTACTCAGTATACCCCATTTCTTGTACAATTTTGAAACGAATTTGTTTTTCTTTGCAATATAGAACTCAGAAAGATAATACATTTTAAAAGTTTCAATCAGACCTTGAAGTTTTCAAATGTACTAAAGTTAACACCATCAAAGATGTCGCTTATGAACTTCACTCCTTTATTATACCAAGATTTATAACACACCTTTTCATCTCCAACCTTAATATTTTCATTTTCCCCATATGTAGGTTTTTCAATTAGTCTGTAGGATAAAATTTTGTTTTTTTTCGTATACTTTAATCCAAGCACCAAATACATCTCTCCAAAAATGATTTATTGTATCATTTCTTAGTTTTTTCACCTACTCCATCCCAAGATCTGCCAAATATTTAATTTCCCTTAACAATTTCATAAAGATATGATCCCAACAAGTTTTTGATTTAATTATTTTTTCTAATCCACGGCCATTTCAGTGCTTGAATTAAGTTTTTTAAAATTCACCATATTTAATCCACATTGTCGTAGTTTTGTATAATTATATAACTTTTTATTCGTTCATTTTGCCTTGCCAAATAAATCTAAAAAACGATTTACTTAAATGTTGTAAAATATTATCAGGTGGGTTGGGTAAAGCCGACAATAAATGATTTTTTGTTCTTTGTAATTAACTAATATACTTTTAATATCTCTATTACCTCTTGTCAAAATTGACAATATTTCTGCACAAAGTATAAGCAGGTATGGTGAGAGAGGATCTCCTTGTCAACACCCCCTTCTTACTTCAAAGAAATCTTATATAAAACTGTTCTGTATAACTGCTGAAGATATATTTGTTATAAATATCTGAATCCATTTTTGTACAGAATTCCCAAAATTAAATACTTTATAACTTTTTCCAGAAAACTCCATGATACTATATCAAATGCTTTTTCTAAATCAATAAAAAGAAATATCTGTATTCGTAATGCACCTGTATCATCAAAATGTTCACTTGAGGAAGCAGTAGCCATATTTATTTATAATATAATAATATTAATAAAGAACGGTTAAAAGACTCCTCTGCCATTTTGTATTAGATCTGAAAATAAACCTAAATTGTTTTTTTTTAGAACGTGTATCTCCTATAAATTTCCCTGATGAGTTTCTTTTTGTCTGTGCGAGGAGCTATGCACTTATCTACCTAAATCTGTTTACATAGATGCATTCCCAACATTGTATATGTGATCGTGTAAGATATGCACGTGCAGCACTTACAGAATGATCTGCATGTGCCTGAAATCAAGCTTTTATTACCGTATCTCCCATGCTGTGTCAGTAACATTACGAATGTTGTAGTTTACGTTATGTTACAAAGATACAAGGGTAACTATGAAAAAGAGGAATGAGAAAAAAAAAACCCACAAATGTTTCAATACTCTAATTAAATTAAGCCTAGAAACAATACATAACTTTCTGTCTATTTACTTATCTTTTTACATTTAATGTCTTCTGGTTTTTTCACTTTCTTGTCAATTGAGTCACTATGTTCGATTCTGATACGTGCCTTTGATTCTTTACTCAGTTCCGTTGGTTTTGCATACACGCAGTTGTTGTACAACAAAGCTGACTGAATCTCTTGGTGAAGATATAATCTGTTGATCAATTCGACGTAGACACTGGTCACATCATCTCAAATTTTCACGCCTGCGTTTTCAATGATTTCCTTTTTCACTTTCATAATCTTCCTTTTGGTTTCCATATTTCGGAATTTAACAATGATGGGCTTGGTCTTTTGATGGTTTCCGGGTATTCTATGTATGGCTATTATGTCATTACGGGTATTCTATGTATGGCTATTATGTCATTACGGGTATTCTATGTATGGCTATTATGTCATTACGGGTATTCTATGTATGGCTATTATGTCATTACGGGTAAGGGAGAGGTCTCCTTTTTCTTGAATAGTATCGAACAATAACTGATGAAGGTCTTCCCCCTTTTTCTCTTAGACTCCCATTATTTTTATGTTTATTTTTCTGGAGTATTGTTCGTTTCTGTTAACTGCAATTTGAGCCTCATCCACCCGTCTTTTCAAGGTCCCCATCTGTTCCTGAAGGGCAGCAATTTTCTTATCGTTTTCTTCTATTTCATCCCTCAAGATTTTATTTTCTAATTAGTAAGATTAAAGTTTTTCCTCAACTTGTCCAAGTTTTTCTTGTATGTAGCTTTTTATTTCAATTTTACACTGTTCATAACTTTTGTCATGTTCTCCACTATACTGTAATTGACCTATCGCCACTTGTCAATCACGCTGTTCGAGTAACCAATCAGCGAGCGTAAACTGGACACACCGCCAGGCATCGTTTATGTCCGCTATTTTCCTCCGACAATCTGATTATCGCGATAATGAATTGGTTATCGTAAATATTTACAAATTTTGCAATGGTTTGTCGAGATTTCGATCGATAATGGTGAAAAGGAGTCAAAGGGGGCTTTGTAATTCTAACAGTCGATATCCAGATCGTCTAAATGGAGGAGTTAGATTTATTCCTTTCCCGAGACCTAGACGAACTTGGATGAGTAAAGATTTGTGGTTGCCCGCACGATCAGCTGAACATGGACACAATTGATGGAAATTACCACGTGTTTGTTTGCATAAAAGTATGTAGAAAAACATGTCCCGTCGATAATTTGAAGACCCCCCCCCCCCCAATGTAAAAAAATAAAAATGCATTATTTTAAGTTTGAAAATTTATGCTTTGATGTCGCTTTGTCCCAAAAATAATGCTTCATCGTCTCGATCTTTCAGACACTTGAGTGACTCTTTACTTTCAGTCACTGAGCTGAAGGAGGGGTGGGGTATGCAAATTGTAATTAATAATAAATAAATACGAAAAGTAATGGTTTCAGATCTTTATCTTCCGATATATTAACCATATATTTAAATATCTACATCAACATAGATCACTAATCAAAATTCCATCCCACGAATAGAGTAGAACTTTAAAATTATTATGTACAACAGGATACCTCTAAACAGTAACTAGTTATGATTTTGTTATATATTTTTAATTCATTTACCTCTAAGGCAGCATAAACAAAAGTCAGTTAAAATTAATAATGATAAGACTGTATACTAAATACATTAACATCTTTTGGAGTGAATTTCATTTTACATGAATATATTTTCAAGCCGCTTTAAAATTTGTTTTCATGATTTACTGAAATAAACGTACGTGATTTACTGAAATACAACACGTAGGTTATTACAAACATAAATATTGTCTACTGCACTATAATTTTATGCAACTTGGAAATTTTACATTTGTAAGAATAATAAAAATCATTTTAAAGAAACATATCACTGAATTTAAACATATTTCTTTGCCAAATACCGAATGTTTGTCGGAGGTTAACAGGTTGTCATGTCACGTGATTCGGTTGGCGGATCGATCTATTACTCGCGTAAGGTCAATCTCTTCTACTTTTGGCAATCCTTCCAGTGTATTTTTTGAGATTTTATTTCCGACAAAATGTCACCGCTTTCTTCCTCTCCACTGCCTCTGACTGATACCTTCCAGGGCGGTTCAAAAATCTCTCAAGACCGTTCTTTCCACCAAGTGAATGAGGTTTAACTTCATCGCTTTTTTTTTCTTTCTCTTTATCTTTCCTGGGCGGCATTTTCAGTGAATATATTTTGGGTGAAGTACGGTAGTGTGAATTCCAGTGAAATGAAGACAGTTGGATGTTGTTCTTCAAATTTTGTAGAAACGGGTTTAACCAGAGCATTCAAAATGTTTTACTAAATGTACATATATCTATATAGTCAGCATATATATATATATATATATATATATATATATATATATATATATATATATATATATATATATATATGTTACCCTTGGTTGTGCTTTCCATCCTAATCGGAGTCTTCTCTATCCACGATGGGACTTTACCTGCGTGTCGCCATACCGGAAGCCCTAATACATATTGATTCTAATGGTCATAAGGTCAAAGGTCAAGGTCACCATGGCACAAATAGTAAGTTTCATGATCAAACTTTGTGGATGGCTTGCTCGTAAGATAATAAAGAAACCGATAGATTCCTGGGTCGTCACGGTCAAGATAAGTCTAATAAGAAAATAATGGTTTCTGCACATTAAGTTATGTTCAAGACCGCTTACCTTTTCCAAAGGTGGAGGTCACTCAGATGCCTCGGTCAATAATCTCCAAAGTGAACTATACCGTACGAGTGCCTACATAGAGGACTATTAAGCACGGGGCGGACGTATAATGTGCTGATCACGCTACGCTTGTGTGATGTTGATTTTGGCTTTACTCGTTCTCAGATACCACAACGAAAGACATAATATGGATATTCTAAATAAGTAAAGTGCATGTACGCGTCAGTATGCTGCTGGCTATATAATGCAGACATGATGCTTTTGGAAACATGACACTTGAATCCGTTCCAAAATGTTTCACATCTTGCAATAATCGTCTAGATCTTGCCCGTCATAATGCTTTTACTCAATATATCGAGTGACAGATGTTACTCCAGAAGACTTGGAAATGTTACTCAACATATTGAGTGACAGATGTTACTCCAGAAGACTTGGAAATGTTACTCAACATATCGAGTAACAGATGTTACTCCAGAAGACTTGGAAATGTTACTCAACATATCGAGTGACAGATGTTACTCCAGAAGACTTGGAAATGTTACTCAACATATCGAGTAACAGATGTTACTCCAGAAGACTTGGAAATGTTACTCAGCATATCGAGTGACAGATGTTACTCCAGAAGACTTGGAAATGTTACTCAACATATCGAGTGACAGATGTTACTCCAGAAGACTTGGAAATGTTACTCGAAATGTGCAAATGCAACCTTTTGATTTGGTCGGAATATGTTTGAGTAAGGTTTGTAGCCGAGTAAAGTTTTATGAGGGTGCAAGTGCCGAAAGAAGGAGGCAACGTCAAGTCCTTATTGCATTTTCCAGTGTTTAATCTTCCGTAACTGTTTTCATATGTGTTGTATTGTCTGATTATGAGCTGAACATGTGGTCTCTTCAGAATGTAGGCACAATAACAACAGATGGCCTTAATATATCCTTAAAACAGTATCATTCCACAAGATCATGATAACATTCTGTGAAATATTTTTTCACAGTAAGCTTGTTTGGAGCAAGACGCATGTCTTTTCACGTCACGTTCTTTTCCATGCTACATCTGATACCAATAATCGGAATCCAGTAATGCATCTATCTTTCGACAATGCAATTCATCTTTCTTGGAATAAAATGCGTACACTGTTTTACATGCAAGCTGGAGCCCTGATAGGTGAAACACTGGGTTTTCTGCACTCCTGTAGTTCACATTGCTATAAAATTATAAAATGCTACAGTAATAAGAATTTTATAAGACTTATTTCCAGAAAATATTCACGTGCTATTTACGACAAAGTGACTCTCTTTGCTTTTGCAGAATAGGTCCTTCACTTTTTGCTACTGCCCAAACAATAGGTCCTTCACTTTTTTCTACTGCCCAAACAATAGGTCCTTCAGTGTATTCTACTGTATTTTACTGCCCAAACAATAGGTCCTTCAGTGTATCCTACTGCCCAAACAATAGGTCCTTCAGTGTATTATACTGCCCAAACAATAGGTCCTTCGGTGTATCATACCAGCCAAACAAAAGGTCCTATAGTTTTTTCCACTGTCCAAACAATAGGCTCTTCAGTGTATTCTACAGTATTCTACTGCCCAAACAATAGGTCCTTCAGTGTATCCTACTGCCCAAACAATAGGTACTTCAGTGTATTCTGCTGCCCAAACAATAGGCCCTTCAGTGTATCCTGCTGCCCAAACAACAGAGTAAATTCATACTTAGTACAATTATTAGAACAATCCGTCATTTTAAAACTCAAACTTTCGTTTCAGTTTCTTTCGTTTTTATTTGTTCGTGGAACCCTCGATTCAAACTATGCTACGAAATGTAGTAACTTTTCTACACTTGACCACTGACAGCATCGTCGGCATTTGGAAAAAAAAAAACAACATCGGATTTATCATATAGTCAGGCATTTGGAATTTACTTTAAAAATACTAGCCTCTCACGTTTCAAGATCACGTGGGTAAAAGCTTTTTGCTCTGTGCATGATATGGAAAGTATTGATTTAACAAAAAAGTTTAAAAACTACATTCAGTTGACAGTTGATTTTGTTCTCCCGAATATTTTAAAGTGGTTTGTTATTTCGTTCATATACGTTCAGAAAGCACATCGTGGTAAATGTAATATATTATTCCACTAAAACTTTGTTTTTCGTTGTGTTTTTTTTTTCTTCCCCCCGCGGAACGGGAAATCAGATGCCTTTGATTGAAAAAACCGATGTTGCTCTGAATGCATGGGTACAATATACTGACAAGCTTGAACATTTTGCTCGTTTCGATGTTGTAATTTGTGACCGGATATGTCTGTTGTGTGTCATAATAAATTAGAAGCATGCCAAAGATATTTCAAGTTTATTTGATGGTATTATATGGGATTGAAACCATGTGTATTGGGCGGATACTACTATTTCAAATTCTCAATAAGTTACAGCGAACATCTGTACAAATTATTCTATTCGGGATCAGAAACTGGGGGGGGGGGGGGGTCTATATCTCTCTCTCTCTTTCTCTCTCTCGTCGATGATCAGTATTTTATTTGCATTTCAAAAAGGGTCTTTGTATGTAATTATCAAATGGTGCAGAATTCTTTAGTTGTAGGGGAAAAACACCCATCATAAACAATAACGTGAGAATGAGAGGCCCTTGTTAAAAAAAACGCGTAAAGAGCATTTACCCCATTATATCAATCAACATGTATCTTTTTATCGCGATAGTGAAATAAATACCTTGCTGACATATAAATTGAAACTTTACTGTTTGCATGTCAGTCGCCTGCTATCTTTTGATTCGATCTTTCTTACTCTAGGGCCCTGTCATTTATTGGAAATACGTTGTATTCAAGTTTTTTGCATTTGTTTAACAGACTTAAATTTTGTGTCATATATAATCGGCATACGGCTGACAGATGTTATTCCATTTATTGGTTCTGGAAGGATAATGTCTTTTGTATCAGAGGAATGCAAATCGTATTGCTTACGAGAGGGATTGCTTTGTGTGTGTGTGTGTGGGTGGGTGGGTGGGTGGGGTGGGGGGTTATCTCTGCCGTTAGCAAGATTTAGGAAAGCTCTAATGGACTGACGATGGATTTCAAACTCATCATACGTGTATATTGTAATTGACGAAAGCGGAAAGATAGCTATCACGATTTGGTCCATTCATTTTATACAATGAAAACCCTTTTAGCAAAATATGGCATCTGATATGGAGTTCCATCCGTCAACAATTAAATCTTCGTTGTACATTGATACCGCTCTTCCAAAACAGTGGGTATGACTGATAGTGTTTGATTGGCAAATATTCCCATAGTAGGTAACCTTTTTTATTTTTTTAATTTTTTATTTATTTGAAAGATTAGTTATAAAATTGCATATAGAACAAATAATAGAATATCATCTATGCTCTCTCTCTCTCTCTCTCTCTCTGAATATACTCCGAAAAAGATATCCAAATTACATCTGTTTAATCTCATAATTCGTTGGAAAGTAGTTAATCATTGAAATTGATTTAGCTTGATTATATCTGTGTCACTTGTTGTTCGTCCTTCGAGTTCGAACTGGATCATGACATTACTAACTGGTTTGGTTTCTCTGAGCACGTGAGTGGCTGATTAGGCCAATTTGTGCTCTGAACAGTCTGTGGCACGCTGGACAATATATGCCGCTTTGGGTTGCTTGATCAACAGAGGACGTGCTGCAGTTCCGAGACTTACCCTGCTAGAGTTTCTGCACTGCCTCAGCAATTATCCCAGATCATAGTACGGACCTCCAGTATGGATGAGACTGCGCCAGGTGGAACGATCCTGTGCGAGATCTTCCCAAGACTCGGAGTCAGTGTTGAAGTGCTTCAAAGATGACTTGAGCCAGCGAGACTTTGAAGTGTTTCTTCTGACCCCCCTAAGTTCACTTTCCCTCCTTCAGCTCTCCGTGGAAGATCTTCTTTGGTAATCGGTCGTCTGACATCCTGGTGATGTGGCCTGCCCATCTCATCTGTGATTTCATCAGCAGAGTGTAGATGCTTGGAATGCCTGCCCGTGTGAGAACCACAGTAGCTGAAACTTTGTCCTGCCATCTTATCCTCATCAGTTTCCTCAGGCAGCCCATGTGAAATAGTTCATCTTCTTGGCATGGCATCTGTACACCGTCTAGGCTTCGCATGCATACAGCAGGGTCGGCAGCACAATGCAGGGCTCAGGAAAAAATGTCCCAAGCACTCGTCCCTGGGATGATTGAGTTGCAAGAGTTACTTGTCCCTGTCCTCATAATACTCAACACAGTACACTTCTCCACTACATTGCTTACACTTTTACTAAAGAACCACAGGTACACTATGCAAGCTTGATACTAAAACGGATCAAAATCATGAAATTATTATGTTCTAATACATGGCTCCTCAGATAAACATATGATAAGAGATGAGGTTTGTAGCTCGAGAAATTGCAGTTGCACGCATATTCATTCAACAGAGCGTCGACAATAGTGTTCTTATTTAACAGAACGTCGACAGTAGCGTTCTAATTGATAGACATACAGATAGGTGGATGGGTGAATGCAAGAATGAAAGCGAGGAACGTAAGAAGGAAGGATGGATACATGGATTTATGAATGGTGGGATGGATTGATATATCAGTGGTGGGGTTGATAAATGGATGAATGGATGCTTGTATACTTGTCAGTCAAGCGTACGTGGGGCCATAAAATCGGTCAACAGAGAAGAACACGTTGAAAAAGTGGAAATCAACGGATGTGGAAAAATAAACAAATACTAGAGTAACAATAATGAAACGCTATCGCAAATCCCCACGCCTTTCATCGCATATTCCGACCCCAAGTCCCAACACACATCTCACCCTCTTCAGTATATAAGCTCACGCGCAGACAGTGCTCATAATGCTAAATCCATCATATATTGAATGCATCATGCCGTTATGACTGCATATATGAGGCATGGTCAGAAAATATTTTGAAAATGTCATCGGAATTTAAATTTGTGTTCGTTTGACCTTTGTTTTCCGCCCCGATCCAAGGAACCCGAGTTGCGGGAGCAAAGGATAACACCCATATCGCATATGGTTGCTACAGGGGCAACATAATTACAAAGTTATGTTAATTTCCACCCAGCGGTTTAGGAAGAGATGTGGTAACGAACTAACGGGCGTCTGGCAGAGGGTATCTCAGTATATCCGACGCTAGTTAAAAAAAGTGTGGCGATAACAAAAACAAGATACTGACTGGGAAAAAAACTGTCACATAATTTTACTAAACAGAGATTGCTTTCCCTGGATCGATCTTTCTTCCCATTTCTCGATAAACAATATTTAAAAGATCACTCTTAACAAATTTGGCAAGTGATATCTGACCAGTTTAGTTTTTAACATATTTGTCAAGTGATATCTGACCAGTTTAGCTTTTGACATATTTGTCAAGTAATATCTGAGCAGTTTAGCTTTTGACGTATTTGTCAAGTGATATCTGACCAGTTTAGCTTTTGACATATTTGTCAAGTGATATCCGACCAGTTTAGCTTTTGACATATTTGTCAAGTAATATCTGACCAGTTTAGCTTTTGACGTATTTGTCAAGTGATATCTGAGCAGTTTAGCTTTTGACGTATTTGTCAAGTAATATCTGAGCAGTTTAGCTTTTGACGTATTTGTCAAGTGATATCTAACCTGTTTAGTTTTTAACATATTTGTCAAGTGATATCCGACCAGTTTAGCTTTGAACATATTTGTCAAGTGATATCTGACCAATTTAGCTTTTAACCTAAGAGGGAGTAATGTCAACACTGCGGAAGGTTCGTGAGTAAAGTTGCTTCATGAATATTCATAAACTTGATTTAGTTGAAAACTAAACAAGGAGAGGAAGTGTTTGACAAGAGCTATAGTTTCATCCAGTCCTTTTTCTACACAGGAATGGAATGGTTAATGCATCCTAAGATCAGTGTCGAATTGTTTACAGACGATGTATACAATTGATATACACTCTGAATATACCCGTTTGAAATCCAAAATCTCACTCCGTTACCTTTTTTTTCTTTCCGTTTGACATAAAAATTATGCCATTGAAGTCTGCGCCAAAATACTTACTAGTGCGCTTTCATCAGGTTTTTCTTGCAGTCTTTCTCGTTCAATCTTAAATAACAACGAGGTGCATTTGGATATTTAATTTCATCGTATATTTTTTTAACGGTTGTCTTGACTTTGCATTTGCCAAAAGTTTGAAGATATCTCACAGACTACAAGGTATTTGCTAGGATCTTAACTATTTTATTGGGGTTTTGTTATTTCTGAGAGAGAGAGAGAGAGAGAGAGAGAGAGAGAGAGAGAGAGAGAGAGAGAGAGAGAGAGAGAGAGAGCAGTCATTTTCATTGAAGTTCTTTTTTTAGTGTTGAGCACATATAATTGCGGAGATCTACTCTAAAATCAGGTTAGCGTCCTGATGCTTTCCATAATTAGGCACGGTAATGGACAATACAGAATTTGATACCAGTAGTTCAATGCACCAGATCTTGTTGTGATCGTCAAAATCGTTACAGATATCAAATAAATGGGCACAATCCCGATTAAAGAAAGCAGAATCATTCTTAATTGCTTGACTGTTCTGTTTATTATTAGGAAATCAATCTGAAAAGTATCTCAGAAAGGTTTACAAACAACTTTTTGCACAACAATGTCCAACTAAACTCAATCTGTTCCAAAATAAGTACGCAAGTAATGAAATCTTTTTAAACAAAATAGTTTATTGAATATAATAACCGAACCTTGCTTTGTTTTAGGAAGCGTTATTCATCGAACGTTTATATCTGAAAATTTTCGAAAAACAACTGCGAGTGTGGATGAATTACCCCAGTACAAGTTTATTCTTGCAATGTTTTAAATTAAATCTTCTGTTTTGAGTGGTGAAAATATGTAAGGCGCTCGGTGAGAACATTTGTTTGCGTTTCAGACGTCTTTTTAAAAAATGTGTATATTGCAAAGGAATATACATACAGTGGCGTACTAAGGGTACATGACGCCCGGGACGACGATGATGGCTCAAAGGGCCAGAATACGAGGCCCGAATTTTTATCAGCTGTTAAAGCGCCCCAAGACCTCTGGCGCCCGGGGCAACAGGCCCCGTCCGCCCCCCCCCCCCCCCCGGTTAGTACGCTACAGTATACAGACTGCTATTACTGTTTAACACACCAATGTGATTGTAATTTTTGAAATGTGCAATCAATGGAGCAAATTAAAGGTGTAAAATTTCCCACTAGCATCAGTTGTAAGTCGAAAATGAATAAGAGTGATTCATATTACATATTTACGGACTTTAAATAATTAACAAATATTATCTTTCTTGGAATTATTGGCATGCTTCCAAACACTTGACGTCTTCATTATGATGTATTTGCTGATTTATTATATATATCGTATTTTTTTCATGATGTATAACTGGTAACGCTTTTCCAATTAATCGGTGTGTTCAGGCATTGGTTGCTTTCAGTGAAATGACAAATAAAGCGATTAAAATGTATGTTATCCGATGAATTTTGGTTGAAGTTCAGCACTATTCCTGCTGTTACAGACTTCAAGCTATTCGAAAAATAGCCCCTGTTTTGGCAAGACATCGTGTTAACAGATTAATCGATTATATTAATCCATCATCATTCAGTTAGCATAAACTGATTATGGATCATAAAATTGCATCAGAAAATAGCTGGCAACTATAATTGGACATTTAACAAGTACCGTAAATACTCGCGTATAAACTAATAACAACTGCATAGACCCAGATCTGCCGTCGCATAATGCGCCGGCAGATGTGGGTCTATGCGGTTTGTAAGGACTAATCAGTAGAATAAACAACATAGACCCTGATCTGCCGTCGCATAATGAGCCGGCAGATCAGGGTCTATGTTTGTTTGCATTTGGACCCGGTTTATACTCGAGTATACACGGTACATTTCATCATAAAGGTAACTTTGATGACAGAGAAATATGTATCGACATTAAATGTAAGTGTACGTTTGGGGGGATATGGTACCTAGAGAGTTTACCCCTCTTTTCATTCAGTAATTAAAAAATGTACAACCCTAAAGATTGAAGGTAATACAAATTATTCATGAAAAGATATTTTTCTTTTTTAAGGAAGGTCTTAATTAATTTAATAATAAATTTAAAACAAATATGACTTCTGGGCTACTTGAACTATCAAACCAGTTTAAGCCTGCAGTATTAGATCCGCCATTGGTGAAATATTTTCGTTAAAATTAAAATGTAATGATAAGAAAAGACATAATATCTTTCCATCCTATGAGCGGCTCGATGTACACAGCCATCTCATCATACTACCACATAAAGCAACCGAGTTAAATACATTTAAGGTATTTTGCCCCTAAAAACGTCTTTCTGATGTATAATGTGAACACCTTTCTATGATTAGCTGATGTATAATGTGAACACCTTTCTATGATTAGCTGATGTTTAATGTGAACACCTTTCTATGATTAGTGAATTTAAAGGTAAGACTTACGGAAGAGATGCTTGAACAGCCAATTGGCGGAGTAGCGAAGTGGTACATGGAAAGCTTTTGGCAGTTTCTTCAATAAACTTGTCATTTGAGTTCCACAGCAAGATGACTAGAGAGTGATATGAAGAATATCATTGTCTGATACGTTGATACAAGGAATATGTTTGTAATCAGTGGGATTGTTTTTTTTGTCTGCTAGGATATTTGAGATAGGAAATGAAAGGATGTCTGTGATGCATTTTGGATTGTAGCATGTGATTAGGGAATTAAATGACGCTATGGTAGTGCCCGATATATAAATTGAACAACTTTGTTTCTACGCCATGAAAATTGCTCTGTTGCACATATAATAATAATAATAATAATAATAATAATAATAGTAATAATAATAATAATATCATCATCATCTTCTTCTTCTTCATCACCATCATCATCATCATCATCATCATCTTAAGCTCACTATGTTGTACCGGGGGTCCCAAGAATGACTGGCAGATAGGGGTATAATATTTATTTATTATATTTATTTTTTAATATAATATTTATTTATTATATTTATTTTTTAATATAATATTTATTTATTATATTTATTTTGTAATATAATATTTATTTGTGTATGAATAACTATATTGTTTCTTTAAAGCGTATGTTCACTCTTTTAAATGTACCCAAAGTAGATCATCTGATATATAAAACATTAATTACACGATAGTGTAATAAACAAATGGCGTACCATGTTGCCAGATCGTGACTACCAGAACATCAACTATGTGCTTATCAAGGAAAACTTAACCGTGCCGTGCCAACATAAACACTGCAGTAAACATTGTTGTTAGAATCCTGCTTTTGGTATAAAACCAAAACTCTTCAGTAAGACAGTTTTACTGTACGTACGGTGTCCTATCAAGAATGATACTCTGCGTTACCCTTACACCGTATGTTATCTTTGATACTCTTCGTTACCCTCATACCGTATGTTATCTCTGATACTCTTCGTTACCCTCACACCGTATGCTATCTCTGAAACTCTGCGTTACCCTTACACCATAAGTTATCTCTGAGTTTATATCAGCGAATGCTTAATCTTCTAGACAAATATTGAAATATTTCAGTGTTTAAAATTCGATATTTGAAACCTAAATAACTGTATACATCTTAGACACAACTTTCTCTATACGTACTTAAAAAAGCACCTACTCTTTCACTGCATATCTATAAATGTTGAACCTGTCCCATAGTAACCGCTTTTGATGAATGTCTCGAAAGATCCGACATTGTGGCTCGCATCCGTATACCTGCCTTTTTTAATGTAGATATTGCATTTGTTTGTATAAACATTGTGCATCTATGTCCGTCTGTCTCTATTTCCTTCTTTTATCCTCTCTGTTTTCTTTCTTCCTTACATCCCCGTAGACAATAGTATCATGCATCAGACTATAAAATTAGCTTAGTTGATGGATTTTAAAGATCCTAAGTCATTGTTAAAGACACTAAGTGATTCCGGAAGCTAAACACTACAGGTCAGGGTGACTTAAGGCGATATTTCATGAATTATTTTAAAAAATATTACCTGACCTTATTATGATTAAATGTGGAAGCCGTTTATACCAGACCAATTCTCAGTGAGACAGCATCAACTATGGTTCCGCTCTACAGTTATTTCGTACTTCTGAAACCGGGACTGGTATACGGTAAAGTTGTGTAGATTTGCAACAGACACAATGGAGAGTATCCTGACATACCTCTATGCTACTTTCGTGTACTGCGACTGACATTTCATTGTATGTGGTATTAGGGAAACAACGCGATGCCTAAAGCAGACAGCTGATTGAAATGGCTGCTCCCATGTGCTCGAGAAATGAACTTGAAATAGTCCAAAGTACACTAATTTTAGCAGTTATTAAAATAAGAAAAATGAACTTTGCCAGAGTAGACAATACTAACTTCTGAAAGGCCATTAAATGATTCAAAAACTTAAACAAAACTATCAGCGAGTTTTTTTCTCTCTCCAATTTACCTCTGAAGTCCAGGAAGTGAAAATGACCAAGAGGAGTTAGCAGTCTTTTGAGAGGTGCACATATGAAATAAGGCCAAGTTGTATACTAATTACACCCAACAATCACCAGGAAAATAAAGGTAATTAAAAGTTATTTTAACAATACCTAACATATAAAAGGTCTTTTTAAAAAAAACAATAACCAGAATAACCAGTGAGGAAAACCTGGGAAATTCTTTTTCTTTAAAAATCAAATCCTGTGCAAAGTACGAAACTGTAGAGGGCAACCTATGCAAAGAATGTATCTGATTACTCTGAATAACCTGAGTTCAAGCCCATCCGGTCATACCCTGTGATAATACACTGTAATTTCATTAAAATGAAATATAATATGTCAAATTTGTCACGTAAAAGCAAAGTGAATAGATCCAAATTGTAACGCGATATATGTGCTCTTAAATATTTTCATTTACATATATCAATATTGGAATGTAAAAGCAAAAATTAGCTGTGGTTTTTACATTAAATAGTACATTGTCTACACCTGACCTAACATGTCTACACCTGACCTAACAAACACTATTTACTAGCGAGGGGCGCGTTCTTAACTCTGTGTAATAAAGACACACAATAAACAATGTTATTACATTCAGTGGCATTATTACATTATAGCTTGTAATCTGTTAGACTCCCCCATCGTCTGTTCTTCAACCTTGTAATTTAGGACTGTATTTATGTGAATATTTTCCGGGCATCATCTTGTAATTCAGATAAATTTGCTCCCAAAGACTTTTAAGCCTAGAGTTATTCTTTCTTGATGCTGATGGTAATAAAAGATAGTATATTCAAAAACTTAGCATTACAATATAACTTTTTCTCAAACTGAAGAAAGTCCTCTTGAATCACTCGAACAAGGCAAAAAGGCAATCTGCAACAATTGCATATGAGACCTTTGTTTTGGATCCCTTGTGTACTGCCATGATGGATGCACAATTGAGGCTGTAATAAATGACAGAGATCTCCCACTGTAACACTGTTCAATGGAGCCATACAAGTGTGCCGTGTTAAAGGCGAGGTCGCATTATACTTGGGTACAGTATACATTAGTATCGTTATTACATAATGTAAAAGGATCCATGGCCATAACATCGCTATAAAAGGGACCGTGTTATACTGAGACGACTTATAGTGAGGGAGTACTTTTGTTCTAAATGGCACTCTTGTAATAAAATTAATACAAGTATAATGACATTACGACATTGGACCTAAAACACATTCATTATACGTATCGGGCCCATTATTCTCAGAACTTTCATTTTAAGTTATAAATCAAGCTCAAGTTCAGAACTAAAAAAAAATCAAATTTGATTCTTGGAGTAAATCTAATTCATTAGAATTCTGAGTCAGTTGATGGACAAGTGAAGAAAAAGAATAAACGTTCTATGATTTTAACTTTAATCTAACTTAAGCTACCGACCATCATCTGATCATAATTTTCGGACTTTGAACTTCATCTTGAGCTTTGTAGGCTTGAATGATTTTATGGACTAGGGTTGTGTGATTATTCTTTGTCCAATTACGTGATGAGGATGGTATATTCCATATAAAAAGTTTTCGAAATAGGAGCGTATATTTGTTACAATTATTTTGTTAGGTACTGTAGGAGGTTAAATGCAGGACATCGTTCCTAAAGAGTCTGGTGACAGTCTCGATCCATGCAAAAGCCATAACTGGATGTCACTTCTTTTTCTACGGCATGTTTAGAAAATGTCGGAATAAAGAGATAGATTCTTTTGCTCTGGAATGAACTTTATTGCATAAGCACAAACGGCCTAGCAACTGTGTGTTGTTGTCATTTGGAGTAACACTTTCTTTTTCTGAGTGTACAAACACATGAAAATCCCTAGGATTTGCATAAAAAGTGTCACAGACACAGAAAACAAAAATGTGTTTAAATAGGTAATCTATATGACCAATTCAAATATGTCATATGTATTTAAATATGTAATCTATATGACCAATTCAAATATGTCATATGTGTTTAAATAGGTAATCTATATGACCAGTTTAAATATGTCATATGTGTTTAAATAGGTAATTTATATGACCAATTAAAATATGTCATATGTGTTTACATATGTAATCTATATGACCAATTAAAATATGTCATATGTGTTTAAATAGGTAATCTATATGACCAATTCAAATATGTCATATGTGTTTGAATAGGTAATCTATATGACCAATTCAAATATATCATATGTGTTTGAATAGGTAATCTATATGACCAATTCAAATATGTCATATGTGTTTGAATAAGTAATCTATACGACCAATTCAAATATGTCATATGTGTTTAAATAGGTAATCTATATGACCAATTCAAATATGTGATATGTGTTTTGCTCTAAGAGGAATATGAAGAATTTCTTGGCCCATTCAAGTTTAGTGATGTCTCCCGTTTTCAAGGTAGCGTTCGCCAACGTGTAGTCACGACTTCAAGAATTTTCTGAACAGATGTACTCTTTACGTGAAATTTAGCGCAGGTAGAAATAGTTGTTATTTAGTATGCTATCTAATCAATTTGTTTTTCCTTTTAGCACACTCTCTTTATCTTCTTACTTGTTTATAACACTTGTGTTCAATTCTAGTGATTTCAAATGTAATGGCTACATGATGACATGATACAATGAAACTATCAGCGACTTATTACGCAGGAGTGGGCGGAATCCCAGAGCGTGTAATATGTCGCTGATATGTTTGATACATTGTTGAGTGTCTATCGTGTAACCCACTTAGTGACTGCGATATTTTTCCCACAGAATTCTTCCCAAAGTACTTTTTGGTCGCTAAGCGCACTATTTGTGCAGTTGGCCACTTGATTCTAAAGAAAAAGGACGCAATATCCAATCATGCTAATTCTGTCAGTGCTTTTAAGAATTTGAGAGAAGGATTAATACAGAGGAAAATTACTGATGCGCTATCTGTTGGAGTGTACAATAGTTACATTGCGATTGTACGTGATGGTGCAATGCAATGATGACCCTTGTATGGACTGAAATTTTTCAACTCTGAGTAAGTACACTTGGAAAATTGATGTATTATAACAATGTGCCTTGAAACTGGAATTATCAAAAATTTCACCAATTACTCGGAGAAAAAGGACATATTTGACAATTACTGGGGAAAAAGGACATATTCGACAATTACTCGGGAAAAGGACATGTTCGACAAGTTTTTTGTAGTTGTTTTAAATTCTTTGCTTAATCGTTCGTCATACATTCATTGATTAACAAGAAATTCTGAAGGAGGTATGATGCACCTAAGCGTATTAAAGTTCTGTAAATTATTTAATCGTGCTATTGCTAGTTCAACACGTTGTTACTAATATGAAACAAATACAGTTTCTGTAAAATCATGGAAGTTAGCTAATTTGTTCTGTTACTCTTATGATCTGAGCAACATACAATTATTGATTTAACAGTGTGTAGGAGCAGGGTCTTTCGGGCATACAACACTTCTTAGCGCGTAGGAGCAGGGTCTTTCGGACATACGAACACTTCTTAGCGCGTAGGAGCAGGGTCTTCGTTCGAAGGATAGACAAGAACCTTACAGAGGAAAATTAGTTAATATGGTCAAAAATGCGAAAGGAAAGCGCCGATTACGGGACAGCAAATGCTCCGTTTAAACCATTACCGGATAGAAACAAGCTTGCAGGGCTTAAAAGCTTCTCACGAGTTTTTCTTTGTATTAAGTATTAAATACATCTGAGAAATGTCCTGGTGTATCTTTGTAAGTATTGTTCTGTGGGTATGCTTATGAGCCAGCATACACATGTCTAGTCAGCTAGTCATATAAATGGGCGGAACTTATTAGTATCTACAACAATATCGTATATCTGATATCTGATATATCACATAACTGAAATCTAAACTAGGTCAGGGTATCTAATACATAATTCACCACAGATCAAAGAAAATGGAGAAACCATTGGATAATGAAACTATCTATAACACAGTAACACACGGTATGGTACATGAAATTACTCAGCCATTTTGCATATTAAAGAAAAGCAAGGGAAGTAACCCTAGAAAAGGACTATTGAGAAGCGCAGGTTTCTGTACATAGAGTTCTTCACTTGCAAATAAAATTTATATATATATATATATATATATATATATATATATATATATATATATATATATACATATACATAGTAGACTACATATATATATATATATATATATATATATATATATATATATATATATATATATATATATTTTTTAATAGAACAAGTCTTAAAAATTAACTAAATATGACAATTTATGGATTACATTAATTAAAGTGTAATTTAAGACTGTAGAAAGATATAAAATAGAAATATAACAAGTAACACCCTAATTAGATGATATAATTAAGTATATTAGATGAGTCTGTAAAGCTAATAAATCATTATGACATCGAGAAACTAATGCAATAGTATATGCACTGGCTTGATGTTAGAGCTCAAAAATGCCTTTTAGGCAAAACAATTTTAAATCGAGGCTTGGCCCAACCAGATCAAAATATTGTGCATCTCTGATGCACACCAATATATAGAGCCCAGAAATTGTTTTTTGGCAAAATAACACAAGCAGACATAGCGTAACAAAGCCAAAATAGTACCGTGCGCCTCTGATGTACAAATAACATTGTGAGCGGATACTGAAACCTTGTACTAAGTTGGTTGTGTACACAATTAGACTAGCACAAATTGTGTTTGATGTTGTAATTTGAGAATCAGACTTTCTTTACATAGTTATATATATTTGTTTGCAAGGAAATGTGTATTTTATTATATTGTATTGCATGTTTGCATGGAAATGCGTATTTTATTATATTTTATTGCATGTTTGCAATACTGATTTTAGATCAACTGGTTATGGACCAGAAGTACTTATGCTATGGCTTGTTGGCCTTCGTCCGTCGTCTGGCTTACCGTCGCCTGTCCGTGAACACAAGCTTGTTATCGCTTCTCTTCCTAAAGTACTTGGATGATTGCCATGAAACTTTAAATATACATTCAACCTAAGGCCTGGTTGGTCATTAATGATAATGGTGCCATTCGGATATTCAATATGGCCACCACTATTGCTCTCTTGAAACTCTCGTTATCGCTACTCCTTCTGAACGGATGGTTATATCGACATGGGGTTTTCACCAAAAGACTTTCTATACTGTTTAGTTGGTCCTGAATGAAAATGGTGCCGATCCAACTGGGCGATGGCGGCTATCTTAAAAATCGTACTATCGCCATTCCTTCTGAATAGATTGTCATATCGACAAGAAGCTTATACTATAAGACTTATTCCTATAATGTCTAGTTGCTCCTAAATTAAAATAGTGTCCCTCGGATATCCAATATCGACATGGGACTTTGACTATAGGACTTCTTATGGTATCTAGTTGATTTTAAATGAAAATGGGGCTCCTCAAATATCCAATATCGACATGGGAGCTTTCGCTTTGGATTTTTTATGATGTCTTGTTTATCCTAAATTAGAATGGTGCCGATCTAACATCCAAGAAGATTTCTTAAATAATCTAGTTGCTCCTAAATGAAAATGGTGCCAATCGAATATTAAATATCGACATGGGGTTTTCACTAAAGGACTTCTTATGATGTCTAGTTGGTTCTAAATTAAAATGGTGCCAATCTGACATCCACGAAGGCTTCTTATGATGTCTAGTTGCTCCTAAAATGAAACTGGTGCTAATCAAACCACCTATTGTTCATGGTCATGGTGGCCATCGTTTTAGACTTGTTCTCCAGAGTTGATAGTCGTAGCGACATGGTGTTTTCCACTAAAAGACTTCTTAACATATATAGTTGG
Source organism: Margaritifera margaritifera (assembly GCA_029931535.1). NCBI lineage: Eukaryota > Metazoa > Mollusca > Bivalvia > Unionida > Margaritiferidae > Margaritifera > Margaritifera margaritifera. Next base: position 1,591,751 of record JAQPZY010001261.1, read on the forward strand.
TTCTAAATAAAAATTGTGCCGACAGACATACAATATGGCGCCATATTGAAAATATTCTTATAGCTACTTCAGAACAGATGGTTCTGTATACTTGAGGTTTACACTTCGAAACTTCTTATGATATCTAGTTTGTCCTTAATAATAATAGTGCTTATGAATGATGGCCTTCTTGACAATCATTTTATCAATACTTTTAGAGGGATGGTCGTTTCGACGTGGGGTTTGCACTAAAATTAATTTCTCATTATATGTAGTTGGTCCAAAATATAAATGATGGCAATTGACCTCCCAAAATTTTCAAATTTCGTAGCAGCTACTTCTCCTGAACGGATGACCATACCGACATTGAAAATAAAATTTTGTTAAAAGTTACTTTCTTGAAATATACAGTTATTGCTATATTAAAATGATGCTGATTGAATCTCCAAAATGCGGCCTTCATGGCCATCCGGAAATTCTTTATATGGCTACTTCTCCTGAACAGATGGTCTTATCGACATGGCGTTTTCACTAAAACACTATTATAGCGATATGTAGCTGCTTCAGAATGAAAATGGTGCTAATCAAACCTCCAACATTGCATTATAGTGGCCATCTCGAAGATTTTGTTATCACTACTCCTTTTGCATGAATAGTGTCATTGACATGGTGTTTGCACTAAACACTTCTTGCAGATCTGACCACCAACATATCCGCACTTTTGTAAAGAGAGTTTGAAACCCAGACATAGTTGATATTGCGGTCGAGTCATAGGTCATTACTTGCATTGCTGTACTTCACTGAGCTTATGAACACAGTGACTTCTATATATATATATATATATATATATATATATATATATATATATATATATATATATATATATATATATATATATATATATATATATAAGTGAATTTTGACAAGACCTTGTACTTATTTGCGTTCAAATGAAAATGTTGATATTCAGCACCCTGATCTTAAGGTCAAAGGTTTTGACTCAGATTTTTAGCTGTACTGGCGTGTGAGCATGATAGCACAAACAAGTATGAATGGATTTTTATCAAACTCAGTTTGTGGATATATCTGATGAATACTTTGAATGGAGCCACTTAAATAACTTTGTTGTTTGTTCCACAAAAATATTAATTATTATTTAACCAAACTTAGCATCTTGGTATATCTTGATAGTGTCTTAGACAAGTTCAAAAGAATAAAAGGACAGAAGAAAAGGAATTATCTTGGATTCCTGGAAATTCTTTTCAATCAGTACAGCGTCATTCCGTTCAAGGGATTATTGTTCTCCAACAGGAACATGGTTCTTGTAAAAACGTATGTCTACGTTTATGAATTTATATTTGGAGAGAACTATTCCGAAAACTGGACCACATTTGAAATTCTTAAATATTTTAAAGTAAGTTTGATATGTTTGGTGAAATAGAGTTTGACAGTCACTGGTATTGCCATATCAAAGTGTCTGTAACATTTATTTATGTGTTATCACGTGTATTGTGCTGTATAGCATTTCATAAATTTATTACCATCACTCACAAAGTATTTTAAATTGATATTTGGTACTTTTAGCTTTTAATAAAAATAAATACATAAATACCCTAATAGGCTTTTCTGATAAAATTCTTCCAAATATAACTACTAAGAGCATATAAACCCATGACTTGAAAAATCATGTGAATTATAATTTCAATGGATGTGAAAGGCATATAACTCTATAGATCACACTTCAATGGACGTGAAAGGCATGTAACTCTATAGATCACACATCAATGGATGTGAAAGGCATGTAACTCTATAGATCACACTTCAATGGATGTGAAAGGCATGTAACTCTATAGATCACACTTCAATGGATGTGAAAGGCATGTAACTCTATAGATCACACATCAATGGGTGTGAAAGGCATGTAACTCTATAGATCACACATCAATGGATATGAAAGACATGTAACTCTATAGATCACATCAATGGATGTGAAAGGCATGTAACTCTATAGATCACACATCAATGGATGTGAAAGGCATGTAACTCTATAGATCACACATCAATGGATATGAAAGACATGTAACTCTATAGATCACATCAATGGATGTGAAAGGCATGTAACTCTATAGATCACACATCAATGGATGTGAAAGGCATGTAACTCTATAGATTACACATCAATGGATGTGAAAGGCATGTAACTCTATAGATCACACATCATTGGATGTGAAAGGCATGTAACTCTATAGATCACACATCAATGGATGTGAAAGGCATGTAATTCTATAGATCACACATCAATGGATGTTAAAGGCATGTAATTCTATAGATCACACATCAATGGATGTGAATGGCATGTAATTCTATTGATCACACATCAATGGATGTGAAAGGCATGTAACTATAGATCACACATCGATGGATGTGAAAGGTATGTAATTCAATAGATCACACATCAATGGATGTGAAAGGCATGTAATTCTATAGATCACACATCAATGGATGTGAAAGGCATGTAATTCTATAGATCACACATCAATGGGTGTGAAAGGCATGTAACTATAGATCACACATCAATGGGTGTGAAAGGCATGTAATTCTATAGACCACACATCAATGGATGTGAAAGGCATGTAATTCTATAGATCACATCAATGGATGTGAATGGCATGTAATTCTATAGATCACATCAATGGATGTGAATGGCATGTAATTCTATAGATCACATCAATGGATGTGAATGGCATGTAATTCTATAGATCACATCAATGGATGTGAATGGCATGTAATTCTATAGATCACATCAATGGATGTGAATGGCATGTAATTCTATAGATCACACATCAATGGATGTGAAAGGCATGTAATTCTATAGATCACACATCAATGGATGTGAATGGCATGTAATTCTATAGATCACATCAATGGATGTGAATGGCATGTAATTCTATAGATCACATCAATGGATGTGAATGGCATGTAATTCTATAGATCACATCAATGGATGTGAATGGCATGTAATTCTATAGATCACATCAATGGATGTGAATGGCATGTAATTCTATAGATCACATCAATGGATGTGAATGGCATGTAATTCTATAGATCACATCAATGAATGTGAATGGCATGTAATTCTATAGATCACACATCAATGGATGTGAAAGGTATGTAATTCTATAGATCACACATCAATGGATGTGAATGGCATGTAATTCTATTGATCACACATCAATGGATGTGAAAGGCATGTAACTATAGATCACACATCAATGGGTGTGAAAGGTATGTAATTCAATAGATCACACATCAATGGATGTGAAAGGCATGTAATTCTATAGATCACACATCAATGGATGTGAAAGGCATGTAATTCTATAGATCACACATCAATGGGTGTGAAAGGCATGTAACTATAGATCACACATCAATGGGTGTGAAAGGCATGTAATTCTATAGACCACACATCAATGGATGTGAAAGGCATGTAATTCTATAGATCACATCAATGGATGTGAATGGCATGTAATTCTATAGATCACATCAATGGATGTGAATGGCATGTAATTCTATAGATCACATCAATGGATGTGAATGGCATGTAATTCTATAGATCACATCAATGGATGTGAATGGCATGTAATTCTATAGATCACATCAATGGATGTGAATGGCATGTAATTCTATAGATCACACATCAATGGATGTGAAAGGCATGTAATTCTATAGATCACATCAATGGATGTGAATGGCATGTAATTCTATAGATCACATCAATGGATGTGAATGGCATGTAATTCTATAGATCACATCAATGGATGTGAATGGCATGTAATTCTATAGATCACATCAATGGATGTGAATGGCATGTAATTCTATAGATCACATCAATGGATGTGAATGGCATGTAATTCTATAGATCACATCAATGAATGTGAATGGCATGTAATTCTATAGATCACACATCAATGGATGTGAAAGGTATGTAATTCTATAGATCACACATCAATGGATGTGAATGGCATGTAATTCTATTGATCACACATCAATGGATGTGAAAGGCATGTAACTATAGATCACACATCGATGGATGTGAAAGGTATGTAATTCAATAGATCACACATCAATGGGTGTGAAAGGCATGTAATTCTATAGATCACACATCAATGGATGTGAAAGGCATGTAACTCTATAGATCACACATCAATGGGTGTGAAAGGCATGTAATTCTATAGATCACAAATTAAAGCTGGATGTGTAAATGTAACTTGTATGGGCTATGTAGCTTTTTTTGAATAACCAATTTATCAATTTTGATAAAGGCAATAATAACGCAAAATTTTAAATTATTAAGATAATAGGAGCTATGATATATTGGTTTGTTTTAGCTTTGACTATTGAGTGTCATTATCATTTGGAAATAATTTTAAATTGTTTTCCGATTATCATAACTACACAGATAATGCCAGACGCATCCTGCTAGTTTGTTTGATTTGGCACAATTCAAAATATATGGATCCTTGAAGAAAAAAAAAAAGATTCTAAAAATATGCTCTCAAGACACTTCACGTATATGATGTAATGAGGAATACTAACTCTAGATCTAATCTATTTATCTTGCATCTGAAAGAAAGGTTATCATGAAAGATTGCATGACATTGTATAATGAACCTGGTTATAAACCCAAATTAACTAAACCTTGTATATCGTATTTCCCTGTATCTGTTGTCCATTGTGATTTGCTATTCTTAAATTGCCAGAGAGCATTCTATTATAAAACCTTTTAACTGTATACAAATTATGCCGTTTCACCATCAAATACTGCCAATTGTTTCTAACAAAAAAGAACTTTATGTAAAAATAAAATGTTCAACGGAGTATCGCAAAATTGGGATATCGAATATAGCCACGTGTAATAAAAAATAAAAATATGTACTATGTTTCTCAATATTAGCTTGAGAAATTTGACAATATTGAATAAATAGTAACCTATCAAAGCTATTTGACCATATTGAATAAATAGTAACCTATCAAAGTTATTTGACCATATTGAATAAATAGTAACCTATCAAAGTTATTTGACCATATTGAATAAATAGTAACCTATCAAAGTTATTTGACCATATTGAATAAATAGTAACCTATCAAAGTTATTTGACCATATTTAATAAATAGTAACCTATCAAAGTTATTTGACCATATTGAATAAATAGTTACGTATCAAAGTTTCTAAAAATGAATCTTTGTGTTCTTAAATATGGGCACTGTACTAACAGCTATAAAAAAAAATAATTAAAAATTTTTTTTTTAGACAAAATCTCTGACAAAAGAAAACAAAAACACTCATACATAGTAGAAATTGATTAAATTTGAGGGACATGATCCTTGCATCAAAAACCTTTCAAACTGGTTCAAAATTATTGATCCCTGGCGTGGTTAGTGAATAGAATTGACCCTATGTGCCGTGGGTTGCGTACCTTGTCGGTGGAGGTGAGGATCATAATGGTTGATCAGGGGAGAGGCCGGGTTGCTGCCATTCAGATGCAATGCACTACTTCAGCGTTAACTTGATCAATCGGCTAGTCACCTCAACTTTCATCGGCTGTGTCAAGGACAGATTTGTTTTCCAAATGTGTCCGAGTGTCTTTTACAAATTCAGACACACGACCTCTGAAGAGGGTAGCAAGGATAAGTCGAGTAAGGGTTCTACTTGTCTTGAGTATATCATCATGTGTAGCCCTGACATGAGAACACAATGAATCAACTTTAATCTCTCTCTCTTTGTTGGACTCGGAGGCGAACATGGAACACGGGTGGTGAAAGCTCTGACCGCTCTTGATTGTGAAAACCATACAGGGTTTGGCTGGTGAGTCAAAGAACTTTAAAAAGCTTAGCTTAGGCCAGTTACTTGTAGAGTGCAGCTGTAAAGCTCACTTTTATAATCTGTTTTTCTTAAAGCGATTTGTAGTGATACCCATCAAGGTATCTCCACATAAATCTCGTCGAGAGCAAGTCCATGTTGCATTTTATTTATTATATATAGCATGTTGGAGACATGTTTTCTATAATCTCCACACCAGAACGGGACTATTTTGTATTTCTACGAAATAAATGAATTGAAAGTACCGTATCATCACTGTCACTGTCTGCCGCCATTAGAGACTGCCTGTGACGTCACAAAGTCGGTTTGTGTTTACAACGCTTGTACAACGCAGTTAAACTCGTGATTACAGTACATTCCTGACGAATATAACAAACTGTTACTTCCTAGTCAGACATTCCTGATGCTGAAGCTAACATAGGAATTGATGCTTTTCATTTTATGCTCAGATCAATCTTGATTTATCTGTTGTCAAGAGAGGATTTCCAACAATCACAGCATCGTCTGTTTACTTTTTCTTTGATAGGAAGTATTTCACTCGAATAACATTCTTAGCTGTTGCGTATATAACACTGTAGTGAACACAAACCGCCATCTTGAAACAAAGAATCATTGGAAGTTTCTTCGTTGCTTTCATATCATTCATACATTTTACCTCTACAATATGGCCGTGCCAAACACACGATAGATACGCAAGATTTTCCAAAGTTTTGACCTAAAATGTGTTTTTCGAACTTCATGTCCATTTTCCGTATTTATGAAATTTATATCTGTCAAATAATACAGAGTAAAGTTTTCATGCACTTTCCCTTCTACTCCTGCAAAGGTGTTGGCTGAGGGATTTGGATGGTTGCAGTGAGTCTGAGATGCTCGAAAATCGCAGATCCCAAAATGTTTCGCAGGTAACTACTGAGTATTGAAACTGTCTTATATTCTTGAGAAACTGTGCCGTAAAACACGAAACTTAGCCAAATCTAACATACCAAGTTTGGTAACAAAAATATGTGGCTACATGTCTGAGTTAACATGTACAGAGACGGCAAGTTGATCCACATCAGTACATACATCTTCACATTTGACTGTGTCACTTTAAACTGCTTCGATTAAGGCCGGTTTCTTGAATATTCCTGAGGACCATTTAATCCCTAATCCCGTACGGTGCTTCAACTGGCAGAAATATGGTCATCACAAAAATGGCTGCAAAAGAAAGCCAGCCTGCCCTAGGTGTGGGCGGTAGGGCCACGATGGATCGTCATGCAAGGACAAAATCAGAGAGTCAATGAGAAAGGCATGATTTTCAGTGAGGCTAGAAAATTCGTCGAAGCCACAACTCTACATGACCCTGCCGGAAAATCATATGCGAACGCGGCTAAAGTGGAGAAAATATATTCCATGAATTCTGTCTTTACCGACCCAGACATTACCTGGCCACATCGTGAAATCAAGTGTAAAGTCTTTGCGCCTCCAAAACCAGTGGGAACAGCCACCCAAACGAAGAACGAAGCAGAAAATTAAAGTCAATATAACTGCGGTACACATAAGAAGCTCTATACCACCTGTGGAAAAAAAACCGGTTAGATCCTGTCCACAAAAAGAGCAGAAAACAATACATGCTCTAAACCAAATAACGAATACTTAAAGAATCTACTAGACTTCCGAAAGGATCTGATGATTCTATCAAATTTTCTATTAAGTGTGGAATTCTAGAGAGTATAAACAATGGAGAACCCCTGATACCACGCTAGTGAAACCACCCAGAACTCCTGTACTTCCACCACGTTAATAAATACGATCTCTGACAAGATAATACAATAGAATTTCCGAGGGTTAAAGGAAATTATTGATGAAATATGTCTTCTTCTTAAAGCACATGGCCCAACTGATGACTGCCATAAGGAGGTTTTTTAAAAAGAAAACGATAACATTAATCTAAAAATGTCACAACCTTCAACAACTTGAGATGAGACCGTCGGAGCCGTCTCCATCGTTATAAGCAACAAAACTCCTCACAGCTAAATTAATCTACGTTACAGGTTATAGCCGTTCGTGTATCCTACCCAAAACTATTACACCATGCTCAATATATTTTCCCCCAAGCAACCCAATTAATTTATCAGATCGTTACCATCTTTACCAGTACCTTTTGGTCTATTTAATGATTTTAAGGGCCATCATATACTTTGGGATATCAAAGACAGAGGGATAAAATTAAAGAACTTCATTTCAAAACATAATCTTTGCCTTTGTAATGATAAGTCACATACCTATCTGCATCCGGTCACAGGGTCCTGCTCATCCTTAGATCTGACTATCTGCAGTCCATCTCTTTTATTTAACTTCTCTTGGGAAGTTGGTGACGACCTCTCTTATAGTGACCACTTCCAAGTGTACTTACGACGTAATACGCCCGAACCCAAGGGGGTAGTTAAGAGATGGAAACTGAGTAAGGCAGACTGGGGTACGCTTCAGTCCATCTGCGACAAACATTTGACAAATGATCGTTTCGAAAACGTAGCGGATCAGCTACTGTTATTTACCAACAGTGTCTAGGATATTGCTTGCAATACAATGCAAAAACTTTGGTTAGTTCTAAACGTGTTAACAAACTATCGTTTGATGATGCCAGTAATGACGCTATCAGAGAAAGGTCCTTAGACACTGTAATGTCAATCTAGTAGCTGAAAATCTGAAGAAATACTGTATATACCGAGTTAAGATCAACGTACCATACGAGTCAGCAAGCAAAACATGAAGGTCCTGTGTCTCCAGGTTAAACTCCCGCTCCTCTAATACATCAATATCAAACATGGTACGGAAAATCATTGGCAAAATAATGCAGCTGTATCAAACAGCTAAAGAAATCTGATAAATTGGTCACTACTGTACCATAAATTTAAAACACATTCTTCAAAAATGTTTCAACAGAGACCTATACTAAAAATTTCCGCAGTGTCAAAAAACCTGAAAGAAAAGGTTTCTTAAATGTTAAATCTGCTAATGCTGAAGATTAATGTAAACATTTTACTCTCAGAGAATTAAAAGACTCTCTTGTTTGAGCCCATGTCACTTCAGCAGGACCAGATGCTATTCACTATCAACTTCTGAAACACTTACCTGATAAAGGTCTTAATAAATTATTAAACATTTGTAATTAAATCTGGGAAAGCGGGGACTTTCCTCTTTTATAACGAGAAGGAACAGTGATACCAGTATACATTCCTGACAAGGACCATACCGACCATTCCAACTATCATTCCATAGCACTAACAAGCTTTATTTGCACAACCATGGAACAAATGATAAATGGCAGATTCCTCTGAAATCCTGAGTCTTGAGTCCAACAAACTACTATCAGCTTATCAGTGTGGATTCAGACGCCAGTTAAGCACAATTGATCATCTAATTAGACTTAAAGCATTCATCAAAGAGCTTTCATAAAGAAGGAACATAGGTTCCACCATTTCTGAGGAGGTTACCATGTTGTTGGTCACCCTTGTCAACATAAAAATGACAGCATAGCCAAAATGCCTTAACCCAGGAACTGACGCTCATCATACGTCGACGTCGTTTTGATCTGCTATAGATAAAAAAAGTTATGCATACTATTGACCGTCAACTGCATATATGCTTTAACAGAGTTCAGACATGTTTAGAACAAAACTTGGTCAAGTTTTCTAAATCTAATACTGTTTGTATGGACTTATGCCGATTGAATAAAATAATAATGATCCAATGCTCTATCTTGACGGTTCTCTTATCCCTGGTTTGGAGCAGACCCAATTTGTAAGACTCTTATTTTTGACTGTAGACTAACTTTCCTTCCGCATATTAGATACCTCAGGGACAAATATACAAAAGCCCTGGATTTATTATGAGTCGTGGCAAATAAAGATTGTGGAGCAGACCGGAAGGTCTTACTCCATTTATACAGGATTTTATTAAGATCTAAACTTGATTATGGCTCGATTGTGTACGGATCATCTGGCAAGTCTTACATACAGATGCTTGATTATGGCTCGATTGTGTACGGATCATCTGGCAAGTCTACAGATGCTTGATTATGGCTCGATTGTGTACGGATCATCTGGCAAGTCTTACATACAGATGCTTGATCCGCTACACAATTAAGGACGTATTCTTTGTCTAGGAGCATTTGGATCTTTCCCTTCAGAAAGCATATATGCTGAGACAAATGAACTATCGCTTTATTTCAGGCCAATGAAATTTGCTCTTTGAGTATACTACCTTACTTTCCTCGAATCTATCGAATCCTGCATATGATATCGTCTTGAGGCCAAAATACCAAACCTTGTACCCAGGAAACCAAATTTTATTCCGCCTTTTTGGCATATGAATTTGTCCTGATCTAAAAGAATTAAAATTCAACCTTGCCAATACTGCAAAATTAGCTATTCCCAAATTACCACCTTTGTTATTAAAATTCCCCAAAATAATATTTCATTTTTGGCATTACAAAACAAGTCCACTACCGATCCTCTCGTTTTGCAGTGTAAATTCAGTGAATGAAGCCATATATCTCTGTATACAGATGGTGCGAATGATAGAGACAAGGTTGCAGGCTTTGCAACACGCCATGGTACCATCTCGAACCCGTTATCAGATAAAGTCCGCATTTAGACCGCAGAAATTAAAGCCACACTGAAATCGTTGAACTACATTGGAACTTTACAAAAACAAATTTCATAATCTTTTCGGATCTACTTTCCATATTGAAAGCCTTACAAATACTTAACTTGACCGCCCGTTGATATCCCAAATCTGACTAAATCGTGATTTTCTCATAAAATCTGCAACAAGTATTTTTGTGTTTTTACTGTGGGCTGCTTAGTCACATTGGTATAAGAATATTCTGCTTACTTTAAATATTATATGTCCTAAATATGTTGTAAAATATGCGGAATGAAATCTCCATAAATAAGTCTCAGAACATCAAACACACAACTGGAGAGTGGCGTCCCTTATATAGGACAAATTACAGAGATGAGGTGGTATTTTGTGTCACTCGTGTACAGGAAACACATACCTCTCCCATGCATACCTCCTGAAGGGTTAACTTCGACCAGAGTGCATACCTTGCTAGTGTCCACCGAAAAAAGAACGCATTTATTTTCAGTATATCGACTAGCACCGTGTAAGATAGCATATGTGTATGTGAGCTCAATTAAGAAGCTTTTCATCATATACCAACAGATAAATCTTGGACTTTTTAAAAGATTGTGGTTTATATAACAAACTTGACTGTTTGAAGGATTTTATGTATTTTTTCCTTTATCTTTTTTTTTGTATACTTTCTAAAGATTTTTGACATCTTTACCTTGTATTTTGTATCTTGTAGGAGAAGATGTTTACATTCTTTTAAGTTTATCTTTCTAAAGTTTTTTGCTATTTCTGTATCTTTATGTTTATGAACTTACTTTAAATTGCCACTATTTAGCCAGGATTGTGCTGACGTGCCATTAAACCTGTTACATATATATTCATATAAATTGTACAAATTAAGCCACTGTGCAATCAAACGTTGACACTGTTACTGATAATAAATTTTTTGTTCGTTGGTCAAAAACTGCTTCGCAGACACTGACCAATATTTAAAAAGCATCCTGGCATTAAAGTATTTCAGAGTTGAATAATTGATGTGCATCCACCATCATATATAAGGCCTCCATTTTTTTAATTAAAAGAAAATCAACTTGTTCTCAAAAAGTGTTTGACATAATTTGATGATATTTGACAGAGTGCATCTTTGCATCAAGCCCTTTGGAGTTTGTGTAAATGTTGCTGATATGGCGTCATATCCGGAGGCCATTAGTTAACAAGAAAAACTATAAAATGACTTCTCATTGAAAAAAAATACTGAAAGTAGGAAAACCTTTAAATGACCCCTTCTTACAAATTCTGCAACGGAATTTCAAACAAAGTTGATTGGAAGGATTATAGTTTCAAGGCCTTTCAGATTCATATAAATGATGTCAATCTGCCATCAAAATATAGAAACCTCTAAACAACATTTCCCTAAAGCCACTAGATTGAATTCAATCATATCTGATTGATAGTATCCAAGCAAGCTTGACAGGTGTCCAAGCAAGCTTGACAGGTGGTTTGTCAAAGCATATAGACGCTTATGATTTCTGTTTAGACGTGCGAAATCAATACGCAGACAAAATCTTAAGTTGTCAACCAAATCTGGTTGATGCTGTTTCGACTTCTATTCCTGGGATGTAAGGGAATAATTACACCATGGTGCGCTGTATATCTGAGAAATAAACATTCCCAATTTTTATAATTCATAACTTTTAGAAAAAACTGCATTGATGCTTTTCATATATTATCCATCCCAATTAAGCAACGATCGTCATGCTGACAGTATTTAAATACTTGGAAAATGCGACTGGCATGACGTTTGGGATTGATAAAATGTGAAAACATAGCCTAATGGCCTTATTTTGGAAACTTTATGAATTATGACGAATGGCAGAATGTTTATTTTTCTAATACACAGTGCGTTAATCCATAAAAATTCCACAATAGTCTACGAATTGAGGCAGAATGAGTTCCAGATTTAGTATACAACAGGGAATTTGTCTATGTAGTGATGGAATTTGTCTATGTAGTGATGTCAAACATCTAAACAGCCATCTTAATCGTCAACATATTTTGATGGCCGATTTGTCGGACTACATTCTACTGAGATTATTTGGCATATTGCTCTTGCATTTGGATATTAGGCAAAGTTATCTAGGTGAATGATTTCATTTAAGACCCACTTTGACCTCTTGTTTAACTTTTTCATCAATGTCGAAACTTCTTTTCAAGCACTATGCGGCAGTGCCAGTATTCGTGAAAATACATTCATGCATTCAAGAACGCCACATTGAGTGTTACCCAGTACTTTGAGTTTTCGAATAGCCCGTTGTTTTTTTTTCTTGCTTTATACGGGCAAGTGGGGCCATTGGTTCATCAAGGAGGCCCATTGAACTACAAGTGTGATGCGATTCCTACAAATAAAGATGTTCAATAGCAAGAAAATAAGAACAATGATTGTTCATTATTTGTGTTACAGTGGTTGAAAACACGCAGTATATACATTTCCCGTCACCACCATCATCGCCGCATCAATGCAAAAGTCCTTGTTGACTGTGTCTTGTATACACTATATCTAGGACCAACTTTCTCGCGTGTTTTGGTGCATTTACCATAGGTGTCAGTTCTGTCCACCATGGTCAGACCATCCAATCATTAGTTAATAAAAAAAATACGGTTCTTATTTACAAGTGAAAACGATTTAGAAGTAACAAAGATGGTGACCTCCTGTCCGCCATATTGCTTCAGTTCTTTTTTGAAGACTAAATATTTTAGGCCTGATGTGTCCGTCATCTTTCTTATGTCGAACTAAAGGCAACCCTTTGGTCACACTTCAATCGGATAATTGACGTCACACGACGACCAGTAAGTTTGCCCAAATAGCTGAACAATGACCAAAATGATACGTTTTCTTGTCAGAATTCCGCCAAAACACTTCCCTTTTTATAGCAAGAACTGTGGAGTTTTCGCGGCAGAAGCGTGCGGTTTGTTCACGCTGACAGATATATTACACGTATATCTATTCTCAGCACGTGGTGATACGTAGCGATGCCACTTGTATGTCATCTCGCCAACGAAACTTCTTTCCCATCAATAAACGTCATGATTCATCAGGAAACGGCTGACATACACAGTAGTCAACGAATTAGTAAGGCCGTAGTCGTTGCACACTTGAGATGAAGCCGATATGCCTACATACAGTTTACACTGAACGAACCAATTATATGGCGATAAAGGAGGATAGACAGTGCAAACTTTGGTGTGCTTTTCATCGGAATCATATTTAATCATCATTCAAAATTTAAATTATTCTTGCTCAAAACTCTTTCCCGTATTTTGGTTACTAGTTCATGTGACCTCGCCCACACATCACTCTTCCAGACAGCGTATGTACTATCGACCATTTGGTTCCCAGTTTCAGAAATTCTGCTTATGAGTATAGACGTTTGAAACACAGATAACCAACCTAGAAATCTCATAGTGCATCTCACGCCCTCTAGCTACAGGCAGGAGAATTCCATTACATCATGCCTCAGATAATAAGATTCCTAACTTCGTTAGATTGATTCTACAATAAATAGATCATGTTTATAACGTGGTGAATCACAGTGATTTCCTAATATTCCCCATATACATGAAACAGTTACTCCATGATGTCTCTGAGTTTATGTAAGAAAGCGAGTGTCGTGATTAACACCGTGATTCCGATAATTTTGGTTTAATATTCTAAATCAATATACTCCAAAATCAATATACTCCTAAATCAATAGGAGTTATCTAACTTCAGGGGCTACTCATATGCTGTCAAAATCAACTTTCCATCGGAGTCGTAAATAACACACACACACACTCATATATATATATATATATATATATATATATATATATATATATATATATATATATATATATATATATATATATATATATAATACCAATCATATGGCAAATAACAGTTCTTTTAAGTGCACTCGATCCAGCAAGGGATCGCGTGTGTCAAGGATTGATTAAGATAAATGCAACTAACTGACAACAAACAGTGCAAACTAGTTTTTAAGTAGTCTCAATGAACAGTGCAAAACTTGTTTTTAAGTAGCCTGAATGAACAGTGCAAAACTTGTTTTTAAGTAGCCTGAATGAACAGTGCAAAACTTGTTTTTAAGTAGCCTGAATGAACAGTGCAAAACTTGTTTTTAAGTAGCCTGAATGAACAGTGCAAAACTTGTTTTTAAGTAGCCTGAATGAACAGTGCAAAACTTGTTTTTAAGTAGCCTGAATGAACAGTGCAAAACTTGTTTTTAAGTAGCCTGAATGAACAGTGCAAAACTTGTTTTTAAGTAGCCTGAATGAACAGTGCAAAACTTGTTTTTAAGTAGCCTGAATGAACAGTGCAAAACTTGTTTTTAAGTAGCCTGAATGAACAGTGCAAAACTTGTTTTTAAGTAGCCTGAATAAACAGTGCAAAACTTGTTTTTAAGTAGCCTGTATGAACAGTGCAAAACTTGTTTTTAAGTAGCCTGAATGAACAGTGCAAAACTTGTTTTTAAGTAGCCTGAATGAACAGTGCAAAACTTGTTTTTAAGTAGCCTGAATGAACAGTGCAAAACTTGTTTTTAAGTAGCCTGAATGAACAGTGCAAAACTTTTTATTAATTAACCTCAAAATTCAATGAACAGTGCAAAACTAGTTTTTAAGTAGCCTGAATGAACAGTGCAAAACTTGTTTTTAAGTAGCCTCAAAAGTCAATGAACAGTGCAAAACTTGTTTTTAAGTAGCCTCAATGAACAGTGGAAAACTTGTTTTTAAGTAGCCTCAATGAACAGTGGAAAACTTGTTTTTAAGTAGCCTCAATGAACAGTGCAAAACTTGTTTTTAAGTAGCCTCAATGAACAGCGCAAAACTTTTTATTAATTAACCTCAAAATTCAATGAACAGTGCAAAACTAGTTTTTAAGTAGCCTCAATGAACACTGCAAAACTTGTTTTTTAATAGCCTCAATGAACAGTGGAAAACTTGTTTTTAAGTAGCCTCAATGAATAGTGCAAAACTTGTTTTTAAGTAGCCTCAATGAACAGTGGAAAACTTGTTTTTAAGTAGCCTCAATGAACAGCGCAAAACTTTTTATTAATTAACCTCAAAAGTCAATGAACAGTGCAAAACTAGTTTTTAAGTAGCCTCAATGAACACTGCAAAACTTGTTTTTAAGTAGCCTCAATGAACAGCGCAAAACTTTTTATTAATTAACCTCAAAAGTCAATGAACAGTGCAAAACTTGTTTTTAAGTAGCCTCAATGAACACTGCAAAACTTGTTTTTAAGTAGCCTCAATGAACAGTGCAAAACTTGTTTTTAAGTAGCCTCAATGAATAGTGCAAAACTTGTTTTTAAGTAGCCTCAATGAACAGTGCAAAACGTGTTTTTAAGTAGCCTCAATGAACAGTGCAAAACTAGTTTTTAAGTAGCCTCAATGAACAGTGCAAAACTAGTTTTTAAGTAGCCTGAATGAACAGTGCAAAACCTGTTTTTAAGTAGCCTCAATGAACAGTGCAAAACCTGTTTTTAAGTAGCCTCAATGAACAATGCAAAACTTGTTTTTAAGTAGCCTCAATGAACAATGCAAAACTAGTTTTTAAGTAGCCTGAATGAACAGTGCAAAACTAGTTTTTAAGTAGTCTCAATGAACAGTGCAAAACTTGTTTTTAAGTAGCCTGAATGAACAGTGCAAAACTTGTTTTTAAGTAGCCTGAATGAACAGTGCAAAACTTGTTTTTAAGTAGTCTCAATGAACAGTGCAAAACTAGTTTTTAAGTAGCCTCAATGAACAGTGCAAAACTTGTTTTTAAGTAGTCTCAATGAACAGTGCAAAACTTGTTTTTAAGTAGCCTGAATGAACAGTGCAAAACTTGTTTTTAAGTAGTCTCAATGAACAGTGCAAAACTAGTTTTTAAGTAGCCTGAATGAACAGTGCAAAACTTGTTTTTAAGTAGCCTGAATGAACAGTGCAAAACTTGTTTTTAAGTAGCCTGAATGAACAGTGCAAAACTTGTTTTTAAGTAGCCTGAATGAACAGTGCAAAACTAGTTTTTAAGTAGCCTGAATGAACAGTGCAAAACTTGTTTTTAAGTAGCCTGAATGAACAGTGCAAAACTAGTTTTTAAGTAGTCTCAATGAACAATGCAAAACTTGTTTTTAAGTAGCCTCAATGAACAGTGCAAAACTTGTTTTTAAGTAGCCTCAATGAATAGTGCAAAACTAGTTTTTAAGTAGTCTCAATGAACAGTGCAAAACTTGTTTTTAAGTAGCCTCAATGAACAGTGCAAAACTTGTTTTTAAGTAGCCTCAATGAACAATGCAAAACTTGTTTTTAAGTAGCCTCAATGAACAGTGCAAAACTTGTTTTTAAGTAGCCTCAATGAACAGTGCAAAACTTGTTTTTAAGTAGCCTGAATGAACAGTGCAAAACTAGTTTTTAAGTAGTCTCAATGAACAATGCAAAACTTGTTTTTAAGTAGCCTCAATGAACAGTGCAAAACTTGTTTTTAAGTAGCCTCAATGAATAGTGCAAAACTAGTTTTTAAGTAGTCTCAATGAACAGTGCAAAACTTGTTTTTAAGTAGCCTCAATGAACAGTGCAAAACTTGTTTTTAAGTAGCCTCAATGAACAATGCAAAACTTGTTTTTAAGTAGCCTCAATGAACAGTGCAAAACTTGTTTTTAAGTAGCCTGAATGAACAATGCAAAACTAGTTTTTAAGTAGCCTCAATGAACAGTGCAAAACTTGTTTTTAAGTAGCCTCAATGAACAATGCAAAACTAGTTTTTAAGTAGCCTCAATGAACAGTGCAAAACTTGTTTTTAAGTAGCCTCAATGAATAGTGCAAAACTAGTTTTTAAGTAGTCTCAATGAACAGTGCAAAACTTGTTTTTAAGTAGCCTCAATGAACAGTGCAAAACTTGTTTTTAAGTAGCCTCAATGAACAGTGCAAAACTTGTTTTTAAGTAGCCTAAGCGCTTTTGACTCTCGTCGAGTCTTTGTCAACGGCAAACACAAAACAAAGACAAGACAAATAATAAACACAAAAAAAAGAAAGCGTTGAAATAAAAAAAAAATTGACATGACTATATCTAATGGAAGTATTGTTTGAAACTGTTCAATGTCGCGCGTAATTGGTTTCTATTTACGGTTTGTGCAAATTTATGTAAGACTTTTCCGACCTGGAAAACGTGTACTTAATATATCTTTGCTTTAGGATTATTACTGAACTGAATATACAGTGCCTGTTTTATTTGTTTTTATTATTCGCTCCACTACTGAGTAGACAGATACACTTTTTAATGTCAATAATAGTACTGATAAACTTCATTTTGTTAAAATGCGAACAATATTGCGTGCAATGTGTTGCCGTTTATTTTCTTTGTTTCTGGTTTGGAACAATACTACTGACATATGTAAAAACATTCCTCGGGCACGATAACAAAAAAGCAAAACATTTATGTACAGACAGCTCATAGATCGTGCACAATATTAAACCTATTACGTAAGCTGTTTCCAACCTTGGGTCAAATGCTGCCGTGTTCATGCTAATGCTAAAATATTAGTTTCGGATGAACCGCATGTGGTAATGATTATTTGGTCTCTCCGAAAATTGATATCTCTTTAAAAATGTACATTATGAGCTAAATGTCTTCACCAGAGCAACAATCTATTATAAGAATCTGGATTTACGTCAAAGTATATCCAGTAATACGTGTATTAATTATTATTTCATTATATAATATGCTGACAACTAATGTGCAGCCTGAAATGTGTGTGTGTTTTCTTCGTCATGATACGCGTTGATATTGAATTAAATAAATGTATGTTTTATATATCATATAGCAGCTGTACCATATATCAGCAAACGGCCATCTGTAACCAATCTTAATAATGTACGAGTAAACAGTTTATGGCATGTTTAACGAGATGACTTTCTGATATCGTCAAATACGTGCAAAGGAGGGTACAAAATAGTATATTCTACATGTCTAGATGCGTGTTCTATAGTTTATGAAAGGCTACAATCTTCCTTTCAGTTGACTTACTTTGATGATCTCTATTAGTGGTTGTATTTGTGTATTTTTACTCTTATGTTCATTTTGTAGCCAATCTATTCGGACGTTTATGCAACAAGTCATAAATTGGTTGGGATGTCGGAATTTAAAGCTCTAAGTAGCTGTTAAAGCCCTGCGGGTGTCAAAAAGAGTTTGATCGGCAGACCTGTTGCAATAAATAAAAAAACTACGCCCTGTTTGAGATCTGACCTGATAAGTAACTGCCTATATACGTGTGCAAATGAGCTATATCACGACAGAAAAATGCAAAAATGTAGCTTTATTTCACACCTTAGATTTATCTCGCTATATTATGTTATGCTTTCGATTGTGCAAGACAATTGTATGAGATTGAGTTTGATATTACTACAGTTATTAATTAATTTCAATTTTCCTTTGTACACGTGGCAGATAGCCCCCGGAAATCGTGAAAATTATCTTTATAATATTATTGTCCGCCAAATTGGAATATTATTGTGCTTCGGAAAGTAAAGTTAGGTAATATAGGTAATACGATGTATTGGATGCAAGATGTTTTAAAGCATACAAGTCCAGGTAAATTCAAAGTCCAAGTGTATTCAAATGTTCAATAGCAATATATTATATCCACTATCATAGATGTTTCACACTCAGTAAACCGGATCTTTTTTCTTCAGTGCCCAATAACACACACTCTTTCTGTCCCAGTTTTCTGTCTTATAACATATTCAAACGGATTACTTATAAAAGGAAGATCAATTATAATTACAAATTATAATGATTCATTAACATAAATTCATTATGAATGGAGTCTTAATGAATGATTTCAATCCAAAGGTTATAATTATTTTTAAAAAACACATCAAAAACGATTAATGACCCTGACAAGTAAATGCATTTTAACTTATTTGGAACCTTAGACTCGGCAGTCAAAGAGATGTTTATAAGCAATTTCAATGAAGCGTACTCCACATGCGCAGGAATTTCACAGCTGGTTTGGGGTCATAGGTCATAATGACCCATATCACACAAAGTTTTAAGCTCAGGGATAAGAAGTAGAGAGAAAAGAAAAAAAAACGAGAGAGAGAGAGAGAGAGAGAGTTTGGTCATAGATCTGAAGAGCTTATGGGATGGTCTGATGTCCGTCCGTCGGTTAGCACAAGTTTGTTATCGCTACTCCTCCTAAAATGCTTGGAGGATTTCCATGAAACTTTAAACACACATTCATCCCGTGGTCTTGTTGCTCCAAGATGAAAATGGTGCTGCTCAGACATCCAATATGGCCGCCACAACGACCATCTCGAAAATCTTGTTATTGCTACTCCTCCTGAATGGATGGTCATATTAACACGGGATTTTCACCAAAAAGACTAACTATGATGTCTAGTTGGTCCTAAATAAAAATGTTGCAGATCTGACATCAAATATGGCCGCCACGGCAACCATTTTGAAAATATTGTTATCGCTACTTCTCGTGAATCGATGGTCATATCAACATGGGGTTTTCACAGAAAGAGTTCTTATGATGTCTAGTTGGTCCTAAATTAAAATGGTGCAGATCTGACATCCAATATGGCCGATACGGCAGCCATCTTGAAAATATTGTTATCGCTACTCCTCCTGAATGGATGGACATATCAACATGGGGTTTTTAATAACAGACGTCTTATGATGTCTAGTTGGTCCTAAATGAAAATGGTGCAGATCTAACATCCAATATAGCCGCCATGGCAGCGATTTTGAAAATCTTGTTATTGCTATTCCTCCTGAATGGATGGTCATATCATCATGGGGTTTTCACTGAAAGACTTCGTATGATGTCTACTTAGTCCTAAATGAAAATGGTGCCGATATGACATCCAATATATCTGCCATCTTGAAAATTTTGCTATCGCTACTACTCCTGACTGGATGGTAATATCAACAGTAGATTTTCACTGAACGACTTCTTATGATGTTTAGTTAGATCTAAATTAAAATGGTGCTCATTTGGGGTCCAATATGGCCGCAACGGCAGCCATTTTTAAAATCTTGTTATCATTACTTCTACTGAATGGATGCTCATATCAACATGGGGTTTTCGACTAAAAGACTTTTTACGATGTCTGCTTGGTCCTAAGTGAAAATAGTGCCAATCTGAAGGACAGTATGACCACCATGGCAGCCATCTTGAAAATCTTATCATCGCTACTCCTCCTGAACAGAAAGTTATATTGACGTGGGGGTTTCACTGAAAGACTTCGTATGATATCTAGTTGGTCTTAAATGAGAATGGTGCGAATCTGACGTCCAATATGGCCACCATGCCAGCCATCTTGAAAATCTTGTTATCGCTACTCCTCCTAAATGGATGGGCACATCCACATCGGGTTTTCACTAAAAGACTCCTTATCAAGTCTACTAGGTTCCAAATGAAAATGGTGCTGATATGTTGTCGGTCGTTTGATGTCCATCCATTAGCACAGGTTCGTTATCGCCACTCCTCCTAAACTACTGTCAGGATCGCAGGGTTGTCTTGAAACTATATATATATATATATATATATATATATATATATATATATATATATATATATATATATATATATATATATACATATATATACATATATATATATACACACATATATATATATACATATACATTTACATATATATATTTATACATACATACATACATACATACATACATACATACATACATACATACATTCACATGGACATATAGATTGAGATCCATGATCATAACTATCAAGTAACTTAGAACATAATTGTCCATTGCACTGTGAACTGTGACTTGCATTGTGTTTGAAAGAAGTCTCATGATGATTTGTTTCATTGTCTTCTACACTTTGAATTATATCTGGGTCTTTCTGGGCGTGGAGAGATAGGTGTGTTAGAGATGTTATATATGTGGACACTATGTGGCTTGTGCCTGCCTGTGCAGGTGAAGGTGTAAAAGAAGTATGGTCTTGCTTGGCTAGCACTACATGTACTTGGATTTTCATTATCTTGATTAGTGGCATTGTCTTCTACAATTTGATGAAGTGTATCTGGGTCTACCAGGGCGGGTAAGTAATTACGACTTATGTGAATGAATACAAATATGATATTCACTGATTTTGACAAATTACTTCTAAACAATTGTTTACCTGGCCACCATCTTACAGCATGAACGAAATGACGAGAAACCACTTGTTTTCATCATACAAAATGGTAGACATGGTTAAAAGGAAGAGATTGTCTTATCTTGATTTCTTAGAAATTCTCTTCGCCCAGCAGAGCGTCAGTCCCTTCTAGGGTCTCTTGTTTATTTTTTGAGGTTGGGGTGCAAGGATATATGTACAATGGAGCACACATAATTTTTGTTCATGAAGATTAAAATATGATACAATGTGTTTAAACCTAGTTAAGGTAACAGTTATAAAAAAATATGCGGAAAATATCACGTGTCATAGAATGTATGAGGTAAAGAATAAATAGCTCTGTCAAATGAAAATTAACATGCTTTTTCTACATACACCAACAGACTTTGTTAACATTAGATTATTCAATTAATTCTTTGTATAATAACCATTTACTATCAAACTTTTCCCATTCACAGTTGCTTTTTGCATTGTATTTTTCGACATTAAAATGAAATTTAAGTAATTTTTATAATATGACAATAGTTTTGCTAAGAAAATAAGTACATTTATTACACCATCAGTCTGTGTTTCCTCTTTGATTCCGAATACGATATTTTTCTTTGATTAATCTAAGTTGCCGGTTCGACTACGCTTACTCTTGATCCATTGTGACATGACATTTAAAAATGTATGCGTGTGCGATAATCCCAGAACAGATGAGATATTGTTTCAACATGTAATGTTCACAGAGAACAAAGATCATTTTTGAAAATCTTGATTGTTGTAAGCCATGGTTCTGTGTAAATCTTAAGTTGCATCCATTTAAGGTTTGGGCACTTTGTGGCTTTATATGGAAACATAAAGAATTTATGCCACTTTTTGTCTTTTATATTACTGAATTGAGCATTCCATTTCGAAATAAAAGTTGGTGTTTCGTCATTTTCAATGAATTTTACATAAAGCCCTTTACATCCTTTATTATTTTTGTACGATAGTGTGTGCCGAAACATTTATAAAAGATTGTTGTCAACTACAATCCCAGTTGAACTTAAATTTCTTTTTTTAAGATTTTATAGCCGTCAGCATGCTTTGAAAATCAAAGAAGTTAGTTCTATAAGGGTGGATCTTCCTTTTAAGTCGTCAAAACATATCCAGGAACCATCTTCATATTTTGTTAAAAACACTCTTATCATTTTTTTTATGTTGGGATTGAACCATACACATGTTTGTATAAGAAATACTCGGGTGAATTAACTTTAACTCATGTATGTAATTCTGAGAAGGCGCCAAAAACATCTATCCAAAATGGATGAAGACTCTTTCTTATAGACTGAACAAAATCTTTCCCAAAAATAAGAGATAGTCAATGTTTGGTATTAGAAGTTATAATATACTTTTTCATTTAGAATTACCAGACAACATTCTCGCAAGCCATGGAAGTTTTAAAGTCTTAAACACCCTCATAGTGGCCTTTTATTATAATTTTTCGTATTATTTTATCTTTTGCTCAGTTCCATAAAAACTTGTATCAGAGTGTAGATAGTTCATCAAGTACCTGTTCTGATGGATTTGGTTCATCAAGTACCTGTTCTGATGGATTTGGTTCATCAAGTACCTGTTCTGATGGATTTGGTTCATCAAGTACCTGTTCTGATGGATTTGGTTCATCAAGTACCTGTTCTGATGGATTTGGTTCAGTTAATAAAAATTGAGAAATTTTGACCTCGCAAGACTTTTTTTTTTGTCACTGCTATCTTTTCAAACGGTGCAAGGATGCGCTTGTTCCACTGTGAAGTAAATTTCTTTAATTTTGGGGGGGATAATTAAGAACTGGAATATTCTCTAAAATAGTTGAGAACTTAACCCCCAAGAAGATCAATTAATTGCAATCCCAATTAAGTTTATATTCAGGACAGAATTTGAATCTACTGCCTACTCTGCTTCCAAACTAAATTACTGTTGTTTTTTCTATATTAATACTAACACCTGAAAATTTAAAATATTGATACAAAAGATTCAAAGCAGATTAAAAGACTTTTCTGAACCATCAAGAGTGAGTGATGTATTGTCTACATATTGAGAATTAAAATAAGTTGTATAACCAACATTTATCGCTTTAATTTTCTTATTTACTCTTATCATATGAGCCAATATATCTGCACGCAAAATAAAGATATATGGGAAGATAGGGTCGCCCTACCTACATCCTCTTTCAATATTAAACCATTTAGATACTTGCTCGTTAATAGTTATACATGATTTAATATTACAATAACAATTTTTAATCCATTTTACAACTGATTCATCCAAATTTTAAACAAAAAATATTTACTGTATCTATGAATAACCATTCAGCAGAATCAAATGATATTTCCAAATCAACTAAAAGTAGCAGACCAGGAATTTTATGTTTTCTAGTGTGAAACATCAAATCATAGAAATTCCTAATATTCTCACCAATGATCTCACTTTAAAAAAAAAACAAAAAAAAAACGTTTGATCTTCGTGTATAATTGTAGGGGGTACAGTTGTTATCCAAGTTGCTATACAAGCAGAAGCAACTTTACATGACACATTTAGAAGGGAAATAGGTCTTCAGTTTGAGATATATTGTTTAGGCTTGTCACCTTTTGGTAAACATATGACACCTTCTTTCTGGGTGGGAGAAACTTCCTCATGTTTATATCCGTAGTTGATTTTTTTTCGCCAAAAAGTATCCAATATCTTTCCCAAAAAAGTTATAAAATTCTGCTGTGAAACCATCAGATCCTGGCCTTTTTTCATTTGCACTTTTCGGAGACTATTGGTGGCTTCGAGATAGGACATAGGACCATTCATTGAATCCTTCTAAATATTATTTCATTTCCCAATATCATAGTAATTTTTTTAAAAAGTCTGTATTTAAATTGTATTCGTCAAATTCAATTTATTTCTTAAACTGTGATGATAAATAAGCCATTTCTGTTTTTTATTATTTAGTGCAGAGTTTTATTTATCCTTTTAGAAATGTTGTGAATCCTTCAGCGACATTGTTCATTTAGATTAAATTTCTTGAAGAGTTTACTACTGAAGCTGTTACCTTTTACCTTGATTATCAAGCAAGCCAAATATAACACTTCCTTGTTTTTATATTTTAAGAAATGTTAATATGGTCATTGCCAGTTCCAAGTATTTTAAAAATTGTTTTAAGCATATTTGATTTATAATAGGCCCAATACATTTGTTATTATGTTTAAAACCAAGGAAAAATTGTGCATTGAAATATGTTTGGGTATGTCTTGGTTCAGACTGTGATTGTCGTTGTTATTTGGTGTTTCATTGTCGATCTTGAAATGGCCAGGAAAAGTGGGATCATTTTTGCGATACAAGGCTTAATTAAAATTCAGAATTTAGCATTCTCTAGCATTGTCAAAGCAAAGGGACACTGGCAGACTCACAGTCACATTTCAAATTGGTCCGAATCACGCATGTTATTCCTATCCAACTCCAAGAAGACAAAAGTTCATTGAATTTCGGTTTCATACTTTGTTGTTGTATTGGCTCTTATCAATTTGTATGTTAACATCTTCCATTGATTACAGTTAGATAGAGTACAATGATGATGATGATGATGATGATGATGATGATGATGATGATGATGATGCTGGTGATGAATTTTTTTCCAGCTGATTTAAAACGCAGTAGGACCTATTGGTTGACTTGGCACAGTGATCTATGGAAAATTTGGCAGTTCCTCAATAAACTTGCTCTGGTCTTCCCATCACAAGTTATTCGCGAGATATAATACATATTTTGGCAAATTCAAACTGTAAAACGAGTAATTAGAAGAATAACTGGTTTGATTAGCTTTTGCCAGAAGTTATTGCGAAGACCATTATTTGCGCGTGCTTTATGAGATACAAAGACTATTAGTAAGGTGATGTCCACAAGACTGTTAGCGAAACAACGTTTTTGGGACATCTGCGCGTTTTTGAGACATCTGTGCTCATTCAAAATAAAATTTATGAACTTGTCAAGTAATTTCAATCTTTTGCTCGCCAGGGTTCATAAAATAAAGAAATTTTTTGACGAGTTTCATACATTTCATTTGAAACGAGCACACTTCTACAATCTTTTATTCCGCTAATGCACGGGAATAGTGAAATTAGTATATCCATTCTTTAGATGACACACAATTTAACTCAGAGAAAATACCAAACAAAAATTTTTAAATATTTCTGAAGAGGTCCTTAGCTTATTGTTTGTGTGTTTGTGTTATCCAGTCATTATTTTAAAAATAGTTCTTATTACTAACTTGGTATGATAAGAAACAAGGAGGTCTGTGCAAGTAGAAGGAAGGATTGTGAACAAACCTCATACCACAGGCTACCTCATCGTTTGATTAGTATGTAACATAAACCTCACACCACAGGTTACCTCATCGTTTGATTAGTATGTAACATAAACCTCATACCACAGGTTACCTCATCGTTTGATTAGTATGTAACATAAACCAGTAATAGAAAGAAGGACCTATAGATTAATTTAAAGACAAGACCTTTCGCTGAGTAAATGAGAGCGGTATTCCATGGATTCCACCGTCTTACATCAAGTATCACCTCGAAACTCCGATATTTCTAAAATACATTTCGTCATAAATGATTTTTCTTCAATTACACCACATTCTCTTCCTTTTTCATATAACCTAAACCTAGTTTCTAGGTCGATCCGTTTGAAAACTCCACATAAGTCTAACCCCCCACAAAGTTAATGTACAGGAAGTGCACTGAGCGCATGGGCAATCCGACGTGTAGACTTTAAAACGTAACTGTTTTTTTTCTCTCTCGCTTTGTCATGTTTCGAAGCAAAGAACGTAAACGTATTTTATTTTAAGACTTTATTATTATTAATTTTTATTATTAGTAGTAGTAGTATTGATTACATGTACAAGCCTACATACATGCGCTTATACGATATATTATGAAAAGATTTTATTTATAAAAGGTTAATGACCGAAAAAACTTATCTCATGCAATCTTGTCCTATTGGATGCATCTCTCCCAAAGTTATGTATTACCCTTTCATGATTCCATGTGGGTATATATGCACCATTATCACACATGCGCAATTTTTAAAATGAAATATAAACACACATTGATATCAAAATATAATGAATTTTGTGTTCATATGTTAGATAAAGAAAGGTCTTGGCCATTTCCATCACAAATCTATTGGCTTTTTAGCACATACACAAACTATCTAATCTGAAAGAGCAACATTATAAAATCTTTTCCACCACCCCCCCCCCCCCCCCCCACATTTCCGCCCGCAAAGGGAGTCAAGGGTCATAAGCCGAAGACTTGCATTTATTATGTATCTTTTCTGATACGACTGCCTATATAATGTTAGGTTCCGCAACATTAGTAAAGTTCACTGTAATCAATTGTGTTTGTACCCTTGACCGCCTCACAGGGATCTCAGGAAAAGAAACTGATATAATACTCATATCTATAGAGCATGGTTGCCAAATAACAGAAAATAACAAGTTTTGTGAATTTCTACCCAGTGGTTGAGTTGAGGGATAGGATAATAAACAGATAGAATGTTAGACTGCAAGGCACCGTATGTACTCGCGTATTAGAGGGGGTCCAAATGCAAACAACATAGACCCTGATCTGCCGTCACATAATGTGCCGGCAGATCAGGGTTTATGTTGTTTGGTCTACTGATTAGTCTTTACAAACTGCATAGACCCAGATCTGCCGTCGCATAATGGACCGTTGGTAAGGGTTTATACGCGAGTATAGGCGGTATGATAATGCATCAAAAACTTCGAGTAGGATATCATATCTGATATTGTTAATAGTGAAAATGCCAACGATTGATAATATATATAACAATCCTGTAAGTTTTGCTTTTAAATTGGAAGAAACAAGACATCTCTTTATTATCTGGCTTGCCGAACATATACCGTCTATACTCGCGTATAAACCGATACCAACTGCAAACTGCATAGACCCAGATCTGCCATCGCATAATGCACCGGTAGATCTGGGTCTATGCCGCTTGTAAGGACTAATCAGTAGAACAAACAACATAGACCCTGATCTGCCAGCGCATTATGCGCCGGCAGATCAGGGTCTATGTTGTTTGCATTTGGACTTGGATTATACTCGAGTATACACGGTAATCACGAATGAAATAAATGTTCTAACAAAGAACATTAGTCTTGGAAATGGAAGATAGAGAATTGGAGAATAGCAGTGTATGACACTACATCTTGTTCTAACTGCCGTAATTGTTGTTGAAATTATAAAAATAGGGGAATTACCCTTTGAGTAAGGAGAAAATAATCCTTCTTAGTTTCGTTCGAACTAATTTTTGTGGCAAATCGATTTCAGATATTTCTCTTGCCCAGACACAATGTTTCATGTACACGACAATTATCAACAGCTCATACCTCTACAAGCAATCTGTTCGAAAATGATTATCAATTTATTGAGATAGTAATGCTTGGGACAGTAATGCTTGGGACAGTAATGCTTGGGACAGTAATGCTTGGGACAGTAATGCTCCCTTTCTACTTTAGTGGAAAGGGGAATAATATAAGCCGATCCAAAGTAACGTATATAAATTCATCGTCCATTTAGCGCAAGACAGCTTTACTAAAAAAAGATTTGGTACAGATTTGCCATTATAGAAGAGTATCTGTTGATTCATAATACCAAAAACAGCACGCTCAGTATATATATATATATATATATATATATATATATATATATATATATATATATATATATATAGGCATTAACGAGCCATTTTGTGTTGATAATATAATGAGAAGAAAAATAAGTGGTGTCGGTTGACCCCACATTTCATAGTTCAGTATCATTTTTCAAATTCCTTGCCTTAAGAGAGTGACGGAGTTACTCCCCCATTTCACACTGGGCCGAATTTCACCTACATTTATGTTTATTTCATAAACCTGCGCAATAAAAAGTGGACTGAATTTTAAGATTCCCACATATTTACCCTGTGATAACTCTTTTCAGTGTAAACTGGGTACATGTTGCACTAATTAGCCGTTGCACATGAGAAAAAAAAAAATAAAACATATGGACGAGATGATGATGATGATTTCTTTTGGAACTCATCCAAAATATTGTAGAAGGAATTGGCTCACTTGACGTTGTGATACATAGCAACGTTGGCATTTCTTCTATAAACTTGCGGAGGTCGTCCCATCGCAAGATATCCGGAAAACATGATGAATATTTTGTTTAATCTGAGAGTGCGGAGAGTGATAAGAAGACTATTTGTCTGATTAGTTGTGCCATAAAGATCCTGCGAAGGCTTTTTATTTCTCGCTACTTCTAAGAGAACATTGATAACGTGACAAAAACGATAACGGAAAGAAAGCGATCGAAATAGTGATTTTAAGACACATGCGCAGAGTGTCTAATCAATACTCTTGGCGAAATAACCGAGGATCACCATGCTACATGCCCCGGCTGAACGATAAACATCGTGCCAATTACCGGAACTAATATCCGTTGCAGATTTTGCCTTTAATTACGTCCTGTGAAGGGAATCCTACCGTAATGTTTCATTTATTAGAACTTTTGCAGCTAATGTACTGTCTACGACACTTTTGCCTTTTTTCTTTGGTTATCCAGGCAGACGACAATGCTAGTAATTATTTGAGTGCTTCTGCTTATCTATAGTACTCTATTGGAATAGATATTGGGGGTCTTCCTCTATTACCTCCCATAGAAGATATTGGGGGTCTTCCTCTATTACCTCCCATAGAAGATATTGGGGGTCTTCCTCTATTACCTCCCATAGAAGATATTGGGGGTCTTCCTCTATTACCTCCCATAGAAGATATTGGGGGTCTTCCTCTATTACCTCCCATAGAAGATATTGGGGGTCTTCCTCTATTACCTCCCATAGAAGATATTGGGGGTCTTCCTCTATTACCTCCCATAGAAGATATTGGGGGTCTTCCTCTATTACCTCCCATAGAAGATATTGGGGGTCTTCCTCTATTACCTCCCATAGAAGATATTGGGGGTCTTCCTCTATTACCTCCCATAGAAGATAGTGGGGGTCTTCCTCTATTACCTCCCATAGAATATACCGGGGGTCTTTCTCTATTACCTCTCATATAAGATACTGGGGGTCTTTCTCTATTACCCCCCCATAGAAGATAATGGGGGTATTTCTCTATTACCTCCCATAGAAGATACTGGGGGTCTTTCTCTATTACCTCCCATAGAAGATACTGGGGGTCTTTCTCTATTACCTCGCATAGAATATACCGGGGGTCTTTCTCTATTACCTCTCATATAAGATACTAGGGGTCTTTCTCTATTACCCCCCATAGAAGATACTGGGGGTATTTCTCTATTACATCCCATAGAAGATACTGGAGGTATTTCTCTATTACCTCCCATAGAAGATACTGGGGGTATTTCTCTATTACCTCCCAGAGAAGATACTGTGGGTATTTCTCTATTACCTCCCATAGAAGATACTGGGGGTCTTTCTTTATTACCTCCCAGAATAATGGCGACTCTAATATCATAAAAGACCCTAGATAATTCATCCGAATTGAAACATGCAAAATTATATTTTTATTTTATACTGCAATATGACTGATGGGAAAATATGCGGTGACGTTTGAGGTTTCCAATATATTCCTCTTATTTTATGATTCCTTTTTACTTCGGATATGTCTAAAACTGCGTGTGAGTTCTTTCTAAGTGCAATCAATATTTGAAAGATTTTATGGGACAAATATACATCGGTCATACGGATATGTGCTTTGTTCAAAAATTAAAACTATAACTTAATTGTCAGACATATATTTTGGTGCACATGAAAATCAAGCACCTGTCGCACACAATTATTGGAGTTATATAATGTACTGCAAGAAGAAGAAAACAAGTGTTCCGTGGATCACTATACCTCAGCTTTTCCAGCCTCAGCCTACCACCGTTCTGTTGGTTACCATGAAGTAATTTCCCCTTTTCATGCCAAGAAAGTGTGGCTATAACTATTGGCTGGGGTTCTGAATAGTTGTCAAGTTACAGCCCAGGATCAAGTCCTTAAATCGTAGTGAAAGACCCAGGGGCAAATGCTGGCCACATAAATGATTTGGCGTTTTCATGCGAAGAAAGTGTATATAAGGTTATAGGATGGGAACGTAATTGGTTTTCTTGTTTTGACCCACCCAGAGGCTGGGCCCCAGGGGTAGAGGAGAGATCCGGAAACCAGCGCTGACTGCATACATTAAGTTCGCTTGTTATGCTGAGTAAGTGTATATACTTTTAGGTTGAGCCTGTGAACATTTTCAGTTATAACCCAGTGGCCACTACCCAGGGAATGACTCTTTTATACTGTCTGCATAAATGACTTTGCCTTTTTATGTTGCGAAAGGTTATATATGTTTTTAGGGTGAGGATCTCAATTGTTTCCGAGTTACGACTCAGAGGCTGGGTCCCTTGGGATATCGACAGACACATGAGCTTGAACCAGGGACAATGATGGTTTAAAAAGAAAGTTAACTGTCTACCTATGCAATACCCCAAAGATAAAACCATTCAGTGTAAATGAATATTTAATTCTATTCAAATACATGTATGGAGAAATTATGGGTAACCTCTTTAACTTCCCCCAACCCTCTACGCCTGCGGGAAGGGATGGGGTAGGGATGGGAGTGAGGGTGGGTCGGTGGAGGAATTTACTCAAACGAAAGAACAGCATTTCCGACTCCCTAAGCAATAAATATAGCAAGTTTCGTCAAAATTCCTACGTGTGATTTAGAGTTATTGGTTTGCACCCCACCCCCCAACACAAATCATCTTTGGAACATTGATTTCATGCCAACGACGACTACGATATCAGCATTGGTGTCTCGCAATTTTTTCTTTGAGATAGGCTAGAGAAAACTAACGACAACGATGAGGACAGGAAAAAAACCAGGACTCAAATTGAGAACACTTATTAGTATTTGGGGTATTTCAAATTAGAATTTTCACATAAATCCAAAAGTGTAATTTACATTATTACAGGAGGCACTTGAAATAATATAAACATCGTCAACGCAAGGTTAAACTGGCAACATAAAACATCGATCATACAACTTACCGTAAAACGGTCCACAGCATGACTTAAAATGTGCGGAAAATATAGTTTATGGATCAGTATGACAACTAAGAATACCAAACAATCGCTACATCTCCCCGCATACATTTTTATTGTGTATGTCGGAAAGCTGAAGTGAAGTGGTTGCGTTGATTTTTGTCGCGTTTTCTCTCACGAGAAAGCTCTGAGAGAAATTGTGTCTAGATAGAAAAAAAAAGTTGGCTGTTACCATCGAATCCCTTAATGTTACCGCAAAATCACACCTTTAGATATTTCCATACCCTCCCTGTCATGAGTTTCTTTTGCAGGTCAAAAACGAGCGTAAAAGCTGTAGTTTTACTTTTCATAACGCGTTACACATTTTTTGTTTGTTTTCTGCAAATATTGTTAGAATTCAATTAACATCGAAAATATAAATCTTTATTTCAACATTCATGCTAAACATCAATATTTTAAAGAAACAGTTTTGCCTCCATTTATTAAGTATTCTTTGCTAGTCAAAATTCCGTTCCTAGGTGTAGAGATGGGTACAGATGGGAAACTTGGTCAGTGAAGATAGTCACAAATATAGGGAATAAAACACGTTTGAAAACATTGTAAGCTGCGGTGACTCGGTAATGCTCTTTTCAAATTCGTTCTCAGATCATGTAATCTTCATTGGTACAGTCTTGAAACCGTAAAATAGTTACGTTAAGAAGGAGTACCTGTGTCTATACGTGTTTGTAATGCTTTGAAATCCTGAAACATGAATTATCTCATGCGAATGGATGTGCCATAAGTAAGGGACAATTGCCATTGTGTATTTAAAACGAATATTGCTTTCAAAGGTAACTCAGATGATCACGTTCAAGAGAATTCGTCAGACTTCAACATAATTCTCGATACTGCCCTACATGTATGTTTAAAAAATTTGATGTAATGCTTATGTTGGCAAGAACAGAAACATTTTCTGCAATAAGCAACTATTTTATAATCTCTGGCAATCAAACTCTCGCAAATACACCAGGAAAATTGTTTATTGGCCCCATGCGGCTACAAAAACTTACCTGATTTTGGCTGACTTCGTAGAATAAGCAGTGACTTCCCTGTTGATGATTTTAACCGCACTCCACATTTTGTACTTAAACTCTTAATTCTGGATAAATTCTAGAATGCTTCTAGGATAATCAGCAAAACTCTGTATTTGGACGGTAGCTAGATAACTTAACAATTTTTTACCTCGTTCGTACGATACTTGCAGATTAGGTTCAGACATTACGTCTATTTGGAGTTTCTTTCAGTAGATTATTTGACGCAGCATGGTTACTGTGTGGAACTGGCCCCAAATATAAAAGAGACAAAACGCTAATGTTTAAACATGAGACTTCTCTTTAGGACACGATTTTAAAACTTCATGCAAATAATCTTTGATGTTTTTTTTATATTTTTTTAAAGCATAGATTTAGCTTTAGGAAAGTAAGATTCTTCAAAAATATCATCTGAACTGCATTAATCCCTCTACACAAATAGGCTTTATCAGACTTGTTAAGGAAAGGGCGAAATTAAGCTAAGCCCATATTTTCGTCTATTTTTAATAGATATTGACTGTCCCTGAGTATGTGGCTATGTATGTGACATACATACATACATACATACATACATACATACATACATACATACATACACACATACATACATACATACATACATACATACATACATACATACATACATACATACATACATACATACATACATACATACATACATACATACATATATACGAGCCGCGACGCAAAAGAAAAAGGCCCTTCTGGCAAAAAAGTTACATTTTTTAATTCTGTGCATTTCGAAAAAAATCTTTCCTGAATATAACGCAATTCATTTCACGCAAATATTATTAAAAGCATGATGTAACAACATACATACATACATACATACATACATACATACATACATACATACATACATACATACATACATACATACATACATACATATATACATACTTAAATACATACATACATACATACATACATACATACATACATACATACATACATACATACATACATACATACATACATACATACATACATACATACATACATACATACATACATACATATAAAGATAATATACATATATACATACATTAGGTCATTGTTCCTGTATGTACTCTACAAAACAAGAAAGCCTCTCATACTAGCCATAATTAGTTGATTATTTTCAAGTATATAATATACTGTCAACTCAATTTGGAAATCAAGCGTTATCTCGCAAATAAGAAAATGAGCTGTAAAGCATGTTAACTGTGTCTTTGCCTCTTAATCTGGATCCACGTCATAAAACCTTAGCTTAAACACATTAGAATGATAAATCATATAAAAAAAAATCTGGATCCACGTCGTAAAACCATAGCCTACACACATTAGAATGATAAATCATAATGAAAAATCTGGATTCACGTCATACAACCTTAGCTTACACACATTAGAATAATAACTTCTAAAAAAAATCTGGATCAACATCATAAAACCTTATCTTACACACATTAGAATAATAAGTCATACTAAAAGTACATTATGATATCTTCATCTTCTCCACTGGGTTGTGTTGTGTTTACCTCCGGTACTGGTATGCATACCAATACAATCGGAACACCTTCGGGTCTTGCAACTAATGATTGAAAAAATTTATTAAAAAATTTTAAAAAATAAAAACCAACATTGGAAATATTACAGAAGTCACCATCATAGGCAGCTAACCAGTTAAAGTTGTGTCTCCCAACTGGTTAGTCAGTGACATCATTCGCACAACTGTGACGTTATTCCTCCTGTAATAATAATAATAATAATAATAATGAGGACTTTGTATAGCGCCTAATCTTTAGAAGCTTTAAGCGCTTTACAACATTAAATAACACCTAAAAACATATATAATGATATGATTACGAAAAACAAACACCATGAAATTAGGAAACAAAAACATGCTGAAAATTGTTAAGGTAAGAAAACATTAAGTTTTTAGGTCTATTCTTGCAGTCGAAATAGGTGCGTTTTAAGAGCACTCTTGAATGAGATCACCGTGTCTTTGTGTCTAAGCTCAGTTGGCAATTCGTTCCACGTTGCTGGGCCCTGGTATGCAAAAGAACGTTGTCCGTATGACTTCATTTTGGTATTGGGAATGATGAGAATACGGGTGTCGGAAGAGGAGCGTAAGTATCTTGCTGGTGTGTACACATGGGTGAGGTGAGATAGGTATGTTGGACTGGTGCCAGTCAGTGAAACGTAGCACAGAGAACAAATTTTGTGTTTGATTCTGGATCGAATGGGTAGCCAGTGTAGGGTACAGAGCAGGGGAGAGGTGTGCTCTGTTCGTGGTACTCTAAGAATGATCCGAGCAGCTGTGTTTTGAACTTTTTGAAATTTCTGGAGTATATACTGAGATGAACCAGATAGAATTGAGTTACAATAGTCCAGTCTTGAAAGTACTAAGGAACACACAAGTGTTTTAGTGGCATCAACTGAAAGATAATTGCGAATGGAGCTGATCCGTCTCAGCTCAAGGTATGCAGCCTTGCATATGTTCATGACATGTTGGTGCAATGAGAGTGTACTGTCTAGAGTAACACCTAGGTACCGTACTGACTGTGTGAATTTAATGTTGGTGTTGCTGATATTTATTGTTTGAGGTAAAGGATGTGAATGAGAAAGTCTTTGTGTGGTAATCAGAATAACTTCAGTTTTATCATCATTCATCTGCAGCTTGTTACATGTCATCCATGATTTCACATCGGAAATACACCTCTCTACACCTTGGATGGTAGCGTCAACTTCAGTTGGGTGGCTAGATTTGTATATTTGGGTGTCATCAGATTACAGTTGGTGAGACACTGGATGACGATCTATGACACTTGAGAGCGGCTGAGTGTATAGAATGAAGAGAACAGGTCCAAAAACAGAACCCTGTGGAACGCCAAAACATAGATCAACTGGGCTGGAGTGTTTTCCATTTGCGGACACAATTTGTGTCCTGTTGACCAAGTAGGACTTGAACCATAGTAAGGCTGTATCGTGAATGCCGAATACATGATGGAGACGGTGAAGTAATATATCATGGTCTATTGTATCAAATGCTGCAGACAAGTCAAGGAGGGTGAGAACTGTAATCTTTCCACTATCCAAAGCAGAGAGAAGGTCATTAACTACTTTCAGAAGGGTAGTTTCGGTACTGTGGCGAGGGCGATATGCAGATTGTACATCGCTAAAAAGACTGTTTGAATTCAGATGAGATACAAGTTGGGACAGAACAACTTTTTCTAAGATTTTTGACATGAATGGGAGGTTAGAAACAGGGCGATAGTTCTTTAAATCGTTATGGTCAAGTGTTGGTTTCTTCAGCAGAGGCTTTACAATGGCAGTTTTGAAAAATGATGGGAATTCCCCGGATGAGAGAGAAGTATTAATAACATCAGTTAGTGAAGGCAATATTGGATCTAAGCACTCAAGCAGCAGTGATGTCGGAATCGGATCAAGTTCACATGACTTTGGGGCACTCTTCATCATGATTGTACGCACTAAATCCATAGAGACAGGTTCAAATGCTGCTAACGGTTGCTGCTGAAATTCTGTATCGCAACTGTATGGTGACGACGACTCAATTGAAATTATGTTGTCAAGCTTATCTCTAATGGTTTGTACTTTGTCACGGAAGAAAGTTGCAAACTGGTCTGAAAGGTCGACTGGAGAGAAGGTAGTGGGAAGTGGTGTACATTTGTTCCTTGACATTAGCTGGTTAGTAATCTCGAAGAGCTCTTTGCAGCTGGAACTTTCAGTGATCTTAGTACTGTAGTGGGCTGATTTCGCTGCATGGACTATGTTTGTGACATTCTTCTTAGTGACTTCATAGATTTGCTTATGAATAGTGAGTCTGGTGGAAACCCAAAGCCTCTCAGCCTTACGGCGGTCTCTTTTAGCAGTGCGAAGCTGGTCCATAACACTGCTATACCACGGAGAACACTTTTTAATTGATACTCTGCACTTGGTTGCTGGGGCATGTTTGTCAAGCATTGAACGCAGGCAGTTATCAAGTTGTTCTGCTGTAGGAGGTAGCAAAGTTGTTAGGGTTGCTTGGATGTCATGCATTAGTTGAGTTCTATTTATCCTATACGTCCAGTTTGCAAACTTCTTCCTGAGCTGCATTGATTGGTTGGTAGCTTCATGGAAAGAAAGTACCGAGATCTCGTATCCGTGAGATGGAGGATGATAGTTATCAATGGTCTCACGAATACGGAAGTGTGACGCAGTTGACAGCGAAAAGCCGCTTTTGTGTATACATGTGCATTGTTTACCAAATGACGTCACGTGACGTCATAATGTCAGCGTTCATTACCGTGACATATTGATTGAAATGACCTCTCCTTACTCGAAAAATTCCTTAAATTCGCTTTATAAGTTTGAACTTATCGGAATACTTTCTATACTTAACTTGCGCGAATAATTCTGTAAAGATATATTAAAGTTTTTGGTGTGGTACTGTTATTGCCTGGCTTATTTCGGCGCTTGATTGAGTTTTCGGACTCTTTGCGGCGATTTCCCCCTTTTCAGAGTTTCACTCTATCGAAATATTTCCGAGGCATACTCGACAGTGAGTTCTTTTCCCCTAATTTTTGATTGGATTTAAATCCTTGTTAAGAGAGTAATGTCGGATCCAGTCAATATGCTCACGTACTAGTAATTGGCTTAGACGATGGACTAAGGTTTAGATGACCCAGGGATCAAAACAGCCTTACGGCAGCGGTATTTTCTGTAGGAGTGTTACGACTCTATGGTCTAAGAAAAATGTAACAGAAAGAAAGTGAAACCAACAAATCAAGTAAAAAATCAACAAGCAATTTATTACTAGATAATTAAAATGAAAAATCAAAAAGTCACTTACAGTAATGTGTTTTGAAATCCTAATAATCCAATAAGAATGATTGTTCTAATCACAAGTCCTAAATATAGAATGTTCCGAATTCACGGCTGTGTCCTTGAATGTTATGATGTGCTAATGGTCTCCAAAGTCCTGATGTACTAGAAATCTTGATGTGCTGATGTCAAAATGAAGTATTCCAAAATCTTTGAATAAGTTCACATAAATTCCAAAATCATCAATTAAAAATCCAAAATCCAAAAGTTTGTGAGCACTGTTATAATCCAATGAATATTTAAAATAATTCCTCTCTTAGAATTTGGAATGAATTTTCACAACTGTAATAGCTCTTTACAAGACTGATGGTAATGTCAAAACTGAATAAATGTCCACCAAACATGGCATATATAAAGATTGGTCACATGACAGAATGTTCTAGAATGTGTGTCATCTTAATGGAATTTTACTTGTAAACAAAAATCAACCTTGACCTTCAAATTGAGAAAACATATTGATCAAAACAACCTAATTCAAGGACACTAGTTAAACATGTTTTTCCTGATAACATTAAGATTTAAGCAAATATTAAAGTGAAGAAACATTTATAATTTCCTAAAATATTTATAATATTATATAAACATCATACATAACACCTCCCCTCATAAAGAAAAAGAAAGATTTATATAATAAAGCTTTCTTTTGAATATACATCTAATACTATAATAACCAAAATTACATAAGAACATGTTTTATGATACTGGACTTAATTACATCAAGCAATATTACATTTCTAGGCACGTGAGAGTGCATCTGCAATCACATTGTCTTTTCCTCTGATGTGTTTGATGTCAATGTTATATTCCTGCAATATCAAACTCCATCTCAACAATCTCCGATTTTTATCTTTCA
Organism: Margaritifera margaritifera; assembly: GCA_029931535.1. Taxonomy (NCBI): domain Eukaryota; kingdom Metazoa; phylum Mollusca; class Bivalvia; order Unionida; family Margaritiferidae; genus Margaritifera; species Margaritifera margaritifera. The sequence goes on from JAQPZY010001261.1 coordinate 1,630,340, forward strand.
TTTTGTTGATGAAAGTAAGGGGATTGTGATCACTGTACACAATAATTGGAGAAAGAGCTGAGGTAACATACACTTCAAAATGCTGTAAAGCCAATATCAAAGCCAAACATTTCTTCTCAATTGTGGAATAATTTTTCTGGTGCTTGTTTAGTTTTTTAGAAAAATAACACACAGGGTGATCCACACCACTTTTGTCTTCCTGAATCAATACTCCACCAACCCCTACATCACTTGCATCAACAGATAATTTAAATGATTGGCTAAAATTTGGTGCAGAAAGAACTGGTGCATTCTTAAGCATGGCCTTTAACTTGTCAAAAGATTCCTGACACTTGTCAGACCAATGAAATTTGGTTTTCTTACTCAATAAACTTGTTAAAGGTTCAGCAATTTTGGAAAAATTGGAACAAAATTTCCGATAATATCCAGCCATACCTAGAAATCGCATCAGTTGCTTTTTACAAATTGGAACTTGAAATTCAGAGATAGCTTTGACCTTAGCTTCTATAGGTTTAACTTGACCTTGTCCCACAATATGTCCTAAAAATGTGACACAAGCATGGCAAAACTCACTTTTGCTCAAATTAATTGTCAGATTCGCATCACTGAGTCGATCGAAGAATTTTCGAATGGTTTCCAAATGATCTTCCCAGGTGTTGTTGTAGATAATGACGTCATCGATATAAGCGTCACAATTATCAAGACCAAATGTTATCATGTTCATCAGACGTTGAAACGTTGCAGGTGAATTTTTCATTCCAAACGGCATGACTTTATATTGATAAAGTCCATCTGGAGTTACAAATGCTGAAATTTCTTTTGCCCTTTCCGTCAGTGGAATTTGCCAGAATCCTTTTAAAAGGTCAAACTTGGTGACATATTCCGCATTTCCAATTTTATCAATGCAATCGTCCATTCTTTGGATTGGAAATGAATCAGTTTTGGTGACACTGTTGACTTTTCTATAGTCAGTACACATACGGAATGTATTATCTGGCTTGGGAACAAGAATACATGGTGAACTCCAGTTACTTTTACTTGGTTCTATGAAATCATTCTCCAGTAAATACTGAATTTCTTTCTTCAGATAGTTCTGTTTGAGAGGATTCATCCTATAAGGATGCTGTTTCACAGGCGCAGAATCTACAATGTCAACGTCATGATAAATTTTACTTGTTCGTGTTGGAACATCAGGAAACAAGTGCTCATAGTCACGTAATAGCTGTTTTAGTTCATTTCTTTCCTGTTGTTGTAGATGTGAAAGTTTCTGGTCTAGGTTGTTCAATATTTCTGAATTCCGAAGATTGGTTATACCAGAGTCACTATAGTCTGATCGTACTCCATCGTTGATATCTTCACTGTGTGGGACAGGTACAACTAAATTAACAGAATAATTAGCTGGGCTATCTCTGTCAAAATATTCTTTTAACATATTTATATGACAAAGTTGTTTCTGTTTCCGTCTCCCAGGAGTGTTAATGATATAATTTAAGTCATTTACTTTCTTTTCAACGGTATAAGGACCATAAAATTTAGCCTGAAGAGGATTCTGAGCTATGGGAAAGAGAGCCAGAACTTTGTCACCAGGTTTAAAACTCCTTTCCTGTGAATTTCTGTCATACCTTAATTTCATTTTTGACTGAGTAGTGTGAAGATTAGTTCTTGCTACTTCACAGGCCTTTGACAACTTATATTTGAAATCAGAAACATAATCAAGAAGATTAATCTTTGAATCCTCATTTGAAAGAAGTTTCTCTTTCAATAATTTCAATGGTCCACGGACAGTATGACCAAAAACTAGTTCAAAGGGACTAAAACCCAACGACTCTTGAACTGATTCCGTAACAGCAAACAACAACAAATGAACACCCTCATCCCAATCCTTTTCTGTATCAAAGCAATATGATCGAATCATATTCTTCAAAGTTTGATGAAATCTTTCCAAAGCACCTTGACTTTCAGGGTGATAGGCAGAAGATTTAAACTGTTGGATGCCTAATTCATGCATAACTTGTTGGAAAATTCCAGACATAAAATTTGACCCTTGATCAGACTGGACAGATTTGGGAAGGCCAACAAGTGTAAAAAACTTCACCAAAGCTTTCACAATAGTTTTAGTTTTTATATTTCTCAGAGGAATTGCCTCTGGAAATCTTGTAGATGCACACATGATGGTCAACAAGTACTGGTTGCCTGACTTGGTTTTAGGTAAAGGACCAACACAGTCTACCATTATTTTACTAAATGGTTCATCAAATGCAGGAATAGGTTGCAGATGAGCCTTAGGTATCTTCTGATTGGGTTTTCCTACCATTTGACAAGTGTGACAAGATCTGCAGTATTTAGAAACATCACTTTTCAGTTTCGGCCAATAAAAATGATTCAAGATCTTGTGATAAGACTTACGGACTCCTAAATGACCAGCCACAGGAGTTTCATGGGGTAAATTAAGAATTTCCTGTCGATATGACTTGGGAACAACAATTTGATAGCTCACTGACCACTCGTCACCAGCGGGTACATCAGGTGGTCTCCATTTCCTCATAAGGACCCCATTTTTCACAAAGTAACACACTGGAACTTGTGTGGCTTCAGTTTCACTAATAGCCCTCTGAAACAAACAAGATATCTCGGGATCTTGCTCCTGTTCAACGACAAGGGATTGTCGTTTGTCATCCTGAGTAGGACAAAGAGAATGAGTTGCCAAAAGAGGATCACTGTGATCAATACCATTTGATTGATCAATACCTGAGGAAAAAGTGACCTCATCAAAAAACTGACCAATACATGTGTCAGCTAAAGGAATAATATCCTGATCAACATCACTCTCAAGAGCTCTTTTTGCCATAGCTCTAGTAACTGCACAAGCAGGGTACAAATCAGGGATTTCAGTTTCGACAGGATCAACTTTCTGATCCAAACAAGGCTTGTCAGTTACAAGTGGATTAACCACAACCTTATCTCCAACTAGGTCATTGCCTAGTAATAAATGAACACCCTCTATGGGTAAAGAAGTCACTGCCCCAACAGTCACAGGTCCAGAAACTAAGTCTGATGCCAAATTTACACAATGGAGAGGAACATTTACAAAGCCGCACTCTACTCCCTGAACAAGAACACTTTCACTTGAAGAAGACTCCTCAGGCAAAGGCAAAGTACCTGATAATAAAAGACTCTGAGAAGCTCCAGTGTCCCTTAATATTTTAATTGGGATAGGTTTGGCAGAATCACCAATAAGTGATATAGAACCTTCTGACATGAATGGTTCATAAGCCTCCAAAATAGAATCAGACTGGGGTTTGTTTGACCCAACAAATGTATTGCTTTCAATACAAGACCGTGACCTTGACCTCGTAGAAATAAGAGCATTTGGAAAAGCTCTGTCTTTTCTCTGTTGCTTATTTTTCAACTTGAAGCAATCAGAAATAACGTGCCCTTTCTTTTTACAATAAGTGCACGTAGGAAGAGATAAGGATTTCTGATCAGTCTTATCAGATGTTTGATTCCTAACAGTTGTGCTATTGTGAAATTTGGAAGTACTCGAATGAGATTGAAATGGTTTTTTACCAGAAAACTGCTGAGAGGACGACTTATTGCCAAATGAAATTTTGTGAGTCAAGGAATAATCATCAGCCATTCGAGCAGCATTTTCCAAAGTTTCCACATTCCGCTCGTCAAGATAGGTTTTAACATCACTATGGATGCACCTCTTGAACTCTTCAATTAATACGAGCTGTCGGAGGTTATCATAACCTTGATCAACTTTCTTGGCTGAGCACCACCTATCAAATAGTTGTTCTTTATCCCTTGCAAATTCGACATGAGTTTGTCCAGTTTCTTTTCTACAATTCCTAAACCTTTGTCGATACGCCTCTGGTACCAACTCATAAGCTTTCAAGATGTACTCCTTAACCACATCATAATCAGTGCTTTGTTGTACTGACAGTGAAGTGTAGACTTCACGAGCTTTGCCAATAAGTACACTTTGTAATAACAAAGTCCAATGCTCTCTGGGCCATTTCAAGTTTTCAGCTATTTTCTCGAAATGAAGAAAGTATTTATCTACTTCTTTTTCCTGAAAAGGGGGTACTAACCTAATATATCTAGTAACATCAAAACCTGAACTTGTGTTTAAAGGAGTGGAGTGTGCTCTGTTTGCCAGTTCTAATTCTCTTAATTTAAATTGCATTTCCCTTTCTTCTCTTTGCATCTGCATTTGTATCTGCCTCTCTTCTTTCTGCATTTGTATCTGCCTCTCTTCCTTCTCTCTCTCCATCTGTATCTGCCTCTCTTCTTTCTGCATTTGTATCTGCCTCTCTTCCTTCTCTCTCTCCATCTGTATCTGCCTCTCTTCTTTCTGCATTTGTATCTGCCTCTCTTCCTTCTCTCTCTCCATCTGTATCTGCCTCTCTTCTTTCTCTCTCTCTCTCTGAATCTGAAGCTTTGCCAATTCTAAATCAATCTGGTTCTTTAACTCTAATTCCCTTAATTTCCTGTCAGAACCAGATACAGGCTTTCTCTTCAAACTTAGAGCACTGCTATCAAAAATTCCCTTTCCTACTAAATACTGAATCAAAATAATCTTTATCTCCTGTTTTGTCAATGATACTTTTGCCTCAGATAGACTGTATTTTCTGGCAAGCTCGAGCAACTCATCCTTTCTCATGCACTCTAACCCCTCCTGGGTAGGTTTTGAAATGAAATTCTGAACATTAGATGCCATTGTAAATGCTTGTTGGTTTCACGCAAAACAAATTTCTCTATTAAAAATCTTTGCCAAAGACAAAAATATTCTCCGAGACAAAATCAATATGAATTTCAAAGATAAATTTAATATCTCTAATATGCTTTAAAGAAATTCAATCCCGGAACAACGAGCCCCCAATTTCTGTTACGACTCTATGGTCTAAGAAAAATGTAACAGAAAGAAAGTGAAACCAACAAATCAAGTAAAAATCAACAAGCAATTTATTACTAGATAATTAAAATGAAAAATCAAAAAGTCACTTACAGTAATGTGTTTTGAAATCCTAATAATCCAATAAAAATGATTGTTCTAATCACAAGTCCTAAATATAGAATGTTCCGAATTCACGGCTGTGTCCTTGAATGTTATGATGTGCTAATGGTCTCCAAAGTCCTGATGTACTAGAAATCTTGATGTGCTGATGTCAAAATGAAGTATTCCAAAATCTTTGAATAAGTTCACATAAATTCCAAAATCATCAATTAAAAATCCAAAATCCAAAAGTTTGTGAGCACTGTTATAATCCAATGAATATTTAAAATAATTCCTCTCTTAGAATTTGGAATGAATTTTCACAACTGTAATAGCTCTTTACAAGACTGATGGTAATGTCAAAACTGAATAAATGTCCACCAAACATGGCATATATAAAGATTGGTCACATGACAGAATGTTCTAGAATGTGTGTCATCTTAATGGAATTTTACTTGTAAACAAAAATCAACCTTGACCTTCAAATTGAGAAAACATATTGATCAAAACAACCTAATTCAAGGACACTAGTTAAACATGTTTTTCCTGATAACATTAAGATTTAAGCAAATATTAAAGTGAAGAAACATTTATAATTTCCTAAAATATTTATAATATTATATAAACATCATACATAACAAGGAGTATGAGCTGGGAGGAGCATATTTCTGAGGTGGATTTTTGTAGAAGAGCCTCGAGATGTTCCAATTGCATACCAGTATTTTTTTATCGTAATGTTCCTTTGATTACCATATTCTATTATCATTGAATTTTGTAACATTCACAAGGTCAGTTGGCCTATTTGCAAATAAACAATTCTGATTCTCTATGAAGTTAATTAGGATCAGGATCTTCATTCTACGTTCGATCAAGGCTTTGTACTAGTTTTGGGTCTTAAAGAAAAGTCTGTTGATTCTGTAATTTGTTAATGTGCCTCAATATAGGTGATAAAGACCTCTTGTAACAATCCAATTAACTAAATAATAATTCACAGATGTTAAAGACGAATTCATCAATGTCGAAAGAGCTTGAACTGTTGAAGAGTAAGCGCTATTTCTTTTATGATACTATAAATCATCTCCTTAGATATCAATCCCTGCAAATGTATCAGAGTTCTATCGATCAAGCTTGACATCTTTCTTGTTAGTATCTTAATTTGTTTTCTGAGAACATTAAATACAACAGTGCGGGGACAAATACATTGACACGCCTGCTGTAATGGCATTTAATTACAATGTCATCAATGTATTATAGCTTTACACGTAGTGCTATAAACCATATGAAGTCATTATTGGAAACGCTGGAAAATATATATTCTTTTCTTTATTGGATTAATCTTTCTCAGTTAGAAAAAAGTATGAATGAGTTTGTAATTTCAAGGTTGAAAGTTGTCATAATATCACAATATTCTTTTCACTTAGCTCCAAAGATTACAACCCACTCTGACACTGGAACTAAGGATAAAGCAAGACTTTAACGACTGATTGGCTAATGTCGAATTATTGACCAATAAAATGTCCAAATTTTGAGTTGAGTCCGTGTTAGAAATTGACTTCATCTCAGAACCATGTCATATCAACTATATGCTCTTAGTAAAAAGTCAAATGTCTTATGCTGAACATTGGGTATATTTTACCCACAGTTGAAATCGGTAAGCAATTCTACTGCAAGAGATAAAGTAACTTTCTTTCTTAAAAACTGCCTCACACAAACACAAAACAAAATATATAAAACACCATAAAAAAAAACGTGAAAATAAAAAAAAATTCTTGCGTGATGCTGTTTGTGTGTTCAAACATGTACAGAAATATAGATTTGCTTTGTCTTTGTTCGCGTTGCTAAACTATAATTTTGTATGGGACTGAAAGTGAGCGCTTGCTGTTTTCCCTTAAGAAATATCCCATTGCATGTGGTGTGGATTTTAGATCACAACAACGTCGAGTTAAACTGTCTGGTAACCATGATCCTATTGTATTTCATTACCTTCTGTTGACTGTATGAGGCATCAATTAATATCTTGGGCATATATATATATATATATATATATATATATATATATATATATATATATTTCACATATACAGAAGAAAACAAACAAACAATACCATACACACAAAAATCTGGAATGTTTTGCTGTATATAATTTTGAGCAATTTTGCTGGTTTCTCAGAAACGCATGAAGCAAACAAACAAACAAAAAAAGGTGTGTCTTCAAATATCTCACTCAACCATAAAATATATTTTCTATTACGCTGTACCAGTTTTGTCAGTATGGTAAAAAGTACCGTCAATCAGTTTTATATTTAAGCTATGGCTGGAATGATTACTAGAAACCGCGATTCTCGACATTATTTTGTAATAATTATACAAAATTTTACTAAGCCTTTGTAACAAGCATTTGGATTGATTAAAATCGCATCATGTGATGCAGAAATCTAGAAGTTGAGTGTTCATAACACCGGAAAGAAACTACTTATCTATCCATGCGCCCTTCTTAAGTGTTTGCCAATATTTGTAAACAGTGGATAAAATAATGTTCTTTTATTTATTTTTATTGGGGTTCGTTGTTATTTTTATAACTAGTTGCAATTTTAAGAATTGAACTTCATATCTTACAGGATTCATGACGTTATGAAGGTTAAAAATCAAGTACACACCATGCAGGAATGGCCTTTCGTTTGCTACGGCTGTTCATGTATTGTGTAATTTATTTTTTAGCTTCATGTCGAATCCGGTGAAATTCAAAGTTCAATTCTTTTAATTATAATATATTTTATACACAGATACATTTGTATTTATACATTAGCAATTAGACATAACTGTTGTTTTCAATAGTTTAACAGAAATATTTTAAAACATGGATGTTACAATTGTTTATTTTTTAATGAAACTGTAATTTATTCTGTTGTTATCTCTCTGCAATCCAAACCTGTAATTGCGAATGATTTAGCTGCACAGGAATTTAAAGGTTTAAGGCCGAAAACAAGGAAAATTTAAATCACACTATACACATATCTGCAAAAATTAAGAGAACTCAATTAATAAAGCTAGTATTACCACGATTTAACCCAAGTCAGCCAAAAATATATATAAATAAATAAATCTGCAAAAATATACTAAGATTTGACAGTATTCATTTTATTACTCGTCACATCGAGAAAACATCCATTTAGATAATAACATTATAGTACATGACTCGGGGATACGAGATAACAGTACCTGTAATAACATTACAGTACATGACTCTGGGATACGAGATAACAGTACATGTAATAGCATTATAGTACATGAGTCAGAGATATATACGAGACATCATTATGTAATAACATTACAGTACATGGGTCAGGGATACGAGACGCAGACACGAGACACAGTTCATGTAATAACATTACAGTATATGAGTCAGGGATACGAGACACAGTTCATGCACTTTTACCTTGATACACCTGTCACTGTCCCTCATCTCCACGCTCTCTTCACTACCATCATTCCAACACTGTAATTGCCCCCTCCCCCCCCCCCACACACACACACAATCAGCTCGAAAGGTCTTGAGATGGGTGTGTGAAGGGCCAACCTTTTAAGAATCATGTACTTAAGTAACTGCAACAAGAAACAAAGGAATGTTACCTGTAACCTGTATTCTTCTACTGCTTGTTTGTGTGCTGATAGATTTATTACATGTAGCTCTACTTTCAGCACGCGGCGATACCACTTGGATGAAATTGCTCCTCAAGATTTTCTCGCAAACGTTACAAGTCTTAATGATTGAAATGACACGCGTGATGTTCAGCAATTAGGGAAAAGCAGTTACTGTTAGAGCTAAAGACAAATACACTAGGTCTACAGATAGCAAATTCTCGACCGGATGGATTTTTTGGTGGGCTACATAAATCTCATTCCTACATATGTGTGACACTGTTTGCACATATAAGTAGGCCATGTGGGAAACACCTATCCCAAATGAGTGCAGTCCTGACACTTTAGATGACACCATTATACTTATGACGTTATGAATATCTACACTATTTATAGCGTTTTTTATTTTAAAAATACATTTTATTCGATTTATAAATAGCAATTGTTTGTTGTGTAAACTGAACTTTTATGCTCTATCTAATGAGGTACAGACTGTTTGGAAATTCTCTGTCTTTCTTTAATTACATCCAGACTCATGATCTGTCATCTTTTTTCCATCACTCGGCAGAACGTCATTCCTGCACACATTTTTTTAGCTGAGGGTAGGATAGGGAACCATTCCATTTGATGGATTCTAAAATGAAATAGGTAAAACTGGATAGCGAGCGAAGCTTGCTGGACATTATGTGCTTTAACGGATGTGTTTCGTGCACGTTATTTGCCTATGTAAATGAATGTTCTTGAGTTGCAAGAAATATTTTTTCATATTGTCGTTAGAATTAAAAGTAAGAGCACAAATCTTAGAGATTCTTAAGGGGAAATAAGTCCAATAACTGAGAAAACAATCTATGACGAACGTTACAAACACTTGTTCATCTTTCTTCGGGTTTTTTTTTTTTCGTGGTGGAGCATGCGCAACACACCGGAAGTTAATGGTGGAGACGATAGGCACGTTCAATGCCACTATTTTAAACTACTTGGGGTATAGCTTTTACATAATTTCTTTTATGCCATGTCTAAAGAGCAAGATTCGATCGCTAATATGAAATAGGAAAAGCCTCAGACGAGTAAAGCTAACGGATTTTTCGTAGCGTCACTGACCGACATTGCGTATGGCATTATGGAGATGTGTTGCAATGCGACATGTGAGCACTTGCAAAGGAAACTTTACTACATTGCACGGCATATATGTGATTTTGTTTCGATTATTGCACAAATCTCTACATAAAAAATAATGTTTTGTTTATTCCAAACTATTTGACTGTTTTGTAAATGTTTCGACAGTGTTACTTTGCTAAGGAATTGAGATCGAAGTAATTCTAATTTATTGGACATATTCCTTTTTTTCCCCCGAGGCTAAATTCTGTTTCGATTTCAGGGCAAACTTTTCGGTAGACGAAAATTTTCAAAGCATACACTATTTTAAATCTGTGTATTGATATACAACTTCTCATAAGAACTCGCTTCGCGAGCGGCGTTCTTCGCTATTAATCTTACCCTATATAAGTTCACGCGCGTTTTTGTGGCTTCATTCGCGTGACATCATTTATTTGCATACTGTAACGTGCAAATCATACACAGGCTTTTCATATTCTGAAATCTTTTTGCCGAGAAATGATGCATGTGATGGACGAGAAACATAGTCTTCCCTGCATATGTGGACCGGAAATGGAACTTTAACCTTCGAGGAGTTGTTTTTCTGTATCAGGGACTCGGCAAGTATTTGTCCCCGGCACAAAACTGATCTCTTCGGGTTAGACTTAAACATCCTGATCACATATATGAGAAACATTATATTAATCTATTTTTTTCACAATCTAATAGTTTGGAATGCCTTAAATAAAAATAAAACTTCAATTGGTTTTACAATTTCAACAAGAATAGTTAGATTGGGGGTGGGGTGGGGTGAGGGCGCAATCAATGAGACAAAAACATCCTCCCTCAAACAATTGCTTTCATATCACTGCTGTACATGAGAATGCAGTATCAGGATGGTGGGGTTCTGTGGACTCTGGAACAGACGGCATGTACGAATCTTTCCGCATGACATTTTATGTAAACATTTTCTTAGTCATGTGTTTGAGGCTGTGTAAACAGGGGGTTTAGGTTCTACATGGTGGTTAGGGTTTGCCGGAAATGGAATTATATTTGGAAATCAGTATTAAAACCAGTAAGAAATTCTAGATGCTACCAATTAGTTGTCATTTTGGGGACTAACTTTTTCATTTTTTGTCGTGACTCTATATTAGTAAAAGCTGAGCTAATTAAACTGTAGTAAACGACAAATTATAGATTCAGATATCCGTCCATTCATTGCCAAAAAAAATATTACAAGTATCTTCAGGTGTGCAGTGGGATCTTTTCCTCAGAAATAAATAGATGGCTATCAAACTTTCGTCGATTTTCAATATAGTTCTCCAGTGATATTTATTTAAACATGATAATTATTTTTCAGTGGACTGTTATTGTCATTCATATAATTTCCCCATACCTGGAATATACTTAAAAAAGTTGAAGCACCATAAATGCAGCAGTATATATTTTTATGAGCAAGTTTCTTTTTTGTGCATATTTTGATGTTAACATATGATTATAGTAAACAATTGACTTACTTATCACACAGTTGGTGCACTTTACATATAGTGTTTGTAATTTATTATTTTTTATATGTCAGCACGCCAACATATCACTTTCTGTGAATCTGATTGGCCCAAATAAATCCATGGAATTCTTGCTCAGTATTCTCATTATTGATTGGCTGCGACAGTCGGCATTTTTCTTGTCCTGTCCTCTGGAACCTTTTTTTCGCTATTACTATCAACAATTTGGCGGTCGTCTTTCCAATTAGTAGCCGAATGGCCATTGGGAAAAAGGGTGACTATCACAAAAACGCACAATATCGGTTACGTTTGTCGGAATATGGATAATTTACCCTACGTAGAATTCTCCGACTGCCAAATTAAAACTAGAACATGAGTAAACCCGGTGGACTTTTGTCTAGTTAAACAAAAAATGTGGGAGAACTGAAGAAAAAAAAACCCCATAACGCTGTCCAACACGGAATATACCGAGTCTATGTAGAAAAACGCCCGGCAGCCTATTGTAATGCAGACAGTCCTCTTTACATTGCTGCTACCACGCGGTATCGATTTTGCACCCCACCCCCAGGACAAACGTGGTTTAAATGTCAACCTATAGACTGTAGCAGGAATTAAACTCACCTCTCTTATGAAGAGAATGTCGACAAATACTGATCTATCAGCTGACAAAACGTTATGCAACCACAGCATCCTTCCAAATCAAATCATGCAAATATCCCGTCACAAAAAACATTCACTCTGGGAATCACTATAGAGCCATATGAATGTAAACCAGCAGACGAATACCACCTTTAGATTTGTTACTATTTCTGCATCCAGTAATCACCCGTTCAGACAAATATCCAACAACTAGAATTATATTTCTTCTGCCATATCCAATACTGAACCTGTGGTAAATGTCCTTGGTGGAATCGGCTCTTTTCGGTGGAAACGGTGTAAACAGTTTGATCGAAATCCATGCTTATGGCGCCTCAACAGCTACAGCTGACCCGACCAAGTTAACTGTAGGACATAACACAGGAATTTCCACTGAAGCTCAAGTGTTGATAAATGTTGTCCGTATCAAGTGTTCTATTGACTGGAAAGATTGTTGTTCTTTGAATTGTAATTTGTATTTTAACAAATCTACTTCTAAATGTTGTTGGTCATCGAATTGTGCAATATTGCTTCAACTCGCGTCTGGGTCTATTTTTTCACGGGCAAACATTTAATTGTACAACGTCTGAGCCAGAATTAAATGAAATGCCGAAAATCATTTGTTCTTCTTTCTATCTAGATTCTTTTCACTAAAAAAATAAGTAAATAAATAAAATAAAAAAAAATATGATAAGCAGGATCTCAAATGGGCAATAGTTTAATGAATTTATGAAACTCCTTAAATAATTTACAATTTTGTTCGCCAAGGCTCTCAAAAACTGGAAATTATTCAACTCGTTTCATAAATTCAATATTAAATCATTACCCATTTGAGATCCTCCATATATGTCATACAGAAACAAGGATGATATTTTCGCTATTTATATTGCCATATATTCCAAGCATGCTGTTGCTTTGAATTATCTGAAGTCATTGGCTAAATTTTCAAACTAATGGTCGGGTTATACCTGTACCGCATCTTGTCAGTGGTACTTACTACCGTATATACTCGCGGATAATCGGGTCCAAATGCAAACAACATAGACCCTGATCTGCCGGCGCATTATGCGCCGACAGATCAGTTGTTTGTTCTAGTGATTAGTCCTTACAAACTGCAGAGACCCAGATCTGCCGGCACATTATGGGTCTATGTAGTTTGCAGCTTGTATCGGGTTATACGCGAGTATATACGGTAGATATGCTCCAAAATCTACATTAATCATTTATTAAATTTTCGTTATCAGCTTTGATTATGCTCCAAGACTGTTACAGATTATGTGTAAATTACTTTAACAATTTGGAACAATCTCCGAATTTGAATACGTTCTCAGCTCATCTCGAAGCCGACAACCTGAATACAAAACTCTAGCCATGATTTTTCCAACAGAATGTGTGTCTGCTATCAAACCTAAGTTTTGGATTCAACAATCTGATCTGGGGGAAAAAAATAACTTAAGTTCTACTTTTATATGACTTAGGCCTGCACGTAAAGCTTAAAAGAGGCTGGTAAAGTTGGGATATGTACTAAGTTACCAAGCGTAACATCTCGGGCTTTTCCGCGAGCGAAAATCCACTCGAATATAATAAGATGTATTGTAAAAAGATATTCCCAATTTGACAGTAGGTATATATTAAAAAAAAAAGAATAATAGTGGGACAATTCATTTGCACAAAGTAAACTTATAATTACAGTTCAACAAGTAAATCTAGCTTAAATGATAATAACTTTTATCTGATCAAATCTGCATAGCGGAGATCAGCCTACTATCCGTTTCCATTTTAAATATTCCAATGATGTTTCAAAATGTGTAGGTATTATGCAGTTGCATTGAAACGTGAATTTTTATGTTTGCAGGTCTAATCTTATGAAGCAAACAAAATCTGTAATGGAAAGCTGTTTTCCTTGATCTGCTGTGATAATGATGTAAGAAAAGTACATTCTTTAGCACAAATGACAGCAGCTGTGTCTTATCTTTACATATATTCACATCTTTAAGTGTTAACAAATCTGCAGTCAGTGTTAATATTCTGCTAGTGAAAGCTTTATGGTTTCTCCAGAGCGATGAATTTCTGATATAGTTCAACACGTGTTGATGGGGAATAGTATCTTGTGTTTTTTTAGAACATATTGATTGCAGACAACTTTACTTACAGCACTGATGTAGTGTTGTGCTTTTTATCAGTTTGTGTTAGTCTATGTTCACTGTTACATCAGTCTATTGTCACTGTTATATCAGTCTATGGTCACTGTTACATCAGTCTATGTTCACTGTTACATCAGTCTATGGTCACTGTAATATCAGTCTATGTTCACTGTTACATCAGTCTATGGTCACTGTTATATCAGTCTATGGTCATTGTTATATCAGTCTATGGTTACTGTTATATCAGTCTATGGTCACTGTTACATCAGTCTATGTTCACTGTTACATCAGTCTGTGGTCACTGTTATATCAGTCTATGCTCACTGTTACATCAGTCTATTCAAGTCTACTGGCACGATTTAAAAGCACTGTTTGAATCTTTTAGCGATTAATCATGAATCATTTGGAGTATTTAGTTAATATGCATAGCAGTCTTGTAATGCCATTAATTTGCTGTTTGCTTCGATACATAAAAAGTACCAAGTCTCCACCCCTTCCATCAAACACATGTCGTTTAAGAGCTTACTTGATAAAAAGAAAGGCCTGAAGGCATGTATAATCAGTAAAGACCTGAAGACGTGTGAAATCGGCAAAGACCTGAAGACGTGTATAATCGGTAAAGGCCTGAAGACGTATATAATCGGTAAAGGCCTTAAGATGTGTGACATCGGTAAGTCCTGAAGACGTGTATAATCGGTGAAGACCTGAAGACGTGTATAATCGGTAAAGTTTTTGAAAAAAATCCTCAAAATATCATTATCATCGTTTATTATTTTGATGTAATATATACGTATTTCTAATTATCTCCAATAGACATAACATATAATTGCAATTAATTACCGATATTATAATTAAATTTTCATTATTTTCAGGATATATATATATATATATATATATATATATATATATATATATATATATATATATATATATATATGCGTGCGTGTGTGTGTGTGTTGTTTATCATTGGATCACACCAACGGGGAGACTGGTTGCAAGTTACCAGAATGATATGTATGTATTAGGGTTTAACGGCACGGCAGCACAATACTAGCTATACCGTACCGATAACAAGTTAAATTCTAAAAATGTAAATATAAAGAATTACAAAAACATCTGTAGGAAGATAAACAGTTTCAAAAGAAAAGGGAAACACGAAATGCAGAAAAAAACAGATAAAAGGTTAAAATGATAAAATTCTGTTAGAAGTATATAACATAATAAAAGTAAAAAGATAAAATTCATACAATAGAGGAACAAAATTTGTTGCATAAACCGCATTCTTTCAAAAAGCCCAAAATGTTCTCTCGCATTCCCTCACAAAGTCTTAGATTTGATCTGGTGGCACATCATCATAAAGTTTCTTAATTGAATCCTCATTTTTTTTTTTTAATCTCGTCAAACAGCCATTTCAATGCTTTGCCTTCAAAAAAATTAATCCAATGGAGTTTATTTTCCCCTCGCAACCAGCGCGTAAAAGATTCTTTTTTCTTCCTCGTACTCTCCGTTCAAAAATAATTCTTCTTTTCTTTTTCTCAGACTAACCGTGTGTATGAATATGAAATACTTCCTTCTCTCAATGAAATAACGTAATTTCTTTGTGTCTATTTTGCTAATAGGACTCTCGCTCCTTAATTAACAACGTATTACAGCCTGGTAGTATTTAATGTCTTCCGTTTATCGATGACAATTTTCTTCTTACTAGATTATTACACTAATTAGTTAAGATAATGCAGACTAACTTAGTTTAAGTGTAAGATTATTCCAGATGCATTTGTTGGAGTGTTCTGTTTTGTTTTGTGTTTATTTTCAATAATATCCGTCATTTATTTGAGGTATCTTTAACTTTTTTGTTTTTGTCGTACGACTGAACTATGGAATCGAATAATGTTAATTTACATTTCTGTTTTAAAATTCTTAGCATTGTTACAGAAAAGCTTTTATGAGGAATGTAAATGAAAAGTATGCTTCTTGTTTTCATGTATTACACTCCTCTCAATGCATGACAAAGAAGACGTGCAGAATACCAAATGTTTTTTAGACTGATATGTTTTCATGTATTACACTCCTCTCAATGCATGACAAAGAACACATACAGATGTATTACACTCCTCTCAATGCATGATAAAGAACACGTGCAGATGTATTACACTCCTCTCAATGCATGATAAAGAACACATACAGATGTATTACACTCCTCTCAATGCATGACAAAGAACACATACAGATGTATTACACTCCTCTCAATGCATGATAAAGAACACGTGCAGATGTATTACACTCCTCTCAATGCATGATAAAGAACACATACAGATGTATTACACTTCTCTCAATGCATGATAAAGAACACATACAGATGTATTACACTCCTCTCAATGCATGATAAAGAACACATACAGATGTATTACACTTCTCTTAATGCATGATAAAGAACACGTGCAGATGTATTACACTCCTCTCAATGCATGATAAAGAACACGTGCAGAATATCAAATGTTTTTAGACTGATATGTTTATAGAGATGTAAAATTAAATTTACAAACATATCTCAGGAAGAGAAGAACATTGAATAAGAGTACCGTTTTTGTCCTGTCCATGTGTACGTACGTCCGTTTACGCCTAGAATAACCTCAATCTTAAAGTTTATTGTGTGGTCAGTTTCTAAAGTACAGTTGGCCACAGAGTCGTGTTACTTGGTATGCGGATACATTTTTATGTGTACAACACTAATTTACTAAAAGTCCGGTGGCGGGCTTGACATGCAGGGGGCAATAAGCTTTTTGTTCTTCATGAAAAGTTAACTTATTGTCGTAAGCTGAATCACACTTGATTTATTTGTCAGATGAGTCCGGTCAACTTATTGTTGCCTATTTATGTCTTAAAACTAGTATTTTTTTCTAATTGATGTATCAGACGTCTTCGTTGATCAAAAGACATAGAGGATCTTAAACGAGTATCCATTTCATTTGAAATTAAGGGACCGAAATTGTAAATTTTCATTGGGGGTGGGGGTGCAGAGGCTGTGGTTTTCTTTCCAACCAGGATAACTTTTATTGTCTCAACTTATATCTAATTTCAGCTAATATGCTGGCTAGAATTTATCTTTTTTTGACAATCTATGTATCAAGCTATTTGGGAGTCATGCAATTTTTGTTTCTAAAAATGTCTATCTCCACTCCCAGCCGCCGCCAACTACAGAAAATTAAATGGTCCATCCCTTATGAAACTATTATTGGGTAATATTATATGACACGATGTGCATGTGTTATTCCATGAATTTTATAAATGTTATGCCATTTGAAATGGATTAGCGATTCTATCTATGCAAACAATTACTAATGACTATAGGTACTTTGTATTACTACATGATGCTACTAGGTAGCTTTGCTAAGTGTTTTGTCCCAGTATCAAATACGTTTTTTATGACTCATTGTTATAACGATATGAAATGAGAACGTAATATGATAAATATGCATATCTGGACAGCTATAATACGTAACAATAGCAACTGATTTAATGATATAGTAGTGTGGCGCCTGCTGAACTCTATTTAGGAATCTTGCGGATAGTAGCAGAAAAAATGTATGTATATCGAACAAGTATGCTTGGGAAATACTATAAACGGTCGATAGCTTATCTTAATCTAAACCAGGTGTTGACAATCCATGTCTCGGGAAGTTTTGATAAGCTTGTTTGTTGCAGACCTACCGAGCTGTAATCTCACGTAATTATCCTATGTTCGTCTGTGTCTTTTGTTAGACTGGTAATGTTACAATTTCAGAAAAAAATATTGCTCAAGAATTAAGCGCATGTTCCAGTCAAATTCTTTGATCTTGTTCATCCTTGTTGCATATCATTTTCTTCGATTATGAAAGCATAAATATATGCAAGAAGATTTTGTCATTTCTGTGAAGTCACTTGCAATCAAGCAAACATGTGTTTCTAAAGACGATGAATAGTTTTTTTTTTATGAACTAGAATGAATGTGGACCACTGGAAATTGTTGACATGTCTTTGATACGGGGGGGGGGGGAGAGAGAGAGAGATTTTTGGGGCAGGGGGCAATCACTCATATGCGTTGAAATGCGGTTGGGAACGCCTATCCAAACGTCAGTAGTCAGGAGCGAGACTATTCCGAGGGTGGGGTTTTCCTATCTTTAACCAGCATATATTATATGACTCTTCTTCCTGTGTCAAATAATGTGGTTAAAATCATGACTGTGGATACTTGAAATGTAAAGACACCTGTAGGGTCAAAGGAAAGAGGAGTTAAATTTCACGTCATTCGGTGCACTCATGTGGGATAGCTTTCTCACACGGTCAAATTATCTCACATTTAACAGGAACGAGAAAAAGTGATGTTTCAACAGATCTCTCTTGATTGTCTTTAATTTTAAACGGATGTGTCTGTTTCGTGTCATGGCCTGCTGAAATGCTGCCGAACTCTTGAAGTTTAACATGATATTAGACAAGTGTGACGTGTACTGAGTTTCTATTTTTTTGTCAATTATTTTAGAAGTACTGTCAATTTTTGTACAAAGTATTCTTAAGTTACATAGCGTATATGCTCACTTATTAGTCGAGTCCAACTGAAAACAACATAGATCCTGATCTGCTGTCGCATAATGCGCCGGCAGATCAGGGTCTATATTGTTTGTTCTGCTCATTGCTCCTAACAAACCGCATAGACCCAGATCTGCCGGCGCATTATGCGACGGCAGATCTGGGTCTGTGCAGTTTGCTGTTTTACTCGATATTGAAGCGAGTATACACGGTAGTTTGGGGTTTTCTTTGATTCTGTAACAAAATAAACTTTCTTTGTGAATTGAAGTACGAAAGGCGTCTTATATATGTCAATGCCATTTCTTTCAAATCTAGGCCAGTATTTTCAGAAGTATGAAAAGAAAATCATACAAACAGAAGCAGAATGTAAAAATGTTGACGTAGTAACCTGTTCCTGAACAAAGCTATTGTTATAGAATTTTCCAGGCTGTCTTAATATTGTCTGTATCCATGCATTGCTGATTCTGAATGACCTAGATATATACTTTACATTAAGATATCTTTGCTGCGTAACAAATTCATTTACAATCGAATCTATATATAAATGCATTCTTTGATATACGGTACAGTCGTAGAAACTTTGATATACGGTACAGTCGTAGAAACTTTGGTTTACTGTACAGTCGTAGAAACTTTGATATACGGTACAGTCGTAGAAACTTTGATATACGGTACAGTCGTATACACTTTGGTATACGGTACAGTCGTATAAACTTTGGTATACATTACAGTCGTAGAAACTTTGATATACGGTACAGTCGTAGAAACTTTGATATACGGTACAGTCGTAGAAACTTGTCCTCGATGAATGACTTTTAAACTGGCTTATCATTGATTAACTCTAAAGCATCCTTCCAGACCGGACAATAAGCGTCGTTCTCATTCCTTTTTGTTTTGCTTTCTTCTGTCTCTTTGATTAATACGAATGATGCCATATTGTTGTCGTCGTCGTTGTTTTTGATGATGATGATGATGATGACGACGACGATGATGATTATGACGACGACGATGATGATGACGATATTGATGATGATAATGATGATGATGATGATGATGATGATTATTATTATTATTATTATTATTATTATTATTATTATTATTATTATTATTATTATATTTGTATGCTATATCAGTAAGGTTGGTCGCGTGACCTTATGAGAATATTTGTATAATTTGTTAATCTTGGGTCAGTATATTTTAGGTCTCGATATACACTTCATTTTATCACCATTTCCGTTCACTTCAATCGCAGGTCTTGCTAACGTAAATGGGCTCTGTTAACCCATTCCAGTGCGTTATTAAACTGTTTATTAAACAGGATATACAACTACTCTTTTTCTCTTGGCTCGATCCAGGAGAATCTAATATAAGTTAATTCATATCTTTGTCTTGGTTAACTTTCCTGTCCTCTTCTGTAAAGGTTTTAATTTACTAACCGGTTTTTTAAGTACCAAAAACATTGGATAATCTGTGAATGACCCACTTCTTTGTGTATGCCAAGGTTTGAATAATTATCTGCACGTGCAATATTCTAGACGAATGTAATATTCTTATAACACGGAATGTATAAGTTATAGGGTCATTAGAAAAGGTATTAAAAGCAGATCTGTGTAGGAGGAGCTAACGGCCATTAAAATCCATTCATACGCCTTTTAGGACAAAAATCTGTCATTAAATTCCTTCTGGTAGAGTAAACTTTTCCATGGAATCTGGTCTTAATTATGAACTCTATCACGATTATACTTGGGTGCAGATGTTGGAAAATTACTTAAAGGAAATTTATATTAAACTGAAACATATGTTTGATTTCAGATCAAATCAAGATAATCGATCTTACTGTTATTGTTACCAGTTTAATCTATTAGCATATTTATTATCAATTAGTCTAAGAATTATGTAATTTTATTTTAAGCAAAGGAAATATGTTTAAGAAATACCTGTAAGCTTTTACTTAAGTATGGAGGTCTGATAATTTCATTGTGCATTTATTCTATAATAACTTTAAGAATATTGGGATTAGAGAGAGAGAGAGAGAGAGAGAGAGAGAGAGAGAGAGAGAGAGAGAGAGAGAGAGAGAGAGAGAGAGAGAGAGAGAGAGAGGCTGGCGAGTTCGTATGTTCGCATATATACGGATAAATCCATAAAATAATTTCCCTATATGTGAGTGGAGTTTACGTGAACCCATAAATCTCACTGTTAGAAAACAAGGAGGTTGTAAAACGAGTGGAGAGAGTAAATCTTTGAGATCAGCTACAGAGAGAGGTAAACAAAATATTATAAGGTGTATTTAAAAACTTTTCTTTTAATTTTGTTCCAACAGCATACAACAATACACGGTAATAAGAACGGAAATAATTCTTACTGATATGTTTCAATTAGATCTTTACCGTCATATTTTTTGCTAAAGTAACGAAGAAAATGAAATAATGTAATATTATATATATATATATATATATATATATATATATATATATATATATATATATATATATATATATATATATATATACATACATACATACATACATACATACATACATACATACATACATACATACATACATACACACATACATATGTGTGTGTGTGTGTACGAGAGAGAGAGAGAGAGAGAGGACAATTTTGGTGAGAATACCATTTTGTTTCCGTCTTCAGGTACTCAGCCCACCTCTCTCCGTCGATTATGTTTAGCAACTCCTGACATATTTCAATAGGCATATGATATTTCGTTTACTATACACTTTAGAGAATTACTGTCAACACTTCAAATGCCACTCGAGTGAAATTCCCTCGTGAATGTTCATGATTCAAGCACTTTTCGTAGATTGAAAAGCAAACAAGATGGAATGGAGACCTTTTAATTTGGAGATATTCTGTGGTCATATACTTAGCTCTTTACTTTCAATGTTAAAACATGTACAGATGATATTTATGGATGATCAGTCGTTATGACAGTAATGCCTGAACGCATTGGCCAACCACATGAATAACCTTGTAAGCAAAACTTGATTTAAGTTTCTCCAGAGTGCAAAAAACTAATTTATATTTGTAATAGTTTGTCTTTCTCGTCCGGTTTTCCAGCAATTTATGATTTAGAGCTGCCTTTAGTGACATTTTTTTGTTACATTTGGCAATTTCATTTTATTAGAGCTTACTCCTGTGATCCCACAGGGACACATATTTATCGTAAAGTTTTACAGACTGTGAGGATACAACGTACATATTATTCGTAAAATAGCTAATTGCTTTCAAAAAAAGTTTTTAAATTAGCTAGAAATAGGGAGGGCTGTACGCACAGAATGTTACCGAGTTTCGAGCCACTGCAGTCCGTGGGATGGTACCCCGACCGACAGCTACGGGGATTATTATAAAAAAAAGGAAAAACAAAATTAATAAATAAAAAAAATAATTAAAAAATTACAAAAAAAATTTTAAAATATTTTAGGACGTTTGTTCCAGTCTTTTCCTGAAAGAAAAACAAAAGTACTTGCTTATAATCACTCATTACAATTGATAATGTTTTGTCAGAATTATTATTTAATATATTATTTTAATTATTACCAAAGGAATGGGAGCAATATATATTAATAACAGCAGTATCATCATTCGTAACTTACTGACAATAGGTACGTTTGGTAATTCTCGCCTTTTGAGATCACTCACATCTCACCACTGTCCGCGTGGGTTCGAGTCTCTACTCGGCCAACGTGGGTATGTGAGAAAGCTTTCCAATAGCTTCCCGTGGGTCGATGGTTCTTCCCAGGGTCTTCCCGGTTCCCTCCACCAAATATACTGGCCGCCATGTATATCCTATCACGTACTGCAGAATGGCGTTAAACCTACAAAACCACAACAATAAAAAAATATGCTTTTTGAGGATGCGGTATTTTCTTTGCACAATAATTGCTGACAAGCTGTCCTCATTCCGACAGTCTGTTACAGTTTAAATATAATTCACAAATTAGTTAGTCAGCAGTATCTCGTTTTCACTGAGGTTAGTTGGTCAGTATAATTAGTTAGACAGCAATATCTCATTTCCACTGAGGTTAGTTGGTCAATATAATTAGTTAGACAGTAATATCTCAATTTCACTGAGGTTAGTTGGTCAGTATAATTAGTTAGTCAGCAGTATCTCGTTTTCACTGAGGTTAGTTGGTCAATATAATTAGTTAGACAGCAATATCTCATTTTCACTGAGGTGAGTTGGTCAATATAATTAGTTAGACAGCAATATCTCATTTTCACTGAGGTGAGTTGGTCAATATAATTAGTTAGACAGCAATATCTCATTTTCATTGAGGTGAGTTGGTCAATATAATTAGTTAGACAGCAATATCTCATTTTCACTGAGGTTAGTTGGTCAATATAATTAGTTAGACAGCAATATCTCATTTTCACTGAGGTTAGTTGGTCAATATAATTAGTTAGACAGCAATATCTCATTTTCACTGAGGTTAGTTGGTCAATATAATTAGTTAGACAGCAATATCTCATTTTCACTGAGGTTAGTTGGTCAATATAATTAGTTAGACAGCAATATCTCATTTTCACTGAGGTGAGTTGGTCAATATAATTAGTTAGACAGCAATATCTCATTTTCACTGAGGTGAGTTGGTCAATATAATTAGTTTGACAGCAATATCTCATTTTCACTGAGGTTAGTTGGTCAATATAATTAGTTAGACAGCAATATCTCATTTTCACTGAGGTGAGTTGGTCAATATAATTAGTTAGACAGCAATATCTCATTTTCACTGAGGTGAGTTGGTCAATATAATTAGTTAGACAGCAATATCTCATTTTCACTGAGGTTAGTTGGTCAATATAATTAGTTAGACAGCAATATCTCATTTTCACTGAGGTTAGTTGGTCAATATAATTAGTTAGACAGCAATATCTCATTTTCACTGAGGTGAGTTGGTCAATATAATTAGTTAGACAGCAATATCTCATTTTCACTGAGGTGAGTTGGTCAATATAATTAGTTAGACAGCAATATCTCATTTTCATTGAGGTGAGTTGGTCAATATAATTAGTTTGACAGCAATATCTCATTTTCACTGAGGTTAGTTGGTCAATATAATTAGTTAGACAGCAATATCTCATTTTCACTGAGGTTAGTTGGTCAATATAATTAGTTAGACAGCAATATCTCATTTTCACTGAGGTTAGTTGGTCAATATAATTAGTTAGACAGCAATATCTCATTTTCACTGAGGTTAGTTGGTCAATATAATTAGTTAGACAGCAATATCTCATTTTCACTGAGGTGAGTTGGTCAATATAATTAGTTAGACAGCAATATCTCATTTTCACTGAGGTGAGTTGGTCAATATAATTAGTTAGACAGCAATATCTCATTTTCACTGAGGTTAGTTGGTCAATATAATTAGTTTGACAGCAATATCTCATTTTCACTGAGGTGAGTTGGTCAATATAATTAGTTAGACAGCAATATCTCATTTTCACTGAGGTTAGTTGGTCAATATAATTAGTTAGACAGCAATATCTCATTTTCACTGAGGTTAGTTGGTCAATATAATTAGTTAGACAGCAATATCTCATTTTCACTGAGGTGAGTTGGTCAATATAATTAGTTTGACAGCAATATCTCATTTTCACTGAGGTGAGTTGGTCAATATAATTAGTTAGACAGCAATATCTCATTTTCACTGAGGTTAGTTGGTCAATATAATTAGTTAGACAGCAATATCTCATTTTCACTGAGGTGAGTTGGTCAATATAATTAGTTAGACAGCAATATCTCATTTTCACTGAGGTTAGTTGGTCAATATAATTAGTTAGACAGCAATATCTCATTTTCACTGAGGTGAGTTGGTCAATATAATTAGTTAGACAGCAATATCTCATTTTCACTGAGGTTAGTTGGTCAATATAATTAGTTAGACAGCAATATCTCATTTTCACTGAGGTGAGTTTGTCAATATAATTAGTTAGACAGCAATATCTCATTTTCACTGAGGTTAGTTGGTCAATATAACTAGTTAGACAGCAATATCTCATTTTCACTGAGGTGAGTTTGTCAATATAATTAGTTAGACAGCAATATCTCATTTTCACTGAGGTTAGTTGGTCAATATAATTAGTTAGACAGCAATATCTCATTTTCACTGAGGTTAGTTGGTCAATATAATTAGTTAGACAGCAATATCTCATTTTCACTGAGGTTAGTTGGTCCACGTCATTGCTTATCCTTCCTCTGTTGTAGATAGTGTTGTTTATGCAGTAAAGAAAAACTATACCAAGAGCGGATATATTATAAACTGGCATTCCAGGAAAATATCCGTTGGAATAATAATTTTGAGTTTTCAGTTTCACTTGACAACAAAATATGCTTTGAGTTGGACACCTGATGAAATCTTGTGTTTGGGTGACACGAGGGATATTTCTAAATGAACAAAATATAAATAATTTAATAAGAATTTAAATATTTCCAGCTAATTAAATCTAAAGGAAGACTTTTAACATCGATGAACAAAAACCAAAACAAGTAAGGACAAAAATAAAAAAACACACACACATGCAATCGAATGATATATATCCACTTTCTCATCCCTGACAAAATCCCGATGCCTATGTTTCAATTATTTTATATGTTTTTTCGCTGATAAATATTTCCAGAGTTTATTAGGAACATCTTGTATGAATCTGAAGATGCACAGAAAACTGAAAGCAAATTGTACAATAAATTCCTCTGGATCCAATTTCAGATGCAAGAAAACTAATTGACTGACATGATGCGGTGATACATTGACTGACATAATGCGGTGATACATTCACTGATATGATGCGGTGATACATTGACTGACATGATGCGGTGATACATTGACTGACATTATGAGGTGATACATTGACTGACATGATACGGTGATAAATTGATTTACATGATGCGGTGATACATGGACTGACATGATGCGGTGATACATTGACTGACATGATGCGGTGATACATTGATTGACATGATGCGGTGATACATTGACTGACGTGATGCGGTGATACATTGAAAGGTCGTCAGTTCTTCAACAAACATTTGCAGATCGTCCCACAACAAGATATTGGGCACATAATATGGAATATTTTGACCGATTTGAGGGAACAGAGAGTATTAGATAGGGTATTTTGATTCAACTGTGCAGGGGGTATTTGTAAAGACTCCAATATTTTATTTATAGTGTTTTTTCTGTGGGAACATAAGACCTCTAAGGAATGTCGACAGGAAAATCTAAGTTTTAAGGTGTGAATTAAATAAATTAGAATGTTGAGAAAAAAAGGACATACATGTGGTTCAGGCACCTTCTGTTTTTAAAGCGAGACAAAGGCTGTTTATGATATTCTTTTAAAGAAAGTGCCAAACGCTAAAATAACCTGGAACAAATTGTTTTTCAAATGAACCAGAAATGGAAACATAATTAATTCATAAGAAAAAGATAAACTTCATTTTCATATTCGGTCCCAATGAATTAATATATTGTAAGAAAACTGGCGCAAATTCAGTCTGCTGCACGTCATTCTGAGTGTCTCTCAGTCTGCTGTACATCATTCTGAGTGTCTCTCAGTCTACTGTACGTCATTCTGAGTGTCTCTCAGTCTACTGTACGTCATTTTGAGTGTCTCTCAGTCTGCTGTGCATCATTCTGAGTGTCTCTCAGTCTGCTGTACATCATTATGAGTGTATCATTCTGCAGTACGTCATTCTGAGTGTCTCTCAGTCTGTTGAACATCATTCAGAGTGTATCTCAGTCTGCTATTTGATGTATGTTATCGCCCCACCATCTTAAGTTCTGTGCTTGAAGATGTATGATTTAATCTTTCATAAACGGCCATCAATCATACCATTATCTTGGTAATAAATGGCAATGCATAATGTAAACAAGATATTATCTTTTTATTTTTGTCGCATTTTGCTTTAGCTCTTTTCTGATGGATACATGCAATCATGGGTATATCTAAAGGAAGTTATGATTTTTACACAAATTTAATAGTTTTGTATTAATAAGTCTCTTCCTCGAGGAACACCTGATTTAGAGGAAAGATACATTTGCATCAGTGTCATAAAAAGCTTCGGTTTGTAGGGAGAGAATAAAAAGTCCCGTTTGTATGGGATTTATAATAGAACAGAAGTCGAGAATTAAATGTCCCGTTTGTATGGCATTAATAATAGAACAGAAGTCAAAGCCAGAAATGTTTTTAGGAAGGTTGGCTAACTCTTGCAATAAATTTGCAGAAAATACATATTCTGAATCTATTTTCCTTAAACTAGTGGTTTAAACATATGATTTTGACATCTAATATTGATTTATCGCCAGAGGCAGACATATCTGACATTCTCCTGAAGCTTAATGTCCTATGTGCATTGCATTCAGACATTGTTCCAACGTGGCACGTGCCTAAATATAACATGAACAAAATTAAATAATGGAATGGTTGGATAATTCAAAGCCGTCTTTAAAAGACTCTGCTGGCATAATCTGCGCAATGCTTAAACCATGTCAGAATTTATTACTTTGGCTACAATAAGAAACATATGGAAAACATGGATGCAATCTCCTGCAACTTGCTTATCCAAATTATTTCTCAACAAATGAATGTGACTCTCACGTATCATGTAAGTCTACCTGTTTTAAATGGCATCATCTTTCTGAAACGGAATGTTGATAATTTGTTTTCTTTTCTGGCTGATTTGTCGTTAAAAAGAAACCAATACTCATAATTTTCTGTCGATTCCCAAGATCTCGTCATTACCCCTGTTCTATAAAAAGGTTTGTCAATAATGAATTCACTGTTTATTAGAATAAAACCAATTTTCGGTTAATCATCATATTTATCTTCTTAAGGATCATATGAACATTTCGAAATTAGCTTCATAGTAGCTATTTGATCATAATTATCAATAAATCATGAATATTTAGCACTTCAGACTTGATAAATGTTAGCTTTTCAAAATTCTACTTCAAGGTAATATCATAAAAACTATTACTTCAACTATCCCATTATCTTTGTGGTACGCTGTTGATGACTATTCTATATACTAATACGGTAACTTGGAAATTACGAGTTGCTCTGAAATAATTTCAGTCGCGTTTTTGCAGTTTTCTTACTATTGATAATTAAAAACACTACGAATTGTCGACAAGAAAATCTGAGTTTTAAGGTGTGAATTCAATAAATTACGCTCTTCCATGCTCCATTTAATTTTGCCAAATTTTTGAAGTCGAATATACAGTCCCGTTCTACACCCGAGTCCTCCGATAACAAAAGCACAGCAAGGTTTCAGGTGAAGTAGTTTTTCTACTTTTTGCATCCATGTCTGCATATAGTTTATTTTTACTTGAGATGACACACGAAACGCATGATTAAATTTAAAACAAAAATTACTATATGTAACTAACTTACCGTGTATTCTCGCGTATAAACTGGGTCCAAATGCAAACAACATAGACCCTGATCTGCCGTCGCATAATGCGCCGGCAGATCAGTGTCTGTGTTGTTTGTTCTACTGATTAGTCCTTACAAACTGCATAGACCCAGATCTGCCGGCGCATTATGCGCCGGCAGATCTGGGTCTATGCAGTTTGCAGTTGGCATCTTATGATACGCGATCTAAAACTGAAATCAGACACCTGAGAAAATTGACACATACCTAATGCTACACAATGCACTCTTCTGTGCTCCCTCTAACCTCTCCATCGTTTTATAGTCGAATATTAAAATAATTTCCATGGTGTGAGTCGAACATCAGCCTACTTAAGAAAATGTCTCGAGGATCATCCAAGCGAGATTATCTATGCCATACAAATCTACATTAACATTATCAAATAGATTAATGGATCCCTTTCGTATCTCATGTATCCAGCACAGAAGACGCTGCAATCATTTCTTTGGAGTGATCAGAGTATTGTAGTACGTTATGTTTAATATAATTAATTTCATAATATTACCCCTCTGAAATCTGACCTTGCATAATATTACCCCTCTGAAATCTGACCTTGCACATATGGTCATATTATGCTGCAATCTGAATCATATTTGGGAATTAAATTTATTAATATAAGTTTTCCATGAAAACACAACTGCCCCAGCAAATGGCGTCCGATATTGTCATTTTATACCTCAATCATTGAGATTAATATGAAATTTTATATATTGTTTGCGAATATACGTGTAATGAGAAAAAGTTTCACTGATGTTTTAACGTTTTAATAAACAGAGACAAATCTCAAAAGTATATGTTAACTATCTCCTTATTTATCAGAGATAAAAATTAAATGAGTAGAAATAACGGGTCTGAACTCACTTGTCTCAAAGATACATTTAATTAGACACATAAAGGCCAAGACTGACCTAAGATCAGTCAAATAAACATAATATTGACCTTCCAGCAACCTTTTCCTTTTTATACCTACCTACGAAAAATTTGTTGTGCAAAAAAAGCACAAAAAAAAAACAACACCCCAAAACAACAACGCTCAAAAACATTCTTCTGTAAGTTTGTATGTGCTACTGAAAATTCAGAAATAATCGTGGAGAATTTAATATCTTATTGTTCGGTTTGTGGGGTATGGGGGTAGGGGAGAGGTAACGAATATCCTGGAAATTAAATCCACCACGAAAAGGGTATTGTACCTTGGATGTTAAGGTAAACCGTGAGAGTCAATGGAGGTTATTCCCGCGAAATCGTCTGTTTATTCCTAAACTATGACAATTTATCCCCTCGGATATTTCTGATTTTACAATGCTTTCATTATTTTTTAACTGCAAACAATATTGGTGTTGTAATATCACAAGTTATTCGCCTGTTATTGATCATGGGTTCTTAAAACTATTTTTTCAGCTTTCTTCTGATAGTATCTTGCTCGGTTGCTTATTCCTTTCTTTCTTTCCTCGTTTGTTCTTGGTTGATTTTCTGTCAATTTTTTGTTTTTGATGTATTTATTATGTGATAGAAAATGCAGTTTTCGTTTTTGTTCTTTGTATTTTATTCTCGTTCGAATTCCATATTTTAAGTATACTGATATTGTATCCTGTATGTTATTACACAAAAAAGGGTCTGTTCTATTCGAATTGATGTATATATTTGTGCCTTCATCATTTCCCTGCTTTGCGAGACACGATTAAGCATCTCATAAAAGACCTTCAACTATTCCATAAATTTTGTGATGAATTCAGTGATAGGTTAACTGGTTCTTATTATGTAATTCAGAAAAGGAATTCTCAGAAACACTGAAACTGTGAGTTTGCCGTTTCATACTGTTAATACTCTGTGGCCTCAAAATATGTAACAGAAAGAAAGTAAAACCAACAAAATCAAGTAAAATCAACAAGCAATTTATTTCTAGACAATATTAAAGTGAAAATTCAAAAGACACTTACAATAACGTGAATTAAAGTCCAAATAATCCTAAGTGTCCTAATCACAAGTCCAAAAATATATAATGTTCCGAATGAATTCTAATAACCTTGAATGTCCCGATGTACCACAAGTCTTGAATGTCCCGATGTACCACAAGTCTTGAATGTCCTGATATACCACAAGTCTTGAATGTCCTGATATACCACAAGTCTTGAATGTCCTGATGTACCACAATGATGTAATCTGGAATGTTTTGAATGAATTCACATAAATCCCAAAATCATGTATTAATCCAAATGTCAATGAGCACTTTTATATTTCCAATGAATACTGTAAATAAATAATTCCCCACAAATTATATCTGATTTCAACGACACAACTAAAATAGATTCCTTACAGACTGATCTTTTTGAACCGAAATTCTAGAATAGGAATGAATTTGTTTACCAAAATCTGTATATAAATACACATGCCTACATGGCTTATGTCACATCAGTCTAATTGCGAAATGTCTATGAAAATACTGGCCAACCTGACAATTTTCACATCAAAACATGAGTACTTTTTTATGTGAAATTACTTTGTGTACCTGACTTTTGTCACAACAAAACATGGAAATAACAGTCCAGCTGCTAACAAAACCGGCCTTGAACTAAAATGCTATGTAAACATGTTGTTTACAAAATGACCATAATTTGACTAAAGTTCAACTTACAATCATGGACACATATTATGAATTCAATATACATAGCAATACCAACACACACACAGACAAACACACACATAAATTGGGGACCATGAAGAGAATTTTCTTACTATCACACTAATTTTTGAAGTGTATACCGAGGATTATCTAAAAAGACGATTAAAAATCTTGATCAATGTCTAAGAAATGTTTTTGCTTATGTCGTTGAAGGAGATGAATGGTTCCTGTTTGTACTGCCTTAACACAAGCACAGAAGACACTGCAATAAATGTCTTGTCAATAGTCAGGGTCATGTAGTAAAATATATTGATAACAACAGTTTTATAAACTGGTCCCTTATATAAAGTTCGACCTTGAACATATAATTGTTTGAATATTGAACTTGTAAATTATGTCTGGGATTTCAATATAATGTTTCACCTAAACTTACTTGGCGCTACATAGCCAGGGCTGTACTGATGCGCTGTTAAGCCATCTACATACATACATACTCGGTACAATACTTTAGCAATGCTACAAATGCTTTTTGAAGTAAAATGTCAATGAAAAGAATTCAGTACTTGCAAGTGGCTGATACACATTGATTCCTAATACAGTCAATCTGACTAACATGGTTCATGAAGGTCTACATTAATCATCTGCACGATATTTACTTATCTATTTGCCAGATTTATTGATTTCTAAACCCGAGAAAGTTCCAGAGATTTTTAAACGGCGTTGTGCATGACAATTCATGTAGTTTATATATTGACCGATATATTTCTTATCTGGTAGCTTTACTTACGTCAAAAAGAGGTCGATAATCAGAATTTTCTATGATGTTTTAATTAATAATCACCCTTTTTTAATCTAAATGATGTATATATCTACGTTTTTACATGTTGAAATTTAATCAAATTTATGTATAATCTTATCATCGTATTAACATCCAAGGTTTAGGTTCGTGGTCTTCATTCAGCGTCAATATCTACATGAGATTAATTTTTCCGCCCCCGAGTTGATTAATGTTAGATTTCTAACATTTTAGGTTAATATAAAATAATTCGATTCACAAAACATACATTAATCAACATACCGTCTGTACTTGCATACACGTAGAATCCAATTGTAAACAACATAGACCCTGAACTGCTGTCGCATAATGCGCCGGCAGATCAGGATCTATGTTATTTGCTCTACTGGATTTACAAAGTGTACGTCGATTATCTGGTGTTACAAGACACATTTCTGTTATGATCACACAAGCAAAATCACAAATATCTAAACTACATCCTATAAAGCGTCACTTTCACTATAAAAGGAGAATAACTGAACCCGTCTCTATTGCTTTTATATGCATAAGACACCATTCTATTACTTTTATATGCATAAGACACCAGCTATGAATGTATTTTAAGGTGGCAGAGTGGTGCAGTAAAATACTTTAATTACAAGGGACACAAGAGACACATGGTTGTAAAGAAAAATATAACCTTGGCAGCTGCCTTATGATATTGAGCAGAACGGAGTTAATAATATTTTCTCTAAAAATACATGGGCCCCAGCATACTGTGTCAGGTATTATGATTTTATATCGCATTCGTGTGCATAAACTTAATAAACTTTATTATTCGCCAAGTTACAGGTACTGAAATAACATTTTGAATGGGCGTATTTAGCTCCAAAGTCAGTAAGAAAAGAATATGATAATTATTATTATTATTATTATTATTATTATTATTATTATTATTATTATTATTATTATTTGTATTATTATTATTTTAATACTTGTTGTTGTTATTATTATTATTATTATTATTATTATTATTATTATTATTATTTCCCTGGCAGATAAGTCAAAGTTAAGTTTAAAATATATTATTACACTCTAATTTCACTCCAATATTGAGGGTAAAATCCATCTAAAAGGTCTATTCTAGCCATCGTCAAATCAATTAAAAACAAGACTTTAAAAAGGCATAGCTGCGTTAAGACAAGTCAGTAACAATAACACTGACCGTTCGTCAGGCTATTCGGTTCTTGTTCATTTTCATGCTTGTCCATACGTGATAAAGTGTGTCCGAAAAAAAACACCAGCTATTCCTTTAGCTGTGCGATAAAAAATATTTGAATACGTAAACCAGGTGAGGATTTCACTAAAATTCTCAACATTTTTCCTCAGATTCAGGTTTTACATTATCTTGTTTATGATATTTCAGACAGTATCAACATTTTTTGTCAGAGGTAGAGATAGTGGAAAGGATGCAAAATCATGACTTAGTTTTAAAATTGAACATATTGAAATCTTTTGAATCTTGAAAATAAAATGAGGAAATTCTCAATATTTTCTCATAGATAGTGCAAGATCTCTTTAATCATCGATGCCTGCTGAATGTTCTGTCAAAAATCATTGTTACCAAGTAATAAGATAGATATTTAAAAACCTCAAAATTTGAATATAAATGTTGAGATGTTTAGTGAAACTGGGGCCAGGTCTTTTAATTCAGAAGGTACAATTCAGATAATAAGTTGTTAGAACGGTTCAGTCACATGTTATCCGTTTGATTCAGAAGGTACAATTCAGATAATAAGTTGTTAGAACGGTTCAGTCACATGTTATCCGTTTAATTCAGAAGGTACAATTCAGATAATAAGTTGTTAGAACGGTTCAGTCGCATGTTATCCGTTTGACTCAGAAGGTACAATTCAGATAATTTGTTAGAACAGTTCAGTCGTAGGTTATCAGTTTAATTCTGTTTAATTCTGAAGGTACAATTCAGATACAATGTTGTTAGAACAGTTCAGTTGTAGGTTATCAGTTTAATTCTGAAGGTACAATTCAGATAAAATGTTGTTAGAACAGTTCAGTCATAGGTTATCAGTTTAATTCTGAATGTACAATTCAGATAAAATGTTGTTAGAACAGTTCAGTCATAGGTTATCAGTTTAATTCTGAATGTACAATTCAGATAAAATGTTGTTAGAACATTTCAGCTGAAGACTCTAACCTTTTAATAATGATAATGGATATAAACATAAATGTCACCAACCTTCCAAAAAATTTACACAGTAGCAAATAATTTGCAAAAAATAGGAAATAATCATACTAGTGGGAAAAAAAATCTCTGGTTTTGAAGCAAGATGATAACAAACATAAGAATGTATGGACATAAAACCTTCGTTTGCCTTATCAGATGAGATAAATAGCTCCCGTTTATAACTTCTGTTTTGCAAGCACGGTAAACACTGCAATAAATGCCTTACGAGAAGGCAGAGTCATGCAACAAACTGTGTTCGATACATGAGAGTTTATAACCTTGCCCCTTTAAACTGCGTTCTTGCACATATAATCCTAGCACAATGCACATTAAAGTATGTTGGCGAATTAAATTGATAATGTTTTCTCAGAAAATACAACAGCCTTCATAGTTTGATGTCCGATTTGATGATTTTAGACCTGATTCGGTCATGATTTTAATACTCGTACAGCACGTCTTCATCGTATTCCAAAGAGAAAGCTGTAGCATTTGCATTATTCTAAAAGTGCAAGGATCGTTACTATGTCATTCAAATACACAATAATATTGACATTCAGCCAGTCTTCTAGCTGATGTATGTGTTCGCTCCTTCTTCATTTCTATGCTTCACGAGTCACGATTAAGCTTCTCAGAAATAGACATAAAATATCGATAAATTTTGTGATTAATTACAATTCACTATGTCAACCAGATCTTATCGTTTTCACCTTTTCTTACTGAATGTGCTTAAAAACATAAATCTCTGGAGCTTTCGGAAATGTTCTTCCACTGGAACACAATAGTTGATGTCTTTTCTGAACGCAACAATAGCCCGACATGCTTTGTGTCTAATATTATGATTGTAAACTCGTACATGATTTCACATACATTCACGATAATCTTGGTTAATTTAATGAGACAGCTGTTCTGTTATGCATGAATAGTCTATAATTCAAGGGAGTCAATTCCTTTATTTTCAATATTGGTTCATCACTTTGGAAAACAATCTCATTTCATACAGATAAAACTAAAGAGAGTAAATTCCTTTTGAAATAACGGGTCTGACCGCACTGGTCCCAACGAATGATTTAATTAGACCTTTGAGAAGCAAGACTGACTTGAGTCAATAACACATTACATTGACCTTACGTAAGCCAATTTGTTCATGTATGAGTCTGTGTTCTTTTTTTAAAATTTTATTTCCATGCTTTCCTAGGCACTATATAGCCTCTCATAATAACCGTAAACTATTTCATAAACTTGGTGATGAATGACAATTCAGTGTACAGTACGAATGTTATTAGAAAAGCCAAATAATGAGTTCTCAAAAACATTGAAGCTGGTTTTTGCCTTGTCTTACTGATTTGTGACTACTAACATTAATATCTGAAGCCTTCAGACTGATTTGTCTGCTTCAATATATTTTCCAGAATGTAGGTCGATTACCTTTCTGCCGGAAATATTTCCCTAAAGAACACCCACACCAGATGATAGAACATATGGATCTGGGTTCATGTAATAAAAAGGGAATTTAATGGGTTCCGTTTGCATTTTTTGTTGGCAATCCCAGAAGCCACTGCAATAAATATCTACCGTACTAAACAAAAAAAAAATGACCCGGTAACAAATAGTGATTACAACAGATATCAGGATCGGGTCCTAATCATCTCCTTTCTTGAACATTTAACACTTAGACCTAGCCCATTGCATCTTCAATAATATGGGGAGGGGGGGGGATTAAGTGAATAATGTTTATTCCGAAAGCACAATGGCATGTTAACAGAGTCTTGAGAGGGAAGTTTGTCACTGGATTTTTGTTTGCATTTTATATCACGTGTAAGGTCATGTTGAGAGATTGCAGGATCGGAAATAAAACAATTGTTACGTGAGTCTGATTGCTGAATATGGCTCCCATGTTAATTTTGTATTTTTAACACACCTGGGCGTAAGGCCAAGTGAGCTTGTGGTTTGGTCCGTCGTGCGACGTTCGTCGTCAGTCGTGCTTCATGCGTCGTCCATTCACAATTGCTATTTACAACTTCTTAAAAATAGCTCAACAGCATTTTACTAAATTTGAAGAAAGCATCCTGGCCTAACGCTCTTTCAGATTTGTTCAAATGATGCCGATCCGCCACAAACTATGGCTGTCATTACTAACATTATATGGGATGAATTTTACATTATGACCGCTGATTAACTGTCTTGGGTGGGGATCTGTAGGGGATGAATATGCAGTAAAAAGTGTGGGATTTGCGATGACAATCTATTGCATTTGCTGTAGTGCTCAGTTTGGAGTCTGAGTTTAATATTTGTTGATAGACCATTTCAAGACTACGTTACCGAATATGACCATCTTCCTAGAATTTTTTTTTTACCGCTAAACACTTGTTTACCATTTTACTGTTCTTATCAAACACGTTTTGGAGACTTCCTTGTCCAAAACGAATTCCTTAAAAATTAAAAACTGATTGGTGAATAAACGTTAGAGCCTAAAATTCCGCAATTCTGGAATTTTTTTATCAAACCTTATTACTTAATGTAATAAATTTTATGATTCAGCAACTATCTTTTACATCATTTTTTCGAGGGATAAAAAGTTGTATATATCATAAATTGGATAAGTGGTTATTGTAAAAATTAAATGAGAGTTCTTGAAATACTCGCAATAATCTGTATTCTAGAATATAGGTCGTTTAATGGAAATGAGGTTATTACTCTCCATGAAATAGAGTTCTATCAAACGTCCGTCAAGACTGACAGTTTTTTTTATTAGTGTATTAATCACATGTCGCTCGTCGTAAAACATCAAACATCAGAATTTAAACAAAGACTGAAATATACTAATAATCTCAATTTCTTCCGTGAAATTGATACTGTTATTATTTAACATGGCATATAAATCGGTATCCCATAACGTATATTCTTCAACGAGATACACTTTTGCACCATAACTTTGTCTGAGTACTGTCTCTACACAACTCCCGCATTATAACGCTGTCATGGAGTATACCACGCTACATCGACACCATCTTATAATGAAGTTCGTTTAACATAATTTTAATAAAATTGGATGCATTACCATACTTGTTTTATAACACGATACGCGTTATAATGAAAGGCGATATAGTGAGGGAGTACTGTACATCACCTAGAATGATCCTTCATTCGCTTTCGTTACAAGTAGTTTACAACACAAGGCTAAATCATAAATATTACTTCTGGACCATTCAAGACCTGAGCTTAATAAAAAAGAATAAGATGAACACCCTCTGTTTAAGAGGCAGGTTTTATAACCTATTGATATTGAAAAAGTTTCCATGCTATCTAATATAATTAGACAAATTGTGGAAAGATCTCAACAAAAGTTTATATATATATATATATATATAAAATCTAAATAATTTCACTAGGTAAATGTGATGTGCTATGAAAAGGCATATATGGGTATAGCCTGCTGCCTGAGGCTAACACCGTTAAAATAAATAAATAAATAAATAAATAAATAAATAAATAAATAAATTCATAAATTGTATACTAACTAGAAAAAAGTGAACTATCAAGCTTGCTGCATCGGAGATGATATATTGGAAATCAAATAATTGCTTTCCCTGAAATGAAACTCTATCAAATCTGTCAGTCAAACCAGACAGCCTCATGGATCAATTATATGTGAGCATCAAATATCAGAATGGAGGAATAACGGGAATCCTCACATCAGTAATCAAGACGTTCCATTCAATGGACAGTATAATATAATGCCAAAAACCAGATAAACCTCTTTTGGAAACTCTCGAAAAGTAATATCCAGTAGCCGAAGCTAGCCGATTCAGTATGTGTTGCCACTGGATTGACGACCCTTGGTTAACTAGAATTCCTACAATGAAGAGTCTTCAGCATAAATAAATCGCCTCTTTCAGATCTATATAGTGTGTTACTGAGTTATACAATTTCGAGACTTAAAGATGTACGCTTATCACAAGACTGTAAATAACTTTAAAAAAAAAAACGATTTCAATAAAGTGTTTGAATGCATGCATTTAAGCAACTCCCGTCAGAAGTCCAGCGTGTTCTTTTTGGTTTGCAATTGCTGTTGATGGCATGAAGTATAAATAACATAAAGGTAGGCTTTAGTGAGAAAATTCCAAGAGTGGTGTACTATGAATAACACAAAGGTAGGCTTTAGTGAGAAAAATACAAGAGTGGTGTACTATGAATAACACAAAGGTAGGCTTTAGTGAGAAAAATACAAGAGTGGTGTACTATGAATAACATAAAGGTAGGCTTTAGTGAGAAAAATACAAGAGTGGTGTACTATGAATAACATAAAGGTAGGCTTTAGTGAGAAAAATACAAGAGTGGTGTACTATGAATAACATAAAGGTAGGCTTTAGTGAGAAAAATACAAGACTGGTGTACTATAAATAACATAAAGGTAGGCTT
Source organism: Margaritifera margaritifera (assembly GCA_029931535.1). Taxonomy (NCBI): domain Eukaryota; kingdom Metazoa; phylum Mollusca; class Bivalvia; order Unionida; family Margaritiferidae; genus Margaritifera; species Margaritifera margaritifera. Next base: position 1,668,434 of record JAQPZY010001261.1, read on the forward strand.
TAGTGAGAAAAATACAAGAGTGGTGTACTATGAATAACATAAAGGTAGGCTTTAGTGAGAAAAATACAAGAGTGGTGTACTATAAATAACATAAAGGTAGACTTTAGTGAGAAAATACAAGAGTGGTGTACTATAAATAACATAAAGGTAGGCTTTAGTGAGAAAAATACAAGAGTGGTGTACTATAAATAACATAAAGGTAGGCTTTAGAGAGAAAAATGCAAGAGTGTACTATGAATAAATGTTACTACCAGCCTTGTTCGTTAAAGACTTTAAAGCGGGTTATTTTCCAGGGGTGGGGCGACATTATTGCTACATATATTAATCAGACTGCCTGGAAAATCATATATATAATATATATATATATATATATATATATATATATATATATATATATATATATATATATATATATATATATATATCACTAAGAATCCTATCTGTCACAGTGAAGAATGGTGGCGGGCCATAGTCATGGGCTGGGCTCGCACGCATAAAATTAGTAAACCAGTTTGGACTTAAAGGTTTTCTTGACCGCAATCAACTGCAACATTACAAGGATAATGTAGATTCAAGCTCATTCGTACAGTGAAAATACCCAACCGATAAAAAAAATGCACACATTTATTTGACCACACTGAAAGGGTCACACGGACCTCTATCCTCCTTTTTGTATTCAGACGTCTCATCCGACAATAAACTGATAATAAACATTTCCATGATATTAACATTTTACTACACGACTCGTAAAAGACTAACAAGCACAAAGGACAGCGATTTTTTTTTGGGTTTGAATTTCATTTTTTGGGGGGGGGGGGGATGGGAGGGTCGTGTCGGGTGTTAATATATTTAGCTCTTAAAGGTCCTTGAAAATCCAAAGAGATTCCCAGTCTCAAATAATCTGATCCCTTTTTGTTTAAATTCACATATAGTTTAATATTCCATTTTGTATTGGCCCAGAGAAGCACACAAATAGTGCGGTGTATATAAATGACAATACAACTGTTTCAGCTGGGATTAAAAAATAGAAGCAGAAAGTTTAAAATAAATTAATGGAGAAGAAAGAAAAATATTTGTTCTTTGAATAGGAAAATTAAGATTCCTCGAAATAAATTCACACGTTTTAAAACAACTGGAGTAAATCAACAAGTCTTGTTTTAAAGCGGAATTCCGCTTTTCTCATGGCCTGAATCAGATTTTCCTCGATATGGTCCGTTTTTTCATAACTTTTTTCAAACATCTCCGATCCAGTTTTTAAATAACGGTCTCTCCCGATCCGTTCCGCATTATATTAAGCGTATAAAGACGATCGCTGTAATGTTATTTGTTCATTTTATTATTCCGAAGATCGTTGTAAAAAGCATTGTGATTAGTCAAAAGTTTCTACTCGTCCACAGAACCTTCGCGTAAAGAAAACGTTTGGAATTGGAAAGAAAGAAGAATGCTTGTCAAACATGGCGTCTCTAATTGTTGATAGAGACTTTGACACCAAAGGTTTGGATAAAGATTTGAAACATGCGTGAAAATGGGAATGGCTGGAACACAAAGTAGATGGGAACTTAGTTGGTTAATTCATCAGAAAATTGAACGCTAGAGGACTAACATTTTGTGACCTTTGCCAGAAAGACGTGAATTACTCCAATCGCTGTTTGAAGAATATGGGGCAGCATCTTAGAAAGAAGCTGCATACAGACAAGTTGCAACTTCGAAGCACAAATTACAGCCTTAGTGATGTGAGTTCTTTATTGTGTTTTGTTTTTCTTTCTATATTTTTTTCAGAGAATGCAAGTTCTTTTAGGTTTAGGTTAAGGGACCCCCCCCCCCTTCCCCGCCACACACACTCCTCTGCAATAAAATACTTCTCTCTTGAACCAAACTTAACGGCCTGGGATTTAGGGAATGGGGACATAAATGAAATGGGCTTGTATCTAGAGGCCACTATGCCCACAAGCTACAACTCAGTACAGAACATCAAAGATGGTCTGAAGACATCAGAACAAACAAATAAACAAAAAATAAATTTAACAAAAATTACATGAGGGGGCAGATGCAACCCTGTGGCAGAATATGCGAACTGCATGGAGACAATACAAGGAGGAGCTTGAAAGAAAAAAAGAAAAGACTGTTGTTGAGAATGAAAATAAAATAAAATGAACATTAAGCCAAACAAAAACAAAGGGGTTACAGCAAAAGAAATCTTTCCTAAGGCTGCCAAAACAAAGCAAGACTAGTACTTCAACATCAACAGGCTGTACCCAAGGGGCAACAAAGCAAGACTAGTACTTCAACATTAACAGGATGTGCCCAAGGGGCAACAAAGCAAGACTAGTACTTCAACATTAACAGGCTGTACCCAAGGGGCAACAAAGCAAGACTAGCACATCAACATCATCAGGCAGTGCCCAAGGAGCAACAAAGCAAGACTAGTACTTCAACATTAACAGGATGTGCCCAAGGGGCAACAAAGCAAGACTAGTACTTCAACATTAACAGGCTGTACCCAAGGGGCAACAAAGCAAGACTAGTACTTCAACATTAACAGGATGTGCCCAAGGGGCAACAAAGCAAGACTAGCACATCAACATCATCAGGCAGTGCCCAAGGAGCAACAAAGCAAGACTAGTACTTCAACATTAACAGGCTGTACCCAAGGGGCAACAAAGCAAGACTAGTACTTCAACATTAACAGGCTGTACCCAAGGGGCAACAAAGCAAGACTAGTACTTCAACATTAACAGGATGTGCCCAAGGGGCAACAAAGCAAGACTAGCACATCAACATCATCAGGCAGTGCCCAAGGAGCAACAAAGCAAGACTAGTACTTCAACATTAACAGGATGTGCCCAAGGGGCAACAAAGCAAGACTAGTACTTCAACATTAACAGGATGTGCCCAAGGGGCAACAAAGCAAGACTAGCACATCAACATCAACAGACTGTGCCCAATGGGCAACAAATCAAGACCAGCACATCAACATCAAGAAGCTGTGCCCAATGAGGAACACAGGCTGTATCCAAGGGGGAACAAAACAAGTGAATTTATGTGTGTATTTGTATATAGTTTATGTATGTAATTTTAAAAAAAAAACGTTTACTTAAAAAAACAATCAGTTAGATTTATAATGAAAAGAGAAAAGTTTTATATCATATGTGCTACAGAAATTAATAAATTATTGCGTGAGCACTGACATGTATATGTAATAACTTAAAACTAATATTATTGGAGTAGATGTGACAATGAACATTGTGAAATTCTTAAAGTATTGTTTAAAGTTTGGTAATTTTCTGTTATTTTTTGAACTGGTTTCTTTGTTGGAATGAAGTAAAAAGTTTGCAAACAATTGTGATAAAAAGATCCATGAGGAGCAGTTGTGGATGCTCTCACAGTCTAAGATCCATTTTCTGCAGGGGGTGGGGGTGGGGGCTTCGTCCCGCTTGATCCCCATATTAGGGACGCCGTCTCTTGAAACCTAAATGGGATACGACCCCCAAACTACGTTCTGTTTTTCAGTTGCATTTAAAAACTAGGGTCCTTCCAATGGTTGCGACATAGTCATTATTAGTAATGATTAGTTACCATGGACCTTGTTTTTTTTTGTTTTTTTTTTTCTAACTAGCTTCAGATATTTATGTGAACTTGCTTGTGTGATAGTAAAGGAAATTTGTCCTGTAACACGAAATAATCGACATACACTCTGTAAATTAGCGTGCACGAAATAATCTACCTACACTCTGTAAATTAGTATGTGCATGAAATAATCGACCTAAACTCTGTAAATTAGTGTGCATGAAATAATCGACCTACACTCTGTAAATTAGTGTGCATGAAAGTTTATGAAGATCTATAACATCCATGTATGTTTAGTATATACTCGCGTATAAGTTGGATCCAATTGCATAGACCCAGATCTGCCGTCGTATGATGCACCGGCAGATGCAGCTCCTTAGGAGTAATCAGTCGAACAACCAATATAGACCATGATCTGCCGGTGGATTATCCTACGCAAATCAGGGTATATGTTGTTTGCAATTGGACCCGACTTATACGCGAGTATATACACTATGTTGATTCATGTATGCTATGTGAATCGAATTATCTTAACATAAAATGTTATGAAAGATAAAACTAATCAACTTGGGGACTGGCGGGGGGGGGGGGGGGGGCGGAAAAGTTAATCTGCTGCCCATGTTGGCTCTCAATAAGAATTTCATGCTAAATCTTAGATGTTAATACGATGATACGATTGTGATGATAAGATACGATGATACCATAGTGCATAATTTTGTTTAAATTTAAATAAATAAAGACGTAGATTTCTACAACATTTTGATTAATAGAGGATTCTAAACTAAAACTTAACATGAGAGTCTGATAATCGACCTCTTTTAGACATAGATAAGGATATCAGATAAGAAATATATAAGTCCTTCATTATTTGATACATACATAAACTCCCTTCCAGATCTGCATTGTCATGCACAACGCCGTTTAAAAATCTCTGGAACTTTCTCGGGTTTAGAAATCAATAAATTTGGCCAATAGATAAGTAAATATCCTGCAAATGATTAATGTAGACCTTCATAAACCATGTTATTCAGATTGACTATATTAGGAATCAATGTGTATCAGCCACTTGCAAGTACTTAATTCTATTAGTTGGTATTTTAATTAAAAAAAATATATTAGCCTTTTGTTTGTGTGACTAGATTGAAAAATATCTTGTATTAAGGATACTTTACTACATGATTCTGTCTTTTCAAATGAATTATATAAAGTGTTTTCTGTGCTTTCATAAAAAGCAATGCAAACGGGGCCAATTCATATCCTTTATAAGGTTTTATTATGTTACATTGAACTAGATACAATTATGGTTAATTAACGAATCTTACGTACCCCTTGCGTTTGAAAAGTGGTATTGGTGCAGTCGGATGGTTTTGCCCTCGATATTTACATCTTAGGAAAAATTGAAATTTTTACATATAGTTTCAAATCTTTTCCAAGGGGGGTGGGGGGTGAACTTATAGTTTAAATAAGATCGTTTTTTCTTTCATATAAGTATAAGAGACCAAAAGAAGTTGTGCTGAACTGAGGAAAACACAGAAGAAGCATATTTTTCGCTTTAGACCAACTAGTCCTTGAGTACAGACATATTATACAAATACAACAAGTAATGGAGAACGAAGCTACTCACATAGCAATCATGATGTAATACACCCAAATACAACAAGTAATGGAGAACGAAGCTACCCACATAGAAATCATGATGTAATACACCCTAATACAACAAGTAATGGAGAACGAAGCTACCCACATAGAAATCATGATGTAATACACCGAAATACAATAAATAACTACCCACATACAAATCACGATCTAATACATCCAAATACAATAGGTAATGGAGAACAAAGCTACCCACATAGAAATCATGATGTAATACATCCAATTTATTATAATCAAGTACGTTCATAACATATATCTGCACAGCTACGTTCATAACATATATCTGCACAGCTACGTTCATAACATGTATCTGCACAGCTACGTTCATAACATGTATCTGCACAGCAACGTTCATAACATGTATCTGCACAGCTACGCTCATAACATGTATCTGCACAGCTACGCTCATAACATGTATCTGCACAGCTACGTTCATAACATATATCTGCACAGCTACGTTCATAACATGTATCTGCACAGCTGGGAGAAGATATTATAATATTAAGCAAGACATGAACTAGTCATACAATTATTGGTACCTAATGTTTCAACCAGTAATATACGTAGTAGTGATCAATTCTAACAAAATAGGTAAATTTATAGAATAAGTCATTTAATTCAGTTTCAGTCAATAAGGGTGTAAGAAATTATTTATTAATATATAAACTTGATAAACATAGCTACTCAACTCTTTTATGACAGTCTCGTTATCCAAAGACAATAATTCAATGAACTTAAACACAGTGTGTATTTGGATTAGTGTTCTAAAGTACATATATATATATATAATGGGAAGGTCAGAATATTCAGAGCATTTTAAAACAAAGTGGAACCCAACTTAAGCACATTGTCTTTCTGATAATAGAGTGGCTTGTGGTTCAGTCCATCTGCCAGTTTTGACAGAAATATATAAATATAAACGAGCTCTTGTTGACGAAGATAACTTAGATTACCAACCCTGAATGAAAGTATCCTTAATTAAACCAAATTCCAAATATGTTTTTTCATCCCTAACCCCCTGTCAAACCAACGCTTCGCAGTTCTTTTTCTGTGGATAAGTTATTGGATCCTGTAAACATTGTTTCATATAAAATTAAGATCAATTCATTCATATTAGAGTTTAAAATTTTGAGCCAGTATTTAATTATCTGAAAATGTCTTATATATATTTTTTCGGGCATTCAACCAAGCTCTCTGTAAACAAAATCATTCTGAGTGGATTGTTTATTTTGGAGTAGATTTTATTTTACAAAACTGTAAATACAGTCTTTATATTGCATTCTATTCTATAAAACCGCACACTTCACTTCCATAATTGGGTATCAGAGCTACAAGGTTGTCACAAAGTTCACATCTTAGAGAAGGTGGTAAATTAACAAATGTAGATATGTATTCATTTAGGTTAAAGAAAACTTTTCGAGCCAGTTCGGCTGGAGTTTGTTGTGCTAAAGAAAATGATCCACTACATTACGATCTCCAAATTCATATTTCCATATTTTTAAGTTCCAAATTCTGCGGAATTCTGTCCCTATGAAAAAATATTAACTTAGACGGTTCAATGTTGACTGAGAGTTTCCTTTTTCTGACAATAAATATAGGAATTATCTAGACTTAACTGTAAATCTAACCGGGTGTTAGCCATCATCTGCGTATAAGTGGATGCAAATTCTTAACATGTGCATATTAATTCCTGCCGCACCTTTAGACATACACTCCATCTATAAATCATATATATACATAGCGAACAAAATGGGTGACAAACATTCCCATTGTGTCACACCAATAGTACAGATAAAAGGATCAGCCAAACTACCTGATTTCGCTGATTGATACATCGATCTGATAATATTTAAAATGTTATACCCCTTGTTCATAGTCGTATCACCTTGAACCATAAATGTTCTCTGATGACATAATTAAAAACCTTGGTAAAGGCAATAAACGCATCACGTTTGTTTACTCTTTTTAATAAAATGTGTAATCAAGTTGGGCAAAACAAAAACATTAGCCACAATGCCAGATCTAAACCCACACTGTGCTTCAATATATGCACCATAAGATTCAGCATATATCGAGTATGTAATTAAGAATTCTTGTAAATAATTTACCTAATATGCCTAAAAACCTTATGTTTTGTACCTCTTGCATGTTTCCATTGTTATGTATCGGGACTATATGTACTTTTGACTTTTCACTGGGAAAAATACCCTTATGAAAATAGTGTTAAAAAGAGTGACTAACATGGTAACAATATATCTTTTCCTGAAGTAAAAAATGAATTTAGTAATTTATCCGGTGACGCCCATTTGCCTGTATATAACTTTTAACTCCCTGCTGTATTTCATCGTTAGCAATTGGTATATTTAGTTCAGCAATCATGATTGCATCCCCTTTTCACAAATATGTACAAAAAATCAATACTGTTCTATCAGGGTGAAAAAGAAGTCATTTGGGTTGTTTGTACATATAAAATATGTTGCAAATTTATCTGATTTAACCTTTGAGTTGCTAGACTTATACAAATATGTCAGTAATCTTCAATAATAATTTGCGTTATTAAGCCATGCTTTAATTAATCGGTCAGATTGTTTCTTATTATATTAAAATCCCCACCGTTGCCTTAAATCCCTTTTGGCATTCACTAAATTGTGTCTAGTAATCGTAGTTTACTAGTAATCTTTTGCTAGTAATCGCAGTTACTTGGTCTTTATCACGATTTAAATTTTACAGAAGTCGTCTACGTTTGCCCTCGCGTTCATCACTATACCAAGGCGGTTGGGAGACCTCAGTTATTTCAGACACACTTCTCTGTGTTAGGAATGTTTTGGCGAACAATTGATCAATAATGTTGCACATAAGTTTGTTAAAATCACAAATAACATCATTTATAAATTCATCATTTATACAACTAACGATTTCTATGATATGTTTTTAATACCGTTCATTTTGTATCTAGTACACTCATCGGGAAATCTAGATAATATTGACTCTCTAAAGATTTATCACGCATATTTTGTATCTAAATCCAATCGGTCTGTGTCCTACACGTATCAGTCTGATCAGACTGTATCAAAATCCAATTGGTCTGTGTATCAGTCTGATCAGACTTTATCAAAATCCAATCGGTCTGTTTATCAGTCTGATCAGTCTGTATCGAAATCCAATCGGTCTGTGTCCTACACGTATCAGTCTGATCAGACTGTATTAAAATCCAATTGGTCTGTGTATCAGTCTGATCAGTCTGTATCGAAATCCAATCGGTCTGTGTATCAGTCTGATCAGTCTGTATCGAAATCCAATCGGTCTGTGTATCAGTCTGATCAGACTGTATAAAATCCGATCGGTCTGTGTATCAATCTGATCAGACTGTATCAAAATCCAATCAGTCTGTGTATCAGTCTGATCAGACTGTATTAAAATCCAATTGGTCTGTGTATCAGTCTGATCAGTCTGTATCGAAATCCAATCGGTCTGTGTATCAGTCTGATCAGTCTGTATCGAAATCCAATCGGTCTGTGTATCAGTCTGATCAGACTGTATCAAATCCAATCGGTATGTGTATCAATCTGATCAGACTGTATCAAAATCCAATCTGTCTGTCTATCAGTCTGATCAGTCTGTATCAAAATCCAATAGGTCTGTGTATCAGTCTGATCAGTCAATATCAAAATCCAATCGGTCTGTGTATCAGTCTGATCAGTCTGTATCAAAATCCAATAGGTCTGTGTATCAGTCTGATCAGTCTATATCAAAATCCAATCGGTATGTGTATCAGTCTGATCAGTCTGTATCAAAACTCAATCGGTCTGTGTATCAGTCTGTATCAAAATCCAATCGGTCTGTGTATTAGTCTGTATCAAAATCCAATCGGTATGTGTATCAGTCTGCTCAGTCTGTATCAAAATCCAATCGGTCTGTGTATTAGTCTGTATCAAAATCCAATCGGTCTGTGTATCAGTCTGATCAGACTGTATCAAAATCCAATCAGTCTGTGTATCAGTCTGATCAGTCTGTATCAAAATCCAATCGGTCTGAGTATCAGTCTGCTCAGTCTGTATCGAAATCCAATCTGTCTGTATATCAATCTGCTCAGTCTGTATCGAAATCCAATCGGTCTGTGTATCAGTCTAATCAGACTGTATCAAATCCAATCGGTATGTGTATCAATCTGATCAGACTGTATCAAAATCCAATCTGTCTGTCTATCAGTCTGTATCAAAATCCAATCGGTATGTGTATCAGTCTGATCAGTCTGTATCAAAATTAAATCGGTCTGTGTATCAGTCTGTGTCAAATTCCAATCGGTCTGTGTATTAGTCTGTATCAAAATCTAATCGGTCTGTGTATCAGTCTGCTCAGTCTGTATCAAAATCCAATCGGTCTGTGTATCAGTCTGATCAGTCTGTATCAAAATCCAATCGGTCTGTGTATAAGTCTGATCAGTCTATATCAAAATCCAATCGGTCTGTGTATCAGTCTGATCAGTCTGTATCAAAATCCAATCGGTCTGTGTATAAGTCTGATCAGTCTATATCAAAATCCAATCGGTCTGTGTATCAGTCTGATCAGTCTGTATCAAAATCCAATCGGTCTGTGTATAAGTCTGATCAGTCTATATCAAAATCTAATCGGTCTGTGTATCAGTCTGCTCAGTCTGTATCGAAATCCAATCGGTCTGTGTATCAGTCTGATCAGTCTGTATCAAAATCCAATCGGTCTGTGTATAAGTCTGATCAGTCTATATCAAAATCCAATCGGTCTGTGTATCAGTCTGATCAGTCTGTATCGAAATCCAATCGGTCTGTGTATCAGTCTGTATCAAAATCCAATCGGTCTGTGTATCAGTCTGATCAGTCTGTTACTACATCTAAGAGTTCATCTGGTGTATACTAAAATCATCATCATTATTAATACTAAATGAAATGTAACAATGGTCTGAATATACATTAGTCAAATTAATAGTAAATTCATTCATCTTCCAAAGAGTTGATTTTCTATCCAAAGCACAACCCACAAAGCCACGCCGCTGGCTATTTTACAAACGTCAACTAACCCGTCCCCTTGTCCGACTCAGCTCTATCATTCAAAATCCGGAGGCCCGTGCTCTTGCGTGATTCTATTATGCGACTGCCGTCGACAATAAGCCCCGACTTATCTTTAGAAACACGTGGCTTATTATTTACATCAACACTATAATCATTAGGCAATGAACATAAACAGAATGTGCATCACTGCTCATAAAATCAGGGGTTTCACCTGTACAGCTATTAAATCACCAACAAGTGTCATATTGCTATTCGGATTGCAACTCGCAATCTATACAGTAGTGTTATATTGCGAGGAAACATTGGACAATATCTCTCTCTCTCTCTCAAAAAAAAAAAAAAAAAAAGATGGAAAGCCAGGTAGTTTATTATTACGCTCGGTTGATAAACACTGCACCAAGCACCTTAAGTGCAACTTCTCCCTTGACCTTTATTCATAGGATGGTGGCTGGTAAGCATCCATACTTGCACTGGCATGAGAAGGCGCCTATACCGAAATCGAAGCCGAATCCAAAGCATTGTTCATGTATATATATATATATATATATATATATATATATATATATATATATATATATATATATATGTGTGTGTGTGTGTGTGTGGTGTGTGTGTATGTAAGGGGGTGGTTTATTAGGAACATTTGACTATTCACTGCCAAATACCATTTTATTAAATATCTTCTGTATCTCAAGGAATGTATGAAGGACTTTTGTGTTAAATTATGCTATTTCTGCGATGTTCGCAACCTCGTGATGAAAAACTATAGTTAAACCTCACTAGAATGTAACAAATTAAGTGCCATCACTCATTATGTCTCCAATCCAATTTTTCCGTCGCGAAAATTTAATGCATAGGCCTTTCAAACGGTACCAGCTCATGAAATGCTAACCACGCCGAAATTTTCCCATAAAATGTACGTTTTACACGCAACGCAGCAACCTGTTGATAGTTAATTAGCTGTCCAATCATTTATAGCAGAAAAAAATCGTCGTGTAGACACGCTGCAAAATAGAACCCGCGAGTCTAATTTTAAGTTTCTTTTAAATATATATTTGGGTTTCTGTTCGACATGTACGACAAATCGTAGGCCAAACTACACAAATTGTGAAAAGGAAGAAATCGGTTGAGTGACGAGTATTTATTCAATCATTCTTTGATTCGGTCGTGCACCGTACTTAATTCTCCCTCATTTCTATTTCAATAATCAATGTAGTCGATGTAAATATAATTAATTCCCGTCCGAGAAAGAAATAATTTAGATATATCAATAACAATGCTCGCAATATCTACGACAAGGATTCAAAATTGCCCTTCCCAGATTTTGTAAATTATAAATCGATATGAAATGGACAAGGTAGACGATAGGTTAGTTTTGCATCTGAAAGAATTGTACTTTACCTATTTTTAACGAGCTGATAGGAGCACTCTGCCCTAAGGGTTCTTTGAGGCTTCGCCTGCCTAATCAATACTGACATTTCTAATCAACTTATCCAGAACCATAAATTGAATCGTATGTGTCGATTTGTTGGCTTCATCTTGCAAAAGCCCTATCGCATTCCTTGTCATCAGAGATCTTTGGAATCCTTCGCCTAATCACGACGTCTTCCATGTGTAAAGATCAATTTTGCTGGATGAAGAAACACATTATAAACCCTCGATTACGTGGTCCATCTCACAATGTCTGCCATTTTAAAACAAAATCGTTCTGATAAAGTTGATATAGTAACCAATGCATTAATGTACGGTTTGTTCGTATTTCGAGACGACATCATTTTGTCTCACCAAATTTGATATAATAAGTGTATACGTTCTCTCATTTTGAAAAGTTCTGTCTGTCTCTGTGTCTGTTTCCTCATTATTTACTCTCTTTCTCAAATGCTATTGTGAGTATTGTCTGTGTGCCGTATGTTTTGGTTAACAATACATATGACGAATTCCACCCCCACCTCCGATCGATGGATGTAACTAAATCTGATTAAAAAACCAAGGCATTATTACTTGTCCTGTCATGTTTCATTCTAAAAACTACTTAGAGTTAAATACACTGTAAATGGTATGACATAATCAGTTTTTCCAAGAGACACATCAAGATTTTGTTCTAAAACCTCATAAAAGCTAAATAAAATATAGTATCGACTGAACTACAGTGCACATAGTGTGCATTTTCTACTTGTTGTATGTGGTGTGTGTGTGTGTGTGTGTGAGAGAGAGAGAGAGAGAGAGAGAGAGAGAGAGAGAGAGAGAGAGAGAGAGAGAGAGAGAGAGAGAGAGAGGGGGGAGATTGATGCTCCATGAACTCCCACTCCCATGTTTAAGTCTTATGTTATTTTACTTGTCTCCTTACAGCTGGGCTATTTGAGGCGGAACATGAATCACAGGAAAGAGCATTCAAGTATGCTATGGAGAAAATGAACCTCAGAAATGTTGTCGGTCCGAACAAGCTGCTCATCTACCACGTTGAACACATCACACCGCATGACAGCTTCGAAGCCTCAAAAGAGAGTGAGTTAAAAATTGATATTATTTCATACTCCTCCTTGCCACTTACATCAACACCAACATCAACGCCAGCAGTAATATTGTTGCTTGTTGACTTACGACGGATAGGACGACAACCACGACTACAGACACCTGCACCTCGATCATCATCATTTTATCATTGTCAGCGTCAAATTACTGCCAAAATACCCTACTTGTTAGAAACAACAACAACTACTAAAGTTACTACTATCATTACCACTACTACTAAAATTGTCAATATCATCACCCATTGCTACTGCTACTGCCACTACCGCCATTTCTACTTTCCTAACCTTTAGCCCTAACTTCTCTATTGAAGCTGCTGCTGCTATCACCACCACCACTAGTGGTGTTGTTGTACATACGGATAATTGATCGATATTAATCCTGAGATGAAAAAGACATTGGTCGTTTTGAAAAAAGTATAAACTACTCTTGCACTATCAAGCGTTCGGTTCATTTGACTCGTTAGGGTTATAGTGTTGCCCTACAGGGAATCTTCTGATTTTCGACTCCTTATCTTTGTTTGTTAGGGGTTTGATATACAACCCCATTCGGAACATGTTGAGTCTTTCTATATATTAGTGTTTCTTAGACGCGTAAGGTTTGTGCATCTGATATAACGATTTCTTGGAATCTATCGCTCGGGGTAGGTGGGCCAAATCTTATCTGTATTTCTCCCCAGATTAGCCGCATATTTGATAACACATGCACAATAGATTCCTAGAAGTTTTACATCTGATTTCTAAGCTAGATATTTTGTCGGCTGGGAAATATGCCGAGGTAGAAGCCGTACTTTATTACACATTAACAAATGACTTTTCCACATCCAGAAATAAACAGATGTTAAACTGCTATACTCCTTTCAACTTGTTTTTTTTTTTTCTTTCTTTATTTATGTAATCCCTAAACCCAGTCACCCTATGAACAACTTGTTTTTGCAAAGATCCCTTCATCATCCTTTCAATCTGGGATCTTTTGTTATGTTGTTTGCACTGAAATTATATTTCTTGTATATTCAGAACACAAAAAGGCTGTTTTGTGTAGATGTGGTCCAATGTTGTCATAATTTCCTTTGCAATGTTTTCGAATATTGTGCTTTCAATTGATTGCCTGTGTTTATTTCTTACTCCTCGCAACATGCAAGCATTGTAAGAACCAACTTTAATTGTTTCCACTTAAAACTAGAAGAAAACATATTTTATTCGGAAAGACGCCAATCACTATATTCGAGATATTGGATCTCTCTCTCTTTCTCTCTCTCTCACTCTCTCTCTCTCTCTCTCTCTCTCTCTCTCTCTCTCTCTCTCTCTCTCTCTCTCTCTCTCTCTCACGCACAAGGGACAAAAATATGTGGAAATATGTGGAGTGAGAGAGAAAAAGAAGTTGAGGTGAATGAAACCCTTGAACTTGAACTTACACCAAGTAACCTACAAGAACTTGGGTCGTCGTAATGGTTGTGTACACTTTCCATGGGATTTATCTACAGTGTTCACATTACCCCAATGATGCAAAGTTGCAATAGCCTGTCGAGACTGCACGGTAAATTTCTTAAGGAGGCACATACATACTGTAATCTATTTAATGCTTTTTAAAAAAAACCTATATTAGGGTCCTAAAAACAGATTATTTTTAAATATTAAAATGTCTGAAGGACGTTCTCCCTCTCTCTCTCTCTCACTGTGTATAATATTATGGTAAGTCTCCACCCCCCACCCCCCACCCCCCCCCCCCTCTCTCTCTCTCTCTGTTGGCTGGTCTGTCAGCATATCAGTTTTACCACAGTGTATCTCCATCTCTCTGGACCATCGTCGCTACGGGCGAAAATCCGAGAAAAAACGAGCGGATTTCGCCTGGGTCTTGCGACAATGTCTCTGAACCTATGAATGATAGTAAAATTTACAGATAAATCGACCAACGGAAAGGAGAAAGAGAGAGATGGAGGATAAAAACAATCGTATGGCCGGTAGCAATGTTAATTAAAGCATAATAATGACTTAAATCAACTGTAAATAAATTTAAATATTTGAATTAACTCTTGTTGGTTCTTCATTTAGCTTAGTCTATATTCCACACTCGTTTCTATGGACTCGACGGTGACTGAATGTCTGCGCGTTCAGTGTTCAAGAAGCTAACCATGCTGTGTTTGTAGTGTTCTACTTTCTTCACTTAAACCATCTTTCATGTTTAAATCATACGTGTGTCTTATATTTATTTAATCAATATGAACGAAAATATAAGCTAAAAAAAGAAAAGAATCAACTTATCAATTTGCAAAGAGGATTGTGAATAGCGGCAATAGGTACAGAACTACATTTTGTAGCGGACACACTGGGCAGGGATGTGAAGAGTTCACTCACTCCGTCAATACACAGTTTGCTGTAGTCAATCTGAACTCCGTTTGAAATGCAAGTATGTGCATTTGTGTGTGCTATCAATAAAATATACGTATAGTATGTACACTGCATCTTTGATATATCACTTGTATACATTTTTCATTAAAAGGAAACTCGGCAAGCTTCGTTTTCTTTTAATGAAAAATGTATACATCTCGTGGGATATCAATGATACAGCGTACATACTATGTATATATATATATATATGATATCCTAATCACATGACTACTGTGTTATTTACGTCAATATACCTATATTCTAATTTGTATATATGTAAAACGTGTAATAACAACTCATACCGTATGAAACGACGTAATAACGTCATGCATAGGAAAGGTGTAACGACCGAGGCATCCGAATGTATTTCAAAGTCAATTCACTACACTATTTTGCGGTTTGGTCAAATAAAAGCAGTATTTTTCTTCATGCAATAAATCTTACATTTGTGCCCATTTCAAATCAAATTTATGAAACTTTTCGAATAATTTCAATATTTTTCTCGTCAAGGCTCACAAAAGACATAAATTATTCAACTCATTTCATAAATTTAATTTGAAATGAGCACCCATGTAAGAACTCTATATGTATGTATGCATGTATGTATGTATGTATGTATGTATGTATGTATGTATGTATGTATGTATGTATGTATGTATGTATGTATGTATGCATGCATGCATGCATGCATGCATGTATGATGTATGTATGTATGTATATATGTATGTATGTATGTATGTATGTATGCATGCATGTATGTATGTATGTATGTATGTGCGTGCGTGCGTGCGTACGTGCGTGCGTGCGTGCGTGCGTGCATGCATGTATGTATGTATGTATGTATGTATGTATGTATGTATGTATGTATGTATGTATGTATGTATGTATGTATGTATGTATGTATGTATGTATGTATGTATGTATGTATGTATGTCTATCTATCTGTCTATCTATCTATCTGTTACTTACCACTCTGGAAGCTATATTTCTGATCCGATTTTGATCAAACTTGGAATATGGGCTTATGTCATCACGATACCTAAATGAGTTGGTTTACGAGCGAGTCCACGGATTTTAATGAGGTCATGCTGTATCTGACTGGCTGAACTTGTAACCACTGTAAAGGCCTTAGTTTTTATCTGATTTAGATCATACTTGGAATATATGCTTGTATCGTTGAGTTCTCAAATGAATTTGATATTAAGCAAGATCCAATGATATTAATAAGGTAATCTTTCACCTAAGCTTGTTACCATTCTGAAGGGTATATTTCTAGTTCGATTTTGATAAAACTTGCAATATGAACTTTTGTGATCAATATCTTGTATGAGTTCCACAATGATCGTGATCCATGACTATTAAAGAGGTGATAATGAATCTGGTTGGCTGAGCTTTCTACCATTCAGGAAACTGTACTTTCGATGTATGGTTGATCAAAATTGACTAAATATGCTTTTATCATCATCATGTCCAATAGTTTTTTTTTTATTATGTGCAAGAATTATGCGTATTGATAGAGTGATCTTGCATCTGATTGGCCGAGCTTTTACCACTCAAGAGACGGTATTTCTGACCCGATTGTGATCAAACTTGGTAAACTGGTTAATATCATAAAGATGTTGGACGTGTTTTACTATGAGCGAGACCTATGCATATTAGTGATGTGATTTTACATATGATCGGCTGAGCTTTTTACCACTCTAGAGACTGTATTTATTTTATAGGTTTTTGATCAAACATGGTAAATAGGCTTATATCATCAAGATCTCGGATGAATACGATTTTAAGCGAGATCCACGTTTGTTAATGAAGTGATCTTGCATTTAATTGGCTAAACTTGTCAACACTCTTGAGACTCTATTTCTGAACAGATTTTGATCAAACTCGTTAAATCGTCTTATATCACCAACATGTTGGATGAGTTTGATTATGAGCAAGAGGTAATCTTGTATTGGATTGGCTGACTTTTTACCACTCTTGAGACAGAGTTTCGATCGGATTTCGCTCAAACATGATAAATACACTTATATCATACTCTTAGACAGGATCTATAATACGTGAGATCTGGGCATATTAATGATATAATCTTGCATCTGATTCGCTGAGAATTGTTACCTCTATAGAGACTACATTTCTCATGATATTTTGACAAAAAAATTGGTAAATTGGTTGATATCATCAAGATCTTGGATTAGTTCGATTATGAGCGAGATCTACCCTCAACAATTATGCCTTTATCTTTGGACTGAATTTTTATCAGAAATAGGTAAAATCGACATATTACAGAGTTTGGGAGATAGTTTTCTTAGAGTTATTTTCTTGCAATACTATATGCGCCTGCTTAGTGAAATGGTCACCTGCGTACTTATGCAAGCTAGGTGAGCAATATTAGATCCACTTGGACCTCTTGTTTGCATGTAAATTAGTAATTAAAGTGGTAGTGATGGTGGTAACAGTAAGAGTAGTTGCAGAATGGCAGGTGCAGCATAATGACTGTTATTTTTGTTGTGGTGTTGTAATCTCGATGTTTGGTGAAGAATATGTATATATCTATATATATATATATATATATATATATATATATATATATATATATATATATATATATATATATATATAATTTACGTATTTACGTGTTCATGAAGGAGGTGGTGGCCATGTGGTTAGCACACTGGCCTCTGGTGCCAGAAGTCCTAGGTTCGAATCCTGAGGGGGGTAAGTTACTGTGCCTCCATTGACACAATTCGCGGGTATGATGCTAAACAGTGTGACGTCCGTCGGATGGAGACGTTAAATAGCGCTCCCCTGTGCAAGAAGAGCCACACATTAAAGAGCACTTCGGCGGTATTCGAGAAAGAGTAGGTGTCTGTCCCCGCCACTAAGGTTCAGTCTGTACCCAGAAGTGTGCATAATCACATCTGCCCGTGATACTTGATATACGACACCGGTGTGGCACTAATTGGTAAATACATAGATAGATATATGTCACATAAATCTTAGCTGTGAAAAAATTTTATTAAAATACAATTTTTAGATTCCATTAAAAAGGATAATGTTTCAACGCTCCAGCTCAGCAAAGTACATTTTTCCATCTCTCTTTCTCGTTAAAATGGCAGATTTTCATAACAGTCAATTATTTTCATCCCGTTTTCCCACCCCACCCCATTCTCCCTTCATGTTCACTAAAGACATAATTAATGGGTAATGCACGCAGTGAAACGAAATATTTTAATCACTTTTATTGTTCTGAGAACTTGATTCAAAAATCTATAACGCGATCACATATCTATAAAATTAAACAGGGAAGATTAAATGCCTTTGAAAATCAATTTTGTTTTTTCTTTCAAAAATCAATTTCTTGTTCAACAATATAATTGGTATAGGAAGTTATAATGGTCATTATTCCATAAAATTAATGTCACGGTTAGTTGCTGCTTTTAGAAATTTAGGAAATGAAAAATGAAAAGTCAGTCTTTATCAGTCTCACGTGTCAAATAAAGCCATTCGATTCCTGGCTTTAATTCAGGAAACAAAAATCATCATCTGTCATATTCCGTTTTCTACTAAACCAAATGTGATATTGTTATCGAACAACGTTATAATATATAGATGTTATCAATGCAAGAATGAGATTTAATATCTTTCCTCTGAGTATGTTAGTCTTTAGGATAAATCTTTGTAATGAACCAGTCACTTGATTCCGTACTACGTCTCCAGTTTATTTCACGTTTATACTACTAAACGAGACTTTTTTTATTGATGTATTTTCAAGAACTATTTCATAACCCCTACTAGTCGTAAGTTTCTTCAAGTTAAGAATTTTCCGCAACTTTTTGTCATG
This sequence comes from Margaritifera margaritifera, assembly GCA_029931535.1. Taxonomy (NCBI): domain Eukaryota; kingdom Metazoa; phylum Mollusca; class Bivalvia; order Unionida; family Margaritiferidae; genus Margaritifera; species Margaritifera margaritifera. The sequence continues at coordinate 1,687,459 of JAQPZY010001261.1, forward strand.
CAAATCGCAATATTAGATAATGTTACGTAAAATCACGATTTT